>VXBL01007870.1:0-51272 GCA_013400195.1 Aramus guarauna
TGTGGGTGCTACAAGAGTGTTGGGGCAGGGCAAGGGGTGGTGGCTGGAAGGGGAAGAGCCAATAGGTTCACTCAACCCTTAATGGGCAGACTGAGAAGCGAATAGCGTTGCGTGCGTGTGGGGCGCGTGGGGCATTAGCCGTTGCGGACTGCCATTGTTGCCAGTTGGATCGGTACCGCTGCTGGGCGGAAGGGACTCCTGCAGGCCTCGTCCACCTCCACAGCCCCGGGATGGCACCAGCAGCCTCTCCTGCAGCCCAAACGCGGCTGTTGGTGTCTCTGGCGGTTTACCAGATTTGAGCTTCAAAACTAAATGTCCAGGCCCTGCTCCCAGACAAAAGGTCCCAGCCCCAAATCTCTTTCTTTCCTGAATCCTCTCTCATGGCCGTATTCACAGCCCTACTGACACTGGGGCTTGGGCTCGTGTCGGGAGCGTTACAGAGGGAGCTGGGGATGTGTCTTTGGTGGAGCTGCTCTCAGGTTGCTGCCCCAAAGACCTCTTTGCCCCCTCCACACAGGCTGGGTTGATGTCTCTGAGGGTTACCCTGAGGAAAACTAAAACTTCAGTCATGTCTCGCACTTTGTGCTCTGTTATAACAGGTCCATATGAACAGAAGCTGAGGGATGTGCGTGTATATATATACACCCTCATCAGGGAAATAGGAGGGCCATGTATGTGTTGGTTTTGATAGCAGCAGGGTCACTGGCACAGTTCAGGAGGCTTTTCTCCATTGTGGTTAATTGGCCTTGCAGAAATGCTAAGGCTTTGGGGTCAGTTCAGCTACTCAAGCATAATGCTTTTGCATTGTGGTTTTGGGGTGTTTTAAGATAAGCATTTGTTCTGAGAGCAGTCCCAGACTGGAACTTCAAGTCCAATGTGTATTCATGAGAAATCCATGGGTTTTTTCAGGGGCAGGAGAGCAGTTTTTCTGTACGATCACATTTTGCAAAGGTAAAACAAGTTTTTATTGCTTGGTAGCTGGGGTAACCAATTTCTGCTTTAAAATCTGCTGTGTGGGACTTATTTATAAATGAATTTAAAAAAAAAATATGGGTACCGGTTCTGTTTAAAAGCTGAGTTTAATTTGCGCAAATATCATGTCCTGGTTGCTTGCTACAAATATTAGACCCCCTCAGGTTTACTCACACAAGCACTCATGTAATATAGAGGTATTTTAAGCATCATCATATAGTCATTAAAGGTGACCCTGAAGTTCAGAAGGCGAGTTCTGTGGATCCCAGTTAGGTGCAGAAGGGATCTACTTTACCTGCAACTTAGGTCACTGCACAACACAAGGGACAAGTCGCGACTGGTTCACAACAAGCAAGGAGTCACCTGGACGCAAATCTGTGTCCCTCAGACCGCGATCTGCAGATTAGTTTCTTGTAGGTTTGACAGTTCTGTGTTTGAGGACTTGAAGTTCTCTTTGTATAGAATCTGAGTGCTGTGGAAGTGTGAAATGTGTTATTTATTCCATGTTCGGTTTTGCCTGCTTATATCTCCGTGATAATGCAAGAGAGCTGGTGAAAGTGGACCAAAACATAAGTCGAGTGGAATGATCAGTGAGTTTTACCAGATATTGTAAACTTGGGATGTTATTACATACTTTAATAGTAATCAAAGCCAGCACAGTTATGGATAATTTAAAGATCTGTAGATAAAGTGAGACTTCTACATTTAATGGTAATTTAGAACACCTACACTCAAAATTTTTCAGGCACCTGTCTCACTTTCTTATATAAGTAACTAAGGACTGTGGTGGGCGATGGTGGTTGTTGATGAAAAGCCTGAAAAGGGATTGGGAAGGGGAAAGTTGTGGCTTTGGGAAGAGCCCTGTGGGCTGAGAGGCAGAGTGGGAGCACAGCATGACAAAAGGATAGGTGTATTTTTTAATTTAAACTGGCCTGGGTATATGCATTGTTAAACAAAACACCTTTGAAGTTTCTGGTCCAGAATTCTGTCTATACAGACTATAATCCTTAAATACTGCTGTTGGGTCTTATCATGCTTTTAATGTCTTGATGGGATTCTGTCTTTGTAAATCACAGTTCTCAGATATTTATGCATTTTCTCAGGTACAGCTGAATATTACTGCCTGGGCTCATTTCTCATTATGAACCTCTCTCAGGCTACAGCATGTTACCTCGTCACTACGTGAAGTTGGGAACCAGCTAGGTAAGGTAAGCAGGGATAATTCGGAGCTGAAACTTTCTTGCCAAAAAGACTGGCGTGAATTTAAACTGAGTACAAGCAAATCCTTTACGTTTTGGACTAGGAATACAATTCTTCTGGCCTTTTCTCCATAAACTTAGTTGCTGCCTCAAAGTTTACATTGTCATAGAACCTTATCTTGTCACATGAGAATCCACAGCAGTTATAAAGATATCAGGTTCTAGGGCCCAGTGACTCCCACCAACATCCATGAACTCTGAATCAGCTGATTGTTAGTGGCTTTCAAAGGCTGAAGAAACATTTTGGCTGAATTGCTGAACGCAGGTTTGGAAGGTGCTGATAGAAAGCAGTGGGGGTGGAAACCTGGACTTCCACGGCTGGTGATCTCACTGTATGGATCCATAGGGGTTTTTCAGAGGTCCTGTCCCTCACTGGTAGTTGCAGAGCATGCCTGCTTCCTTCCCGCTGGTGTGTACTGCCTTCAGGGAAGCCATTTTTCTGACACCGTAGAAATTAGTGTAATAAAATTGAACACACCCTTTTGGAAGGGCAGGGTGATAAGTAACAAATTGGGTTTTCCTGTTCACATTAATTCTCTGATTTCATTTGTTCACACCCACGTGCTGACAAGCCCACATGGGCTGACCGGGCTCCATTGTGTGTGATGTGGAGGAGAAGGAACACTGCCTCTAAAATCTTTTATGTTTCTTGACTGATGATGGCAAACTGATACTGGGTGTGACGTGCACCCTTCTGGAGTTGGTGGTGTTGGGAATCTTGCTTGGTCTCTTCCTCTTTTAGGCAAAATTTCCCAAGTTTTATCTTTCTTTTTTTTTTCTTTTTTAATTGGGATTATTTTATGGCTCTCATCCTGTTTGTCATCTTATCTTTAGGGCAGTCTGTTTCTTCCTAGCTATCTGGTTGTTTGAATGAGATCAGTGTTCTGTAGTAATTAGCACATGATTTTCCTTTAACCCTTCTAGTTTACTCGGAGGCATTCATGCACGCTACATTCAGGCCAATATTAATATATTTGTTACAAACCTTTACCGTACCAGTCACCCATTAGTGTTAGTGAAGGGAACTCAACAGGAAAATTGTCTATGAGCTGAAAGACTTGGGAAGAGCTTCTGAAATTATTTTCAGTACAGGTCATCCAGTCACTGTATTTGGAATAATTCAGTAAAATATTTTGGTTTAAACCTACCTGCATTTTCCCAATTGAAAAACTTTTTTTCTGGTTGGTTATTACAAAATGTTACTATATATGTACTCTGCAATAAGCCAGCTGCTGCCTAAATATATGAGAAAAACCAAAGCATTTATTTCCCTTGCAGGTCTGTGTTTTTAGGTAGAACATAGACCTGTTTTTCCCAAGACTCTAGGAGGACAGCAGCTCCTTACCCTCTTAGTCTAATCTGTTTTATCTGCTGGTAAGACACTATGTGTATATGTATACTGAGCAACTGGGGTACATCAGTTTCCATTCTTATCAAACACAAATATTTACCACAGGCCTGATCCAAGGTCTACTGAGATCCAGGGTACTCTTGAAAATGTAACTTAACTAAGAGCAAATGTCTCATTTTTTTTCCAATTTAATTTTAGTTGACTTATAGGATATTTTATTAGCATCTAAGTATTTATTTAAATCAAGGAAAAACCCAACACATTACTTTTTTGCTTTACTCACCAACTCAGTTGTATGGATTCCCTAATATGCTTTCTCAGCTGTAGTTCCTCTCAGTGAGGAAACTGTGAGATGTTTTGACATTAATTGTCGGTGAGGAATTGAAACACAGAAGTCAATGAGCAGTTAACATTATTAAACTTTAATGGACACATTCCATATAAAAATATCAGATGTGGTACAGCATAGCAACTGACAGATTTCTGTTTATCTCTGTGGGCACCTCTAAGGGCAATGTCATACTTCATGTAAAAAGGGCAAGAAGAGAGGCAGTGGGGGTAGCTAGATAAAGGATTTCAAGTGAGAGGAACTATTTCTGTGCTAAATAACTTGGGGAATTTGGAGTGTCATGAGCTTTTGAAAGCCTTGCCCTTTGCAAGCCACAGACGCAAGATCAGGAATGTTGATTTTACCTCTTCCTCTCCAATTTCATGTGTAACTTAAAATGGTATTGACTGACATCCCCTTTTCCCAGTCCCTTTCCCATCCCTGCCAGCAACCATTTGGGCAGTGATAGGGATTAAAGTGATAACCTGGGTTAAAACAACTCTCTTCCACTGAGGCCAGGCATCCAGTCCCTGATTCAGCAGTCTTACTTCCCCACATTGTCACAAGAAAATGTGTACATCTGTTAAGAGAGTGGGAAACGCAACCACAGCGAGGGATTTTCACAGGACATCATCTGTGAGGCGTTTCAGATAATGTTCTGCAGTACTAATCAGGAGATAGCACGAACAAGAACAAAATGACAACAGCTATTAGTCTGGGATAAAAATTGTGTGGAAACCCTGCCATTTTTATGTTCTAAATATCAACATATAAATATCTGACTAGGCTTCCAGTAATGAAATTTAACAACACTGTGCATTGCCATTGAGCCAGCTTAGCCACCTGTTGAATTTATTACGTGAACGATTGCTTTCAAAGTCCAATAACTGACTAGCGCACCTAATGTGCAGCTTTGCAGGCAGGACCAGTCTTCAGGCAGCGCATGATAATTGTTTCAGGCAATAGCAGCGATGTGGGTCTGCTTATGGCAGGAGGTGAGCGAGTCCCTGTTACACCTCCAGTAGAATTTAGGAGTGCAGCAAAGCACCATAGACATGACCAACCCCAAAATAAGCATGAGACAAATTACCCATTTTATCAGCCCAGAGTATGTAAACGGGAGGATGAGGATAGTGAGAATCACCACGAGCAGCAGGAGCAGCACGAGTCTCTGGACAGCCAGTCTGTTGTCTACCGGAATGTTTTCCTCTCTGTATAAAGCGTCTTGGCTGGTCTGAGTCCAGCTATTGCTGTCCAGCCCTATGGCAGAGATGTGGACCTCAGGATTTGAATCAAGGTTTTCCAAGTGTTCCATGATGTCATCTTTATTTTGAAGTGTGCGGATGAGTCCTCCTGACACAAAAGTGGCTTTTCTGCACAGGGGGCAGGTGATTATCCAGGTACTCTCTTCTTTCCTGAGGATAAGCTTGAGGCAGACTGCACAGAAGGCATGCCCACAGTCCAGGAGCTTTGGTATTCTGTAGATGTTGTATTTGTTGAAGCAGACTAGGCAATCCGTATCAACAGGTGTTGTGGTTGAATGCTGGTGGTTCATTTCAAAATCGAATACTTTGGGAGAGTTTGAGTTTGTTAGCATAAGGAGAGGATTTGAGTTTGGACAGTCTCTTCCCGAAACTGCTGGTTTAAAGGCGTCAGGACCGTCTCGCTCTGTGCCTGAAGGTGTCTCCGTTTCTGTAATACATTCTTCAGTGAATTCCAGCCTCTTCATGTCTGCAGCGTTTTCTGTTAGGAGTTCCGCTCTGCTCATTTCTGCAGCACCTTCCGCAGCGGGCACAGGACTGTCCTTTCCAGCCTGTGGTACTCCGGGAGCTGTCGATCCGTTTTCATTGTTTAGCTTGTCAGTGGCTTTCTCCATGGAGATAAACCTCTGTGCGGTTTGTCTTGCCTCAACTGAAGGATTTGCTGAGTTCTGGCTCCTTTTATGTGTCGCTTTATTCCTGTTGTATGCATGATTGATTAGTGACAGCTTTAAGCATGTTATGCTCTTACGATACGATGTTTTTATGAGATGGGGACTTGAGTTAATGATTAACTTCATGGCCAAGAGGTTTTACAACAGCTGATAATATCACTGAGCAGTTGCTGTTCAGAAGCAGACCCCATGGCATTAGCAGACTGTAGGTTTGTTCACTGCGAGAGCCAGACACTACCATTATTACTAAATTAGTACTTTATTTGTTGAAAGCAATTTCATTGGTCTCTAAAGGCTGCTTTGCTGGACAGTGACAGATTCAGAGGAATTATCTAATATTAAAATGGGTGTACTGAATGCAGTGCTTTGATTAGAGAGACTGTAAGGATCAGCAATTTTAAGTTCTCTGAGTAGGAAGTCTGCTCTTGCTTTAGCAATACTCAGTACCCTCAAGCTGTTACCCTACAGTGCAAAGTAAAGAATGAGATTGAGATTATTAATGTGGAGATTGACTGATTATTATCAACTCTTTTATCCTAGGAGCATCCCTGTTGGTTTCAGTCATCAGAGGGCTTCAGGTGTGAACTGAAGCATGACCTAGGGTCACACAGGGTCTCACAGAGTCCATGGGAGAGATGTGGAAATTAAAAGCAAGGTTAGTGTCTTGGTAGGACCATCTTTTTCTTGGCGTTCACAGGACAACCTCACGCACTCAGGAATGCCCTTCTGTGAGGTGGTGTGAATATTCAGCTCTTCTGAAACATAAAGGCCTGAAGAAAATCCCTCACTCTCTAATTTCTCTCTACCTTTTTACTTGAGGGGTAAAATACAGATTGTTTGTCAGTGAGAATCCTGTGGAAAGAAGGAAGGAAGGTAGAAAAAGAAGGGTCACTAGTTCCAGAAAGCTGGACTAGGTCAGCATTACCGGTAGAAGTCACACAGTACCAAGTCAGTAGCCTCAGGTGCACCTGAATGCTCAAAGCTGCCTGTGCTACCACGTACCAGCCACTCCAACAGAAAAGAGATCAAACAAGTGCAATTTAGGAGGGTGAGGAGTTCAGGAAGACTAATCTCATGAACTCGCTGATGAGGGGTGAGGTGAGAAGAGCTTGTTCTTCTTTGCTGAGAAACAGTAGAAGGTTTGTTGTAAGCAAACTTTGTAAAAGTGTCGAGGTGTGCCTGCTGTATTTCTGCTGACGTGGCATATAGTGGTGTGTGATGGACTTTTGGGTGACTCTAGATTTTAGGAGCCTAAAGATCTTTTGGTTGCAGTAGTGGGACTTGTAGTTGAAGTGCAAGAACATCTGGAGGTGGGCTGGAGAACTGCAAGGCTCCTTTATGTTTAAAAATAGGAGAATTTTCTATTGCATTTCACATACCTCTTTATTAGTAAGTTAACACTGGTAAAAAGAAAAGATCTGGGAAAAAGAAAAGACAGACCTGCCATTTTTACAATGCTTTAGAAGTTTCAAATTTAGTCTGTCAGTTCCCATGTCCAAAATGGAAATGTCTTAAAATTTACAGGTTCTTAATCACCAGAACAGTATGAAAGTGTCTTGCAGACATTGGGAAGCTGGAACGGACACCAACAGGGACAACTACACCCCTAATTTGAATATTGCAGTTAAAAACTAAGCAGGATGAATCCATGCCTCCACCACTGTTTGTTTTCTGGCCATGGGTGGGGGTGACTTTTTGCATGCCTTTCGACTGTATGTGCTGGAAACTCAGAGCTGGTTGAGAGGCGTGGTTGTTTTGCTACAGATGTACGTCCTCAGCAAGGACAACTCGCTCGAGGGAAGGAGGAGCGGAGCGTGTTGTGTTTCGGAGAGGTCCTCCCGCTTCCCTGGGGCTGCGGTTTTCTGCCATTGGGGACGCCCAGGGAGGAAGCGTGATCTAGTGTGGGGGCTCAGGAGGCCGCAAGCGTGCAATTCCTGGGCAGTAGTTTCGGCACTGCTGTTCAGGGAACGTGTGGTCTCTCTGGCCCATTTTTATTTGTCTGTTCCTTGTTGTCCTCCGTTGATGAAATTTTCCGCAAAGTGTCAAAGGACGTGCCCTAATTTTTCCTCAGTTTTGGCCTTGGCATCATGAGTGATGTTCACTGGTTTGCCTGCAGACTGTACTTAACTAAATTGCCTATAGTCTTTTAATGCTACTTCGGCTAATTACTCTTTCATTAATCATTTGCAGTCAGTTTATATACTCATCCTGTTTTCCTGCTTTTAGTATGTTTGCGTAAGAATGTGTTTCTATGGAATGCTTCTTGTGGACTTGTTTATGACAGGAAATGGATAAAAAAAGAGCAGTTGTGTCATTTCAGGGTAAAATCCTCACTTGATATAGAGCTTTGAGCGCAACAATACTCAGAACGTCCAAGAAGATGCTGGTGATAGTCCCATGAGCTTCTTCCTGTGCCCAAGCTGTTGTTGTGACTCTGGACAAGAGGAGCTTAGAAAAAAATATGTGACTTAAAAATTGTCTTGATGTGAAGCCTCTTGACCCTGTTACCTAGTGTACATATGAGCAAAGCAGAGAGCTGCTGTGAACGGGCAATGGCCTTCAGATTTACAACGCATCATCTGGTGCGACAAGGAATTTTTTACACTGAGGTCGAAACGGAGGTTGTCCTTGGCAGTGAATAAAGCCACAGCAGATCGTGCTCAGAAGCAGCCTCATAGCTGGTCCTAACAACTGGCCTGATAAATGGGACCTGAAATGCCTCGCAGGATAATCCTACCTGGCGATTTTTATCTTGGCCTGTTAGTCTGTGATGCGCTTCCGTGGCACGTCTGCAATATTCGTGCCAAGGGCGCCGATTCACTCATTATCTCAGTGTCTGTTCCCAAATTTGGGGTGTTTCCTTAGCATTCGTCACAAAGCCATTAGGCTACGTCCTCTGAGCTAGGAACTGGACAGAAATCTAACTGATGCACAGCAGTTTGAGAGCATCAGGCGGATTCTGTCACGATACCTGCGGAGCAAAGGGACAGCGCAGGAGGGCGTTGGTGGGTGGGTGACTTCTTCACTGGTTGCTGTCGGAAGAGCGGCAGAGCACGAGGGCAGCAGCAGATCTTCCCCAGGTCACTGTCTCCTTGCTGTGCACCCTTCTCCAGACCCCCTCTGCGGTTCAGAGGAGTTTTCCCTCGGTGCCTGAGGAGATGGGGAAACGAAGGTTTGGCGCACTACGCGTATCACATTTAATTAATTGGCGCTGTCCCAGCTCTCCTCCCAACCCGTCGACAGCCACGTTCTCCTGGTGCCACCTCGTGAGTAGCCAATATTTCCCCCCCTCTTTCTTTTTCGGTTTGTTTCGGAGTGCTAATTTGATGCTGGAAAGAGACAGACCTATTGAGGTGACTCGTGATGATTTATAGCTGGACAAGAAAAGGAGGGCGGTATCCGGCACCCACCCGGCACCCTGTGCTGGGGCAGCAGGGAGAGGCAGGGGGGCTGTGGCCATGCCCCTGAGGACAAGCTCCTGGACAGAGGAGTACAATTAACAGTAGAAGCTAATGAGGCGGCAAATCTGGCAGTCTCAGGCAAAGCATTTTGGTACGATATTTGTAATTTATGGTGCCGCTCTCTGCATCCACCCCAGCCTTTTCCCCACGGGTCACCCGTCTTGGATGCTCCTGATGCTTGGCTGCACTCCCCTCCGCGGCTCCCACTGCTTTTGAACCTAAAGCCCTCTGCTTCCCCTACGCTCAGTTTCCCTCCCGGAATCCCCTCCTCTCACCTTCCTCCTCCTCCTCCTCCTCCTGGAGGAATTCGCCGGGGGTGAGGCGGTAGAACGGCGGCGCTCTGGCCGCTCTTGCGCAGCTCTCGGTGGTGGCGCGGTCATGTGATGGGCAGCGCAGGCGCAGTGGGCGCCCGGCGGGATGTCCCGCAAGCAGGCGGCTAAGGCCCGGCCTGCCGCCGGAGCCAGAAAGGCGCGGCGGCCCCGGCACTCCCTCGCCGGACCGGCTCCGGACCCCGGCTCGGGCGGTGGAGGCCTCGCCAGGCAGCTCCGGGTCCTCGGTCTCAAGCTGCGGGAGGTGCCAGGCGATGGGTGAGCGCCGCTCCGGCTCTCCTCAGCACCCCTGGGGCCGGCGCTTCCATGGGCCTCCTGCCCCCAGGGGCCGAGGGCCTTCCCCTCTCCCGGGTGGTGGGGAGCCTGCGTCCCTGGGGGCCGAGGGCCTTCCCCTCGGGGTCGAGTGGGGCTCTGCAGGGATGAAGGCTTCCCCCCCTGTACCCCACAGGGATCCGGGGCGGTGCGGGGCCTGTTGCGCCCTGGGGCTGAGGGGGAGGTGGCAGTGGAAGGTCTGGGAGTTCCCAGGGACTGCCGGGGGGGCTGAGGGCTCAGCTGGCCTGCTGAGTGGTAGGAAAATCCATGAGTGTTTTGGGAAAGGGGAATTGGACGCCTCTGCTGAGAAATTGCTTGGTAGATGATTGGGTTGTCCTTTGTTGCGTTATGTCATTTGTCTCAGTGTCGGTTTAAGGCGGTTTGGCCCAGAGCTGTTGCCGCCCTTGACTTACTCTGTTGGAGCCGATGACATGTTCGCTTAAAACTTGGTGTTCCTACCAGCATTTCTTATAATTTCAGCAGCCATCCAAAGCACAGGGAATAGGTGCTGCTTCACATTCATATCCTTGTTGAAGTTATTGAGCAGAAGGAGTGCATCTCTTTTCCTTTCTCCTTAACGCCATATTCTTTCTGCTGCTATGCCAGGATCATTGATTTAGCGGTCTATCTGTTAGCTATGTTTCAGACACACTAACTCACGGTTTCTCTTTCTGTAGCAATTGTTTGTTTCGGGCCCTTGGTGACCAGCTTGAGGGGCACTCGCGGAACCACCTCAGACATCGCCAGGAAACAGTGGATTACATGATAAAGCAGCGGGAGGATTTTGAGCCTTTTGTGGAGGATGATGTACCCTTTGAGAAACACGGTATGTTCTCCACAGGGCACTGATGGAAGGGGTTATTGTGTAATGTGATTACATCTGGTTTGAGCACCTTCTTACTAAACATTGCCTCATCCTAGAGCTATGGTAGGGCTCCTCTCTGCTTTTTAGAAACAGTGAGTTTACATTTCTGTCTGTTATGTTTCTGTGCAAAGATGAGCTATTAAACTTGCATTAAATTTGTCTTGGAAATTGTTAAATTTAGGAGAAACTTGGAGAAGGAAAGAGAGGCAAAAAAAGAAGTAAAAATTAGGTGTTTTCAAAAGTAACTTAGAAAAATTGTCCAGCTCTCTGTGAATACTGGTGGGTGTTGAGTGGCTGATTTCTTTGGGTTTCTTTTTCTCCTTGACACTTGATATTTTCTAGTGGTAACCCAGGGGAAGACCCAAAGCAGAGACCAATACAGCCTTTGTTCTAACAGCTTCGAGGATGTGCCATGCAGGTGATACATGAAAGCAGTTTGGTCATTTAGTACATGGCACTCTTCCTTCCGAGCTAGCACAGAGCTGATGGCCTTGCATAATCTATTGGTGTACTGTGGTTTTTAGAGGTTCCTGTGGTCCTTTAAGACACATTAACGTCTGTTGCTGCCACATTCTTGCCTCAGCAGTTGCTCTTTCGCAGTTGGGATTTCCTTTCCAGAATTTCTTGGGCTTGTGTTGAAATTTTGTTACTCGCTATGCCTCCAGTGCTTTTGGAAGTGTCAGAAACTGGGTTTCCAACTCTTCTGAATGTTTTTTGTTTTGTTTTGTTTTTTCCTTTAGTTACCAATTTGGCAAAGCCTGGTACCTTTGCTGGCAACGATGCTATTGTGGCCTTTGCAAGGAACAATCAGATGAATGTGGTTATTCATCAGCTTAATGCTCCACTGTGGCAGGTGAGAAACAAAACTTCTGCATTTTGGCCTAATTTTTAGCTAATGTGTACAAGTAGCGTTGAAACTTCCTGATTTATTAAAAGAGAGCAGTCAGTAGCTGTAGTTAGCTGGCCATGGTGTAGAGCTGTGCTTGCTTTTTCAGCCTCGAAGGAAAACACTCCAGAATTCAGCTAGGAGGAGAGGGAATGAGAGAAAACAATGAATGCATGAAAGATACGTATGTGGAGACAGAGCAGCATGTTTTAGTTTGGTTTTAAGCTACTAGTTTCACCGATACGTTTCTCTCTCCGGAAGATCACGCTACATACAAGGTGACTTTTCTGATAGAAATTTGGGCCAGGCTTAAGGAAACCTGTATGATAAGGTTCAGGAATACAGGAGTGAAGGTATAGCAGGGCAGTCCCTGCAGTGTGTTGGAACGAAGCTCCATCAATTCTGTGTGGGGTTTGGAATGAGGAGGTTTCTGGCAGTTGGAAAAATGAGGTTCTGGACTGGGCAGAAGAGGGGAAGGAGTTTTAAAACCTTAAGGCAGTGTTTGATCAGCTTCTGGAAAGGATTGTGTTACGGTTTCCTCTGACCGTGTGGCACTGGAACAAGTAATCTGTCAGGTCCTTCCTGCTCTTTTTTTTTTTCATTTATTGTTGGTTTTCTGTGACAGGTCCACACTGAAATGGATCCACACTTGATCTCTGCCCATTTCTTGGGCAAGTGAGAACCTGTATTCAAGTTAGGATTGTTTCTGGCCCAGATTTACAGACAGAACCAATGAAGCGTATAAATGAAACAGGGCAATAAAGATAAAAGAGCAGATGAAAGCTGTCAGTGGTGTCTTAAATACGTTTGAAACAGTGTCAGGTGGATTCCTGAACCCAAACAAGTTTAAACTCTTATTATTGCAGTCGTGGGCAGTAAGAAAGCTAACCTACGTATTAAAAAAACCCCACAAGTGTACCTGGCAACCACACAAATGATAGGGGCACTCAACTGCTTGACCTGTGAGAGCGTACAGAGGTAATGACCCTGCGGGAGAGTTCACGGGGGTGCTGTTCATGTTTTGTTACTGTTTTGAACCGGGTGCTCACCTCAGCATACTTAACTCTTATTGATATTTTGTATATCCTCTTGAAAACCTTAAACTCTTTTTTTTTTTTCCCCATTCATTAACCTTTCCAGGGTTGTAAATACGAAGTTTGTGATGAGGTTCTGTTTTGCCTGAGTGCAGTTGTGTTAGCGAGGGGTTGTCTTAGGCTCTTGTGGCACAAGTAGAGTGAGATGTTAATAATTGTAACATAAGGAGTCTCCTACACACACAGAGGATACATCAGGGCGTCAGACAATGTAGGGGATCACAGCATGGTAACAATGTGAGCGAGTTGCGGGACTTGACGCAATTTTTCTTCTTTTTCTATACATCTACACACTTTTCCCCCACCTCTCCCTCTGCTTTGGAGCCCTAGAAAAATTTTACGTTAGATTCCAAAAAGAGCATTTCCAGAGAGGCAGATCAGCAAGATGCTTAAAGCAGATGGTGTGACTATCTCCTTTAGTCTCAACGCTAAAGCAGATGGTGAGTTATCCTTTAATTTTAAGAGAACTGTTTGTATGCACTGCAGGTAAGCTGGAAAAATGTGAGTAGAAGTGTTCATGACCTTCAGCTGTTTCTCAAACTCTGGCCTAATTGAAAGCTCTTTGGAGGTGGGCATCTCTGCATGGACTTTTTAGGGCTTTAAACACCCTTTTCCGTTTTTGGTAGTGACCATAAATGTAGATCTTTGAGCACTGAGCTCAGATGTATAGCTTATTTTATTGGCTTTTTGGATAACTGCTTACCTTTTTGCAGTGATTTTGCCTTTTTTTATCTGCAGCTATCTTTTAATTACAGTTTCAGTGTATCGCAAAAAAAAAAAAGGCTTCAATACTGAGAGCTAAATTGGGTAATTTTCAGAATAATCTTTCAAGAGCTTTGGGATTCATTCGGTACCTATTTAATAGGCTCTAGCAGAGGAGAAATGTTGAAAATAAATCTTGCTGAGTTCCAACATGTTGAATAATTTAATAGGATAAAAGGCAGGAGTTAAGTATAACCAGGTGTTGAGTTGGAACTTAAAGGTGAGCAAGTGTAAAATAGATGAATGGGGAATATCTGTTGTGAAATCTGAAGTCATTAGTGCAACACAAACCGCAGACATGGTTGAAAGGTGACTTGGTGTATATTCTGTAAGGTGGGATAAGCTGATTCAAAGACATAAAAGGATTGGGAAATTCTGGAGCCATAAAGCAAGCATTTCTTGTCATTTGCTTACTGACGACTTCTCCAGGAAAGCTGTCAGATCTTTGAACTCTGGCTTGACAGGTAAGCAAAGGAGATCTGCAAATGCAGTCCAATTTTCTGCATTCCTTGCAAGAGCTGGAATGCTGTGTATCTTTTAGCTAAGAGTTTGAGACACTGATGATTAGGGTAGGAATTATTCTTGCATCAGTACAGATAATGCTCAGGGCAGGAATTTTCTACAGAAGCTGCTGTACTTGGTGCTGATAAAGCAAAGGAGCATTTGATTGTTAACAGTGTTTCTGAATGGAATTAATACATTTTGGTGGTTTGGCTTTATTTCCATTGGTCTTTCTTTTAAAACTAAAATATATCCATTTGAAATGCTAACTGTTAAAACAGCGTCTTGTCCCAACTGCAGAACAAAACTTACTCTGGATGACTGTTTCCACTGTGGCCATAACTTGAACGGATTCTTTTTTTCTTCTGTTTGAGGGCAAAAGGCATTGTACACTCAATGGGAGCTGTCACTGAAATTGCTTGTGGGAAGATGATAAGCAAACTGATAGCTTCTGTGTAGTGTGGAAAATAGTTTTGAGCTTTCCACTGAAATATTTCATACCAGGTTTTGTTTGTTATGATGTAACTGACCCAATGTTGTGTTCTGGTTTTCAAACATTATCCTTGAGACAGAATCGGTGTTGTTACTGTAGGCACATCTGGATTATTAGGTGAACTTTTCCTGTTAAAGATTCTTCAGTAGCTGTGTACTTTGCTTCTGATCATGGTGTTTATCATGGCCTCAGAAAAATAATATGATGCTAGAATTGAGTCCAAATCCTCATTTGTAATTTATTTGTTTCACTTAGATTCGTGGCACGGACAAAAACAATGTGAGGGAACTACATATTGCATATCGTTATGGAGAGCACTATGACAGTGTGAGGAGAATCAATGACGATTCTGAGGCTCCAGCATATCTTCAGATGGAGGTCAGTTATGACAGGATGACCCGAGTCAGCTGTGGGTGATAAATAAAATAAAGCAGATGAGAAAGGAAGCCAACCAGTAACATTCATTTGCATTGAGATTGAGAAAAGAGTCTGGTCCCTGTGTTGTGCTGGGGATGGAAAAGCCCCCAAGGTCATTGTAACTAGTGCTGCCTACTCTCTTGAGACAGGCTGTGAAGTCTTTAAATTACTGGGCTGAAAATCAATCCCGAATCTGATGCTGTGATGCAGGCTGTAGACATCTTGAAGCAACCACATCTTGATGACATACTTGTGCACCTCGAATGCAACAACAAAGGGAAGGGAGGAAGGAGATGGAAATGCAGCAGGTGGATATAGTAGTCCCCTTCATCTCTCACTGTTTCCTGTTAAGGAGTAAGCTGTGCTGTCCTTGAGGTCCTCTGCACACAACTGTGTAACGGGTGGTACTATATAAAAAAAAAAAAAAGGAATACTTCATTTCAAAAGCCAGTGGTTGTTTGTTGGTACGCATGATCTCATACTGTGTAAGTTCACTCAGTAGTGTATGAGTCGTGGGAAGCGGTGTCAGTGATGATGGAAGGTACACAATTTCCAAGATGCTTTGACACAGGATGTTTCTGAGAAAAGTGTGCCATAATAATTAAATTTATTATGATGTCAGATGGGTTTTTTTACTGCATATGATGAAATTGCTGCATGTGCTTGTGGGATCTGCAGGGCTTTGCTTTTCTTGCAGATGCTTTGTAAAAACAATTTGAGTAAGGAGAAGGAAGCAAAGTCACAGAAGAGTGAGTCTGAAGATGAGATTGAAGTTGAAATGGAAGATGCTATCCACAAAGTGTGTAATGCCACTGGATGTTCAGTAAGTATTGAGTCGCCTTTTTGTGCTTAACATTCAAACCTTCTTGATATGTGAAAGCAGGCTTGGGAAAAATTCTAAAAAGCTTTCATCCTGGACAATTTCAGTACCACAGCCACAAATCAGGATGGTTTTCATCCCAGACTCAACCCTTAAATGCAGATGAAATATATACTCTGTGTGGATACCTAATAATTTTGGAAGGTTTGTCTTGCAATCTCTCAGAAAATTTTACCATGAAACAATAAATTCTGTAAAATTTGAAATCCTTTGAGGATGGCTGTAGTTGAAGATCTCAAACGACTAGATACTCTGTGAGTCTTCGCCGCTGTCACTGGATAGTCTCATGTTTCCTGCAGATTGCTGCTTGCACCATGCAAGTGCATAGACCAGAAAGGGTCAGGAGTAAAACAGTTACACTGAAACAGCGTATTGCTTTTTCCTGATATGTTCAGGATTTTAACGCTTTCTCCCTCACCTTTTTCAGAAATGGAATACAGGCTAATTGCAAGGTGATAAAAGCAGCCAGAAAGCCCCTCTCAGTGGTGCAGATGGTTGTTAAGTAAATGTCAGTGATTTGAACTCTCTTCAGTGTTATCTTTCTCTTCTTGTGGACAGGACATCGATTTAGTAAGCCAGATTCTGGAAGTGGAAGACTACAATATAGAATCTGCAATATTTGCTATCTTTCAAGTGAAAGAAGTGGAAAGAATCAGTAAGTACCCAGAGCTTGTCACCTGGTGCTTCAGAAGAGTGCTGTCTGACCTTAGTGTTCACTGTAATCAGCAATTTGAGAAGGTTGCTGTTGGCCATGCTGCTGCCTCAGCCTTTCTGTGCTCAGGAAGGTTAATTAGTGAGGGCAGATTCAATCCAGCTTCTGAAAAAAACCCCACACTTTCTAGAAAAGTCTGGAAGAAGGAAATAACTGACACTGAGGCAGCTTCGGGGTAGAGTGTGTCTGAGAAAAACCTCTGTTGTTGGCAGGTACTGAGGAGCAGCGTGATCCCCAGAGCAATGATCAGAAATTGTGTAGCAGAACTCTGCGGGAAGAAAACGAAACTGGTTCAAGAATCTTTGGAAGTGGGAGCTTGCAGCAAGACGAAATAGAAAACAACAAAGGGCAGGCTAGATCTGATGAAGAGAATCGAGCTAGCAGAAACACAAAGGTATGTGAAGGGTGGTTTGGCAGTGATTTACACATCCTTTAATGATTAGGGGAATGCTTAGGATTGCTTCATCAGGAAATGTAATCTTCAAATTAAAAAGAGCTTCCGCTTACCAGATTTTGTTGCTGCTACAGCTGTGACTTGTCAGATACAAATATTTAATTGACGTGTGTCGCTCTGCCCAAAATAAAGTCTGGATATGTAGTTTGGAATGGGCATTCTTTGGCAGCTGCTTTGGTAGCAGCTTGTCTCTCCTTTCCAGTGTATTATTTTTCCATAACTGAGCAGAAAACAAGTGTTTTCAACTTTGCATTTTCATCCTTCCCTTTCAGGCATCAAAAAAACAAAAGAAGGAACAGCAGCGGCTAGAGAAGAAGAAGCGGCAGGAAGAAAGACACCGACAAAAGGTCTTGGCCAACAAGAGTAACTGTGCAGATAGCAGCAGGAGAGAGATGGACTCAACCAACCACATCACCTTGGTGAAGGCCATGGCAGCTCTAAACATCTGACTGAATGTGTTCTCAGTGCTCTGGTGAGAAAAGCAAATAAAACTGATGAAGACAAAACTCTCCTAAAGTAAACTTCCAAGTACCAAGTGTTATCTTAAAATCTGTTTCTGTGGAGACCTCTAAGCACTCATGAACTTCCTGTTTCTTCAGTTGTGGAGCAAACAATTCTTCAGTAATTCTGTATCAACCTGTGTGTGAGAAGAGTTGTCTGAACTTAACAAGAAGTAGAGACTTGGGTTTATAGTTTTGGAATTAGATGAAGGTCAGAACCTTCTCTTCACACTGCAGTGTTAGAGTTGCTTTGACATCTCGTGATGTGCTTAGATTTATTTCTTCTATATAACAACTTTTTACTTGGTTATGCTTGGAGGAGCTTTATTTTACCTTACTGTCAGGGAAAGCTTAACAGTTCTCAACTCAGGAACATGGGTGGGTTTTTTGTATTTCAATTTAAAGTAAGGGAACAGAATCACAGAATCCTTTCCAAAGCTAAGTGTGTCAGCCAACACTGTATCAAATGTGAGATTCCCCTTTCCCCCCCCGCCCCATGCAAGGATGCGGTGATAAGCTTTAATTTAACTAGAACTGCTTGTGTTGTTGCACTGGGCTGTTGCAGAAGTGATTAATACATCAAGGGAGAATGGGATTGCTGCATCCACACATGCTTAAATTTGAGATCAGCTTGTTTGCTAGCTGTTGAGGGCTTTTGAGTTAAAAAAAATAACAATAATAATACCAGTGGACTCCTGAGACTGCAGAGCTGATTCATCTGATCTCCTAAGTATAATGAGGTAGTAAAATGCGACATGAGCAGGCATGAGACTTCTGTTGAGTGTTATTACTTGGACATCTGGAATCTCCACTCCTTTTCCATACTCTGGAGCTTTTGGGCTACTCCAGAGCTTTAGTACAAGCCAGGAACTTGATGGTCGTGAGTCTCCAAATGAAATTGGTGTTGCCAAAGGGTCAAGAGTTCTGGGAACAAGCTTCCAAGTAGCAGTGATCACTGGGCATCCTGCCTACTTCACGCTTCATAAATCAAGCTTTTTCCAGGGTAGGATTTTTTTTCATCTTAGATTCCTCTTTGGTAAGGTCACCAAGTACCGTGGAATGCACAGCTTGAATCCTGCGATACTTTCCGCTGTAGGACTGGGAATTTGAGCCAAAGTGTAAGGACTGTGGGACTTGGCCCTCGATTGATGGCTTGCAGCATTTCAGCTTCACTCAGGTTTTTGGACTTGTATCAAGGACTAAGCTTGAAGAAAGCACACGTGCACTTACACAATAGGTAACAGGAGACACCTCATCAGCCAGGGCAGGATGAAATAGATTTTTTGAAAGTAAGGAACGTTGCTTTTGAAAGAATTCTGTGCGTTCTTTGAAGTTTCCAAATCAGCACGGAAATATAAATGCCTTTTTTGACTGAACTGCCAAGATCTGGGCTAGTACTTCTTCGTGTGTTCTGCTACTGTTCATCAAGAGCATTTGAAGACTAAAAAGAAAGGAGCTGTACTGTAAGTACTGGTGGTGTAGGACAACAGGCTTTAGTGCTGGTGAAGAAGTAACTTTGGTTCCTGTAATGAGCTTGGTGGAAATAAAAAGTGATACCGAGCAGCTCCTAACACTTTATGGTGGGACATAGTGTCTGGCAAGTCAGGCGGCATGTTAAGTGCCAGTGGTAGGGGTGAGTAACTGCTCAGAGGGAAATCTGTTGTAGGCAGGAAGAGCACAGATGAGCCTTGAATTCACAGTACTGTTCTTAACGTGAAAAATTACTTTGGCAAAATCTGTTTTATGCCAAAATGGGTGGGTTCTGCAAGTTTAAAAAGATGGGAAGAATTTGCGGTTGTACGCTACAAATAAGATGATTGATCTGAATGAATTGGTTTTTTGTCTTCCTGAGGCAGAGTGGATGAGAGGGTTGTTGTTTGAAGCCTGGAGAGCTGTGAAGGGAGTCGTCCTGTTTCCAGCTGAGCTGCTCCTGTAGGTGTGAAGGGACCTGCCAAACCTCACCTCATCCGTGTCCAGGATAAACGGGCAGGCCTGCAACACTGGCACATCAGAAATAGCAGAGAGGCGCTGGCCTTCAGCTCATGGCCTCTGATACCCGTAACAAAATACGTGGCTGAAAATGCTTTCATTTCCAAGTGTAACGTGATTAAAACACTCTTGGTGTGCTGGGCTCGTAAGTCTTGTTAGACTGGTCGAACTCTTTATTTTTGCCAGGATAGCTTTGTACCTGCACAAACGTTTTGTATCCAAAGATGTTAAAACTTCCATTTTGTCTGTTCAATTTTTCCTTTAGCTATTGAAATTTCCACCTGCCCTTATAATGTGTGTTTTTTCTAGGGAATCATTACACAGGGCTCCTCAGGGATTTCACTTGTAAGCAGGGCATTTGCTTTGTAAACAGGTCATGGATTTTCCTTGGAGGAGGAAGGGCAACGAGAAACGAGAAATAAGAGAAACATTGTGATTCATAGCTCGTGTTTACTCTTTGGTGGAGCTAACCGCTTCATGGTATGCAGTCATAGGACAATGAGCAGTCCGCATTCCCTTGGTATTTGAGGAGGATTGCTGTTTATCACCGATTTAATCAGGGCTCTGCCCGCTCCCTTCCTGCATGATCCTGTGTGCCACCATCCTCTTCCCCAGACTTTTTTTTTTGTTTTTCCTCCCCAAATCCTGTCTCTGCAGGTAAGTAGTTCAGTTGAACTGGAAGTTTGAAGTGTTTAACCAGGTTTTGTCTGCTGTCCACAAGCACGTCTTGGTCTCGCAAAGTTCAGGAGGGCTTTTCTGCCTGTACTCCTCAGTTTCTGGTGTACCTGTACCTAGTCTGTTGAAACTACAACACTTCTGTTTCTGGAGTCTGTTGGAATTACATCAGTTTTCTCCTCGCACACTCGGCAGGGCACCTATTTCTGTTACCAGATTTCTGGTTTTTGGGTGCAATAAAGGTTACAAAGATGTGCCAGCTGAATGCTGTTGTGCGTACGGGGTCTTCGTGTTCATATTCCAGTGTTGCATAAAACGGAGATGGTTTATGCTCATGTCGAGTGATTGCTCCTTGCCGTTGTCTGGAGCAGAGCCCATTTGCAGGCACAAACCTTAGAGGGCAGCACCGGCTTTGTCAGCTCTGGCCCAGCTCTTTCCTCACCCCAAAGCCCTCAGAACATGAGCTAAAGGAGAAAAGGGGTGTTCTGGAGCCACAAAGACACCAGGGCTACAGGAGGAGGGGGCAGGGAAGTGGCTCCTGACGCAGTGCTTGATCGAGTCAGGCCGGAGCCCTCAATGCTGAGGTGAAACTGGAAGAAAATACCCTTGCAGCACCTTTCTTTCCCCCCCCTCGCTGGGCAGGTGTGCAGAAGACCTCTCTGGAGATGAGCCGGCCCTGGCTCGTTAGGGCTAATTGTGCATGGAGTGCAGCTGCAGTGAGGGATGAGGTGGCTGAGGGAGCTGCGGCCTGAGGAGACCTGCCCAGCCGGCTCCAGCCCCTCCTGGAGGTGGGGTGCAAGGAAGAGCCCCCCCAAAACCATTGAGACCACCACCACCACGGTCCCCCTCGGCTTTAGTGAGTATTAATTGTTTTACTAGTCGTTAGGAGCAGGATGGGGCTGTGTTGTGGCCAAGCTCCCAGAGGGGAGACAAGTTTGGGGTTAGGGCATGGCAGCTGCTTGCTGTTTCTGGTGATTTTATTTTTTTTCTTCCAAAACTCTTAAGATTTACTGGTTGGCTGCTTAAATGTCACTTCTGGGAAATGCTTGCTTTTTTTTTTTTTTAAGAAAAAGATGCAAAACTGTGCAGGCATAAATATTTACTGCAGAAAACCAGCTGTGAATGCTCCGTGCTGTTTCCTGCCCCTTGAACCATCAATTCCCAGAACGCAAACAGGACACTGAACATGCTTTACAAATTGCCTTTGAAAATGTGTTTTTATTTGCAGGGATTCCCTCATTTTTTCTGATTTATTTAGTGGGTGAGGAGTGGGCTTTCCCTGTGCACCGGCTGTGGGGAGAGACACCAGATGTCTTTTTGGTGCTGCCAGGCTGGCCCTGCCTGGCCACAGGAGAGGCAAAACCCCCACAATTTCGACTGTTTCCATCGAATTTTGAGCCCGACGTATCTAGCAGGAGGGAGTTTTGCCCTTGCACAGAAACTGGGGGTAATTCTTGTAAGGGTTGTGGTAGGTCCTGGCTGTCTTTTGGAAGCACTCTGCTGCCCGCCTGTCGCACTCGCAGCTCTGTCTTTTGCACCAAGTCTGGGATCCTGGAAGAAAATTTGGGGGGATGGAGTGGGGTGAAGGGTGTGAGAGTCAGTGGGTGACTTTTGGACCGTCCCCATGGCGTGGACAGCCCCTTTGCTGAGTTTGGGGTGTCTTGGGTAGTTCTTTTATCCCTGGTGCATGGAGCTACCTGGCTACAAACCATGCATGGCCCTGGAGGGACCATTTAATTTATTTTATCTGCTTGTGTATGTATAGGTATTTGCTTTGATCACCAGGAAGTGTTTTGTTTGAATCCACTCGCCCCGAAACAGCAGGGTTTGCTCTGGGGAAGTTGGGGTGGCAGTGCCAGATCCCCATCCGTGATGGGAGGCTCACCTCAAACCCTCTGTATTTGGCCCCTGGAGAAGAGCAAGCCCCCTTCTTCAGGAGTTCTCCAAGCTCTAAACTTCACCATAGTCTCAGCAAATAAACATTTATCCTATTCCTGGTGCTTTCCCCCCATTTCCCCCCACCTTTCCCAGCACGTGATTTCCAAGCCAGGAAGGTGTGAAGGAAATCTCGGAAGAGAGCGTGGATGGTCGTGCCCTCCCCCTCGGGGCTCTGCCCCCGCGCTGTCTCTTACCACAGACTATCCGGCTTCCCGAGATGGTGTATTTGTACGGGACCAGTTTGGGACTGCAGCTAGAGGAAGCCAGCTTCTTGTAGCAGCAGTCGTGGGCATGGCAGCACCTGGGAGCACGAGAGTTGTGGTCAGGGCAGGATGGGGGGGACGGTGGGGACAATACCACAGTGCTGAGCATCTGGTGGTGCACAGCCCCCGTGAGAAACGTCTTGCGTTTGTGCCCGGGTGTGCAGCAGCTCCCAAGAGCAGCAGCGAGCGTTCCCTTCGCACCCGCTCTGCCTTCTCCAGGTTCGGACTCACCAGTCGGTCTCATCCAGCGGCTGTTTGGATCCCCCCAAGCCGCAGTAGCAGCCGTAACCATTGTAGGACAGCGGCGGTTTCTTGGTCTTGAATTTAATCATTGCACCAAACTGTAACACGTTGCAGCTGGCGGGGACCAGCCCTAGGACTGGAGACAGAGGGTTAGGAGCATTGGGAAAAGCAACCTCTCATCCCACCCCTCCCTACCCAAACTGATTAAATTCACCCTCCGCGAGTTTCTTGTTTACGGGGAGAAATTGTGAGCGCCGGGCTTTCCCCACCGCCTCGGCTGGCGGGGTGAGAGCTGGCGCGGGGGTACTCACGGCAGAGGAGCAACCAGAACAGCTTCATGCCTGGCGGCGGCAGCTCCGGTGTTTGGGTGAGCCCGAGGTGCCGCTGGCTGCATCTTTTATGGCCGTTGTACTCATGTGATGGGGCCCCTCCTTTGGAGAACCCGAAGTGGGCAAATATTGACAATCCTCGCCATATCGGTCCTGCTTTGTGTGCGAGCCTCTCGGCGTTGCCGGAGGTGCTGGCTGCAGGATGCCCTACGTGGGGGGGAGCCTGGTGCCGGGAGGTTTTGGTGGACTGGGATGAGTGGGGCAGAGTGAGGTTGAATCCATGTGTGGCTCTGGGTATCGCAGCATCCCAATACCTCCCTGCGCAAGATGAGAGAACTTGAGGGAGAATGGGAACTGCTTTGTTGCTGGGTGACTATTAGTTTTTTGATGTCTCGGTTAGAAAATGCCTTTCTATATCTTACTGTGTCCATCATGACTTACCTGGGCAGGGAGATAACGCAGCCAGTACAAAGCATCCTCCACTCCTGACTTACCAAAGTGGATGAGATGCAGCGCTGTGAGTCAAGAACAGGCTGTGGCTGAAGGTAGGATGGAGTAAAAGCATCTTCATGTAGAAGCAAAATAAGGCAAGCAGCAGAGTGAGGGGGGGAAAAAAAATAATGCAAGTGGTATGTAATGGAAGGAGAAAAAACAGGACGGTTATGTTGCTTGCTTGGAGAGAATCTCTAATTAAATAGGTGATGCTGAACACCTTAGCAGCTTTCCTCTGGCAGAGATTGAGGCGCATACAGCTCTGCACCACTTTGCAGGGAACCCCGGCGCAGGCAGGCACCCAGCCAGGGAGAGGAAGTTCCCCCCCCATCACCGACAGGGAAACTGAGGCAGGGAACAAGGATGCGCCTTGCGTGGGAATCGGAGAGGTGGTGAGAAAAGGGAACTCTGCTCAGTGTCTCAGCAAAGTTTCTTCCCTCATCTGGCATGTGTCGTTTGCCTCATCAGCTCTCCGGACCAATTGACATAGACCCTCGGGATGGCAGTGAGTTAATTAGGTGAACCAGAGCTTGCCATAATTCAATATTTTCTGAGTCCGCAGCCAGTTTTTGTCGCTGGGGAATAAGGTATATTTTTGTGCATCAAACTGGCTGAGCTGCCAGGCGAAAGACCACCCACCCCAACCCCTCTACCCACGGCAGGTTTGCAGTAGCCCTTCTCCAAAAGCGAAATAACATCCCCCCGGGCTGAACCCACATCCCTGGGAGGATGTGGAGTTTGTTTCTCTTTTGCAATATGCAAAACACAACTTTTACAGCTCAATTTCTTGCATTGTACTGAGGGTGTGCAGTATCTGAGCACACATCAGCCCTTGGAGCTCCGTATGAATGGATTCATAGAGCCAGCTGTCCAAGCAGACAAATACATGGGTAGTTAAAATTCACCCAAAATTTAAACAGTGAGAGTGTGTTTTGGCTCATCCTGGCCTGCAATCTGTCTGCCTCATCGCCTCTCTCATCTCGGCACAGGTTTGATCCTTGATTTACGCCTTGCAAACAGCAGCTGTTGGGCAAAGGGCTGCCTGCTCCTTCCTCCTCCTCTTCCCCAGAACCAAACTGCTGGGTGAGGATGCCTGGGTTATGCCGCAGGGAAGCATTGCTGATTTAAGGGATATTTCCTGGTGCTGTTGACTTCTGGGACAAGCCAGGATAGGAATTACAGCTGCTGATATCCAGGGAAAAAGCGTTTCATTGCTGTTTCTGTGGCTGTATTTCAGTGCTGAGCCCCGTGGGGGTTTGCAGAGCTGAGACCTCCTGGAGGGGTCCACCCTCCTGAACTGGTCTGCAGGGCAGGAAACCCGCGCCGTGGGGACGCTGCGGTGGTTGGGGGGGAAGCAGCCACAGCCTGACCTGCCTTTTCCTAGGGGACCTGCTTGGGGTTGTTGCAGAATTGGGCCAAAACATTCTTTTCTGGTGAGAAATTTGTTTTGCTCTGCACTGGGTGTTAGGCAAGAGCGAGCTCCCGGCCACCCCGTTGCAGCAAAGGTTGCCAGCACCCAGCCCTCCCGCAGCATCGTGCCTGGCTGCAAGCCCTTTGCGCTAGCTTTGATATCTCCGTCTCGGGGAAAAAACTGCAAATTGTCAGAGCCTGAAGGCTCAGGGCTAAGCAAGGGGAAGTTCAGGGGTGCAGATGCGCATCGGTGGGAGACGCGTCGCCTCTCAGTTGTCGTTTGTTTTCTGGGTATTTCAATGAGAAACCTAGCGAAGAGGTTAGCTTCGCCCTGCTGCCTGCGAGGGGTGGTCGCTGGGCTCAGCTGAGTCACGTCACACTGAGGCCTGATGTTTTGCGTTTTCTGGTTTTATTTTGGAGCAACAGAAGAGAATCTGCGGTGAAGCAAAAAGCAGAGGGAGCTGACAGGCTGCACGGGGAGCTCGAGCCAAGGGGAAACGAGTGTTAGTGGAGAGGCTCGCGCTGGTTTCCATCTCGCCCTTCGCAGCGACAAGGTGCAGGTGTCCACCCCTCCCTTGTTTTTCGGTGCTGAAATATTGCATCTGTGCCGCTCTTCTTCCTCGGACCCAGCGTATAACAACGCAACTTCACGAGAGGGTGGTTGTCCTCGTGTCGAAACCAAAAAGCCCCGACGAGGAGACCTGCCAGGGCTGGGAAACGCTCCCGGCACTGCGCCGTCCCTTTGCTTATCAGCTTGGAGGTGGTTTTGCAAAGAGCCCTTTTGCTTCAACACCACCCAGCTCGTCCCCGGCACTTGCTGCGACGCCGGAGCAGCCCCCGGCTGCGCATCCGACAGAGCTGGGCTGCCCGCTCGCATCTGCAGGCACCTCTCTGGCACCAGGTCCCAGACCCTGCAGGGACCGGAGAAAAAAAAACACATCGGAGACCTCCTTTTTTGGGAACATCCCCAGGGAGCTGCCCCTAAAAAGGTCACCACAAAGGACAGAGATGGTCTGGAAAGAGAGATCCCGAACTGCAACTGCGAGGACTCACTGCAGGTGGGGATTCCCGCCTGGGGCACCGAGGGGGGCTGGATCGGTCCCACGCGGCACCGCCGTGCAGCCAGCTTGGCGTAGCAGCAGGTACGGAGCAGGCAGCACCTGCAGTGAGAAGGAGAGCCTGGACCCATCCGAAACACAGCGGCGGATGCTTCTAACCTACCTGAAACAGGCTCTGCCAGTGGGGTGGGAAGAGCCCCGGGGTTACCCCAGGGCCAGCGGTAGCCACCCCAGGACCAGTGTTAGCCACCCCGGGCAGCACTGCCTGTACCGGTCCATTGAAGCTTTTGGTGTGCCGCTGCTGCCCCATCCCGAGTAACAGCCGTGGGCAGTCAGATTTCCTACGGTGCTTCCCTCCAGTCCCGGTGCGAACTTGCGCGGATGCTTCCCGCGAGCTGTGAACACACCTAGAGTGACCGGAAAATGTGATTTTTGCAAGTTATATGCAGAAACAATGCCCAGGGAAGCAGCGGGGAGAGGAGGGCTTTGCTGGGGGTGCTCCCTAGGGATAGCACGGGGGTTTGGGGATGCTCCCGGCATCAGCGCGGGGCTGCAGCCTGGCTCCCGTCCATGGGTTGAGGAACGGCTGTGCTTACTGCAGGCGAGGAGCACCACCAGCATCAGTAGGACCTTCATCTTCCTCTCACCCAGGCCTGGGAGGAGAAACAGAGAACAGACTCAGCCAGGCAGCGTGGCTGGCTGATGGGCGCTGCCTTGCAAACCTTGTCCCCCTGAAATTAGGTCAGATCGCCCCGAAATTTGGAGGGAGGAAGGCAGCCATGCCCCTTTGCATCTGTGTTGCTGCCTCTTGGCTGAAAGCAAATGCTTCCTGAAGCCGTCCCACCACCCAAGCATCTCCCACCTCCCGTCCCATCACTTTTAGCACCCAGGGCACCACTTTGCAGCAGCAGAGCAGCCCCGGGGCTGCGACTTCCCGGCTGAGTTTTTACCTGAAAGCAATGACACTTTATCCACAGGCACGGAAAACAGCGGAAGGCAGCACGCCTGCTGCCTCCTCCCAACATCCCCCCCGCCCCCGTATTTTTGTTTCTGCGGCAGCAATGCAACCACCCCATCGCAGCAGTGGGGCGAACGTGGGAATCGCTCACCGGGGGATCGCTCCGGCTCCACGTCCTTGCTGCCAGCCCGTCCTCCTGGGCAGAGCGCTGCCCGTGGGTTTCAAACTGGAAGCGCTGAAATGACTCGTCTGTCCCAAAAATGCTTTTTGCTACGCCCCTTTCCTCGCCGGCCACCCCCCCACCCCCCACCCCCCCATGGGCTGCAGCCTGGAGTGACGCAAGGGCCGAGGCAGAGTTTTTGCAAAGTTTGGGGTGTGTTTGGGGAGGATGATGTTGAGTATTTACCGGGATTTCTCTCTCTGCCCAGCAGCAGCTCACAGAGGACCAGGATGGCTTAAGCACATTGTTTATTTTCACATTGATTAAATTTACAGCAGCAATAACCGGTCCGTGCAGGCGGGGACGTAGAGAGATCCGGACGCAGAACCCAGGCGCGTGTTCCAGCCCTGTGTCCCGGCTTCCATCACCGGCACCAGCGTTTGGGGTAGAAGCGGTAGCGGTTGCTGTAGCTCGTGGTGCTTCGCTTCAGGCAAAGCGCCAGGCTGCGGTCGCACTCGCAGGAATGGTGGGCGCACCATGACCTGTCTTCTGCGGGCCAGAATGGAGCCCAGGGTCAGCCCCAGCTGGGGGAGGGGATGACACCCCCTTTGCCAGGGTCCTACTTACTGCAGGAGGGGCTGCCGCCGTGCCAGCCGTAGTGGTAGCCCTGCACCTTGGCGTCGCAGTGGTAGCTCAGCAGGCTGTTGTAGCAGGTATCGTGCAGCTGGCAGCATCTGTACGGCAGGTCGAGGCTTTGGGGATTGGGGGTTTTTTTTGCCCCCCCCCCTACCCTCCAAATTTGAAACCAGGCAAGGATGTGTTCGGGCAAGGAGATTTTTAAGCGGGTGCTCACCTGTCCGTGGCATCCTTGGGCTGCCCTTTGCCCCCCCAGCCGCAGTAGCAGCCGTAGAAGGAGTAATGCAGCAAGGCGTTCTTTCCCGTCACCTTCGTGATCAGCGCGTGCAGATCCCAGAGGCTCCCGCGAGCTGGGGACAAGCCTGTGGGGGAAATTGGTTGGACTTACACCAACGCCCGGCTCCCCAGCAGCATCCCCATTCCTCCGGCCCCCAAACTGGTACATCGCAGGCTGGTGATGTCTTAAAAATGAGTAAGTAGATGCAACGGAGAGGAAACTTATTCCCAGCTCAGTGCGGGAGAAGCTGTTGCATGTTTGGGAGAGGTGGTGATGGGAAAAGGTTGAGAAATCACCAGCCTGGTGCTGATTTCCATGGATATAACTGCACGGAGAGCCGTGGGACTTGTGCGAGTGTTGGACACTTACCCAAAGCAAACAGCACAGCGAAGGTGAGGAGAGAGTTCATCTTTTCAACCGCCCTGCAAGAGGAAATCAAACCATTTCCCCATTATATCAAACACTTTATTTGTTACTTCCCCCATCATCTGGGGACAGAGATGCTCCTCGCTGCCGAGGATTAGGGGAGATGAGGGGGGTGAGGATGCCCCTGTTGCCATTGCTTCGGCACAAAGTGCTGCTGCGTTGGCGATGGGAAGCGATGGGAACTGGATGGCGGAGGAGTGGGAAAAAGCAAAATGAAGGGAAAAGAAGAAAAGTTGGAGGAACGATCAGCCCTTGAGGGCTGCACCCTGCCACTCTGCCTCTGAGCTGGCATCTCAGGTAGCTTCTCCTTTGCTCCTGCCTTCCCAGCACAGCCCTCGCTCCCTGCCTGCACTGTAGCTTTTGGTTAAGGGAGGAAAGAGAGGAAAAGCGTTCCTCCATCCCCACTTACCTCAGGAAAGCCGCCGCTTGCTTGTGGGGCCCTGCACCCCTCAAGGCTTCCTTTATATAGGGTTTACTCCCGCCGTTGGATGCTCGTTTTACCCACATCCTGCCGATGGGGTTTTTCTGTGAAGGAGAAGGTGCCATCCTTCCTCTTTACAGGAATGCAAGACATTTCCCCAACACCCCAGCTCCGTACCCCATGCGTGAGGGCCGGCGCCGGGTGGGATGAATTGGCAAAGTAACGTCATTTCCAGCCCGAGGAGGAAGCCAATGCTCTCCACCCCCGGCCGGAGATGTCCAAGGGCCTTTTTCTCTGCCCTCCCCAGCACCAAGGTGCCATATCGGGGGGAGGGTGGAGGGGGAAATAATAACCCTGACTCAGCTTTTGCATCCCAGCAACCACGAATGAAGCGAGTTTGGGGTTTTTGAGGAGTCGTGTGGTTTGGGAACTGTCCCTCTGCCATGCTGCAAAGACGATTCAGAGCGAGTTATCTATCGGTTCTGTGGGAAAAGTGTACGGACAACAAGAAAAGCATCTCTAAACGTGCGGTCCCCAGAAACATGGGGTTATGCAGATACCGGATGATCAAACGCTCGCCTCCTGTGAGAGGAAAATGAAACAAAATGGATATTTTAGGATAAGTGAATGCAACTTCTCTTTATTTCTCTCTGTATGATGTTTCCGCCTCCTCACTGCAACCCCCATGCAGAGAAACCATTTAATCACCACCTTAACTGCCCTCCTAAATTAGCATCCGCCTTGGGATGGACGGAGCTTTGGAATCTTCCCTCCTCTGCAGAGAACTCTTCTTTAGGAGGGTCTCAAACCATCTCCCACATTTTCTCCCACTTCCATTATTCCTCTAAAAACACCTTTTGGCCGTGTCTCACCTGCCCTTTAATGCACCGTTTTGTTTTAGCTCCGTGAGTGAGTTCAGCTGGTGGGAAGGGGTGTTGGGAGAAAAACCCAGCTGCCATCTGGGCTCGCCGCTGGGGAATTATTTTGTTGACAAACCCCAAAGAGTTTTACTTGGTGGCATTTATTTGTCCCCATTTCTCCTCTGTAGCTGGGGATCCGGCGGCAGCACTACTGCTCTGCAGTGGGATAGACCTCATTAGGGAAGGAGTAAATAACTGGCTGCAAATTACAGCTGCTCATCAGACCTTCGACTTTTTTTGGGCTGCTGTCGGAACCGTGAAAATATGATGCAAAAGTGCTCCCCAAACTTGGCAGCCCAGATGCAGTGCCTCAATCTCAGTGACTCTTACAGAAAAACACCACGGAGAATCATTTCAAATACCTTTTATTTCATTATCTTTAGTGGGAAATGAAATCAAGAGAGAAAAGAGAGGAGGAAGGGACAAAAAAATGGAAGCTGACGTGTCTTTCTGCTGCGGGATCTCCCCCCGTAATGTGTGCGTGCCCTCCCTCACCCTGCGCGTCACCTTGCAGGGAGCCTTGCTGGCTCTGGCTATGCTCAGCCCCCGCATCAGGCTTTTCTTGCCACAGCCATGGGGAAGGCAAATCAAAATCTGTGACCTTGCGCGAAGATTTCCCCTCTTCAGCACTGGAGCTTACTTCCTCGGCATTTCAGCTTGAAATAGAAGCGGTAGGATTTATTGTAGGAATGCAAAGCGCTTGCGAAGCACGAAGCCACCGCCTTGTCGCACAGGCAGGTCTCTCTCTTGCACCAGCTCTGCTCATTACCTGTGGGGAAAAAAACAAAACCACAGTGCTCTGTGGTGGCTTTTCCAGCTGGCATCGGCAATGAGGTCCCCTCTGAGCACCCCCAATGCCTGGAGCTGCCCGGGGAAAGCACACGGAGAAGTGTGCCGCAGTGCTCGTCCTCTCCAACCTGCCCGCATCCCTTGCAGTGCCCATTTATTGTACGCTGCGTCCTCCTGTACAAACCTGACTGGGCATCAGGCCGGTTTCATCCCTGGGGGTGGGGGGGGGAATGCCCTCCAGTGTACCGTGCTGCGGGGCTGGGGTGTCGCAGGGAGTGGTTGCTGGTTCCCCACCTCTGTGAGACCCCCCTCTGCTCGGCGGTACTCACTGCAGACGATGTCTCCGTCGGTGACATTGAAGTGGTACGGGGTTATCAGGGGTCTGCACTTGTCCTCTCGCAGCTTCCTGTAGCAGCAGTCGTGGGCATGGCAGCACCTGCCGGGGGGACACATCTCAAATCGCTGCCCCCGCTCCCCCACCGTATTTGGAAGGTAAAGAGAAGGTCCAGCCTCCAATTTGGGGTGACCAGGAGGAGGGGATGAGAGGCAGCAGCAGGACGTGGCGGGGGAAAGGCACAAAAACCCCTCTCTGAGCATGGCAGCGCCGGCCGGCTGCCAGTGAGGAGCTTTTTAGGGACCCCGCACACCCTGCACTGGGGTGGTGAGCAGGGATGTTTTTCCCAGTACTCACTGGTCAGTGGAGTCCACCGGGGTCCCTCTGCCGCCGATGCCGCAGAAACACCCGTACCAGCTGTAGGAGAGCAGGGCGCTTTTCCCCGTCGTCGACTTGATCATCCGCTCCAGCTCCAAAACGCTGCCGCGAGCTGGCAGCAGCCCTGCAGAGGGGCAGAGGGACAGGCTCGCACTGGGCAGAGGAATTAAGGAAGTCTGGCATTTCTGGAAATACACGCTTTCAGGCATGCAAACCGTAAGAAGCCCCCCAAAAAACCCCCTCAGGATTCTGTCTGGTTTCTGCAGCTACCTGATTCAGTCTGGCAGAAGATATTATTGCCCTGTACGGGCTGTGCCACGCTTGCATCCTGCGGCCAGCAACACCACATTGCCAGGATCAGCCCTGGGCTTGGCACAGGCAGCAAAGCAGATGACAAAAGGCTCCAAGAGCTCTTAAAATAAAGATGGACCTGAGTAGCCCAAAGCCTCACCATCACAAAGACCTCCAGGACTGTAGCAGTGCTATACGAAGTATTAAACTGCAAAATTTAAAGGAAAAAATTTAAACTGAAAAAATTAAACTGCAAAATTTAAAGGAAAACCTGAATCGTGCACAAAGACTCTGGGTTTATATGTCTTTTTTTGCTGTGCAGATGAGATTCCAGCCTGGCCTGGTGAAACTGGGGCACTTACCACAAGCCAAGAGCACGGCAAAGAGGAGATTCTTCATCCTCAGGCTGGCCCTGGAGGAGGAAACCACAATGGCGGGCGATGAGCAGCACCCCGGGGGTAGGACAGATGCCGAGGGCATGGAGCCGATGGGGTGCACCCTGGCAGGACCGCAAGGTGACATTAGCGTCACCGTGGATAAACGGCATTGTGAAGGTATCCCATGCCCGAGGGAGCGCCGCTGACTCCCAGTGGGGCCTTCCGATTCCGGTGTTGGGATGCGGCGCTTGGCAGGGATGTGTACAGGGACACAGTGGTTGTCCTGCCCGGGGCTGATGGAGAAGTTCACTGTCTGCAGCGTCCCACCGCCGCCCCCCAAGCTGCCTGATGAAATAAGAGGGCAATAAAATCCCCTCTCTCCTTACCCCGCCTGGACTTCACAGCTCCGAGACTGCCGGCGTCACGGGTTCGCTTTATATAGATGGCGGAGGTCCACCCCCTCCTCTATCTGCGCTATTCATCGCAGAGCAGCTCTCGCTGAGTGGCCCCTCACTAAAGGAGAAGGTTTCCATCCTTCCTCTTTACAAGAAACACGAGTTTCCCTGCAGCGCTGTGTTCCTCCATCATCTCACTTCTGCTTGTCGGCCGGGCACAAAGCTGTCTCCATGTCGGGCCGATGCACCTTCAGGGACGAGGCCAGTTGGGCTCTCAGCCACGGTTTTAAAAGTTGCGGGATTCAGTTAGTGCTTGGTTTTGCCAACTTGCACCCTGCAAGCTCAGAGATGGTTCCTCTTGGGTCTTTCCCTTGCAAGTGTTCCCTCAAATCCGTGTCTGCATCCAAAGGCAGCCCTGCTGATCAGCAAAGGGAGGCGAAGGGAGGACGGCGAACGCTGCGGTCTCATTTTGTGAGTCTGTAGTTTTCCCGTCCTGCCCTCAGGGCACTGGATACCTGTGGGGTATACTGGGGTCTGTGAAGTTAAATCATCAGCAACAAAGGCTGGAAACGCCATGGAAATCTGACTGAGAATGCTTTTCGAATACAGTTTATTTAATCACCATAACTGAGACATGATACAAAAAAACCAAGGGAGGCAGAAAACCAGAGGAGATAAGAAACAAAAGCTGCTATCAGTCCTGCAAAACTGTGGGGCCAGAGCAAACACACACACAAATGCACGGTATCAGGCAGGGCTCCACCCTCAGTAACAAATCACACTTCTAGGGAAGGGAATTCGGGGTGGGGGATTGTAAGAAAATGGCCCCGGGGTTTGTAATACAAGAAGAAAAACCCTTGTGGCATTTCTTGAGAGCCGCCAAAGCTGCTCGCTGGAGGGACGTCACCTCTCGGCTGTCCTCCGAGGCTGGCAGGGATGTCTGTCCTGAGCTTTCCTTCCCTCTAACCTTTTATTTCTTCCTGCCAAATGGAATAAACAGCCATCCAAGCCCAATATGGAAAGGATAGGGAACAGCAGCTTGCCTGCCTCCCCGCTCAGGCGTGGGGCTTACCCACTCACCATCTGCACAAGAAACTGTTTGTGATGCAAACCGATGCCCAAGCCCCCACCTTCCCCACCTGACTTGTAAACGCCATGGCACCCGTGATGATTAAGCAACTCCTTCCCCCCTCATCCATCAAAAAACTTCCATTAGAGGTTTTCCCCCTCATGGGGGTCATTATCTGCACCGCTCCTGCTCGTGTGCTTCGGCGTTGCAGGTCCTTGTCCTTTGGGGCGGGTTTGTTGCTGGCCCTGATTTTCCTGCCTTGTTGCTGTAGAGTTTGGTTAAACCCGTGTGAAAGGCACCGTCCAGGGCCCTGAAGGGAGACCAGAGGGCTGGGATCATGCAGACTGGGGATCCGCCGGTGGATTTAATCAAGTCCCCTCATTTTGAGCCTTCCCTCTCTGCAGGGGATCTTGGGAGGAAGCTAAACCCTCTCTTCAATCGAGCCACAAACCCAAGGGCTTAAAAACCACCCATGGACGTTATTATCCCATACGTTGGGGTCAGCCTTCCTATGGAGCCAAGAAAGAGCAGTATCAACTGGCCCAGCTCTTTGGTCAGGGCCTTACCGAAATGTAAATACGCCCGGTGCTTTGATCTGCAAAGCGCACATCTGCCAGGCGATATGGCAGAACATCCTGTGGATGGGATGAGCTTATATGCAACTATCTCCTTACCTTTTTTAGGGCACAGGTACGCCTTGATCTTCCCTCCCCCGCAGGGTGGAGATCCCCGATGTGACGGGAGATAAGTTATCTGAAGTTATTTATTGCTTGTTCCTTGCTGTCTTTGGTGGGCATCTGTCAGTGGGAGAAGCATCTGGTTAACTAGAAGCAGGTTTAAAAAGTGATTAATGAGATGGCAATGGTGGCGTTACGGGGAACGCTCCCACAAGGAAAACCGACTCGGGGGCATCAGGACTCCCCTCAGCGCACACCTGGATGTTTTAGGTCCCCGGACCTTGTGTGTAAAGTCTAGTTTTCCAAAGGCGTTCTCATCAAAACTAACGAGCTTGGTGGTTATTGGTTTTATTCAGCGGGATGCGAGAGCTCCAGGGAGGGAGGGACCCCCCTCGCCTTGGGGGTCTGGGGCAGCCGTGGGGGAGAGGAGCCGCCACCCCCGGGCCCAGGGCGGGACATGGCGGCCGTGCCCCAGCCTGGTTACATCCCTCACACCCGCACCACGTTGTCACGGCCATCCCCGGCCCGTCCCACAAGCCGCTGCCACGCCGGGGCAGACGGACCGGGCAGCCCCACCGGGGTCGCGGCCTCCCTGCGCTCCCGGAGCCCCGGAGCCAGGGCGCGGGGTGGGGGGGGGACACGGGACCCGAACCGGCGCCGTCCGGGTCAGCCACCGGGCCCGACATGGCGGCTGGAGGACCGCGACCGGCGGCGCTCCGGCCGGCTCGTCTCAGTGGTTGAGGGGCGGGACCTGTGGCGCGGCCGGAAGTAGGGCGGTCGCCGTGGCAACGCGGCTGTGTTTGCCGGCGGGCGCGGGCGGCCCGGGGCGGCAGGTGAGGGGCGGCGGGGCCGGGTTATGGGGCTGGGGCCGGGTTTGGGGTGCTGAGGGCTCTTCTGGTGAGCTGGGCTGTGCCGCAGGGCTGCTGGGGGAGCTGCCTGCCCCCTCCCAGGCCCCGGGGTCGCGGTGTTTTGGGCCACCTGTGGGCAGAGCCCTCCCTGGCTGCAGTTCCCCATCCCAATCCCTCGCTGAGGCACCCGAATGTAGAATGTGCCCTATTTAAAACAGCTCCTCGCGGTAAACCTCTAATATACGCTGTGCTGAAGCGGTACAGACCCTCGCTCAGGAGGGTCCCACCACAGCTTCTGGCAGGTTGGTTGTTTTTTGGGTTTTTTTTTATCCTTTGAGCTGGCAATGTAACTGGTGGTACGTGGGAAGTGCTCTGACGTGCTCAGAAGTCCCTCTTCAGAGGATGCCGAACCAGAGCTTGTTGCCTTGGGCTTTATTTGTTAGAGGGACTGAAGGCAAGGCACATGCCCTCACCTGCCCAGGCTCCTAGGAAACTCTGAGGAGTAACTTGGGCGGCGCGTCCCTTCCGTAGGTCTGCTCGAGGCTGACAGAGGGACAGACCTCTCTGTCTCCAAGCAGCTTGGCTTTGCCTTGGCTTTGCTCGGCATTGGTTTGCTGAACGTTTTCGTTTCACTGCGGTGGAGGAGAAACCGAGCTTTAAATAATGCATCACTGGCAAAAGGCTGAGGAACAACCGCAGTGGGTGTTCCCTTCGCTTGGCTTGTTTGTTTTGGGGTGACGAGCAGCAGGCGAGTCCGATTTTATCCTTACTGGAGAATGCCAAGGCATGAAAATTGGCTTTTTTTCTTTTTTTTTCTCTGCTACACAAACCACAGAAAAGGAAGAGGAGGTACGTGACCTTGTCCCCACTTCTCCAAAACGTTGTTGTGAGGTTGTGGTCCAGTTGTCTGGGCTTTCAAACTGCTTTGTTCTGGTAAAGCACGAGTGGTCTGAGCACAGCTTAAGTTTGGGAACATGCAGCAGAACATAGCTTCATCTTTTACAGGGAGGTAATACCAATCTCTGTTAAGCAGCTTTTGGTCACAGGAGAAGTCAAAATGGGTTTCTCTATATTGAATCAGACATATTCAATTTCAAAGGTCTTCAGAGATTTTTAAAAAGCGAAGTGTAGTCAGTCTTACCCAAAAGTCTGCAACGGGAACTTGATCTGTCACTGCAGGAACAGCGAAAAGGCCAGAATTGTGCTTTGAAGTTCACTCCTGTCCCATTTTCACTGAGTTTCTAACTTCAGAAAAAAACGTGTGTCTGTTCTTGCCATCAAAAACTTTCTTTAAGTTGGGAAGGGCACAACTTCCCGATGCTCTGGGTCAATTTTAAGCAATTCCTGACAAAGCCAGCACCTATAAATACACATATCCCACTGTCTGACTCGGCCGTTAGTGAACTGTAGGATTGCTGCCTGCCTGCAGGGTGATACACCAGGTCGATTGCTATTTTTAGCTGCCATGCAGCACAAAAGTGGGAGCTGTAAGGAGATTAAGCTCTCTAGAAGCTTTCTGGCCAATTCCTGTAACTTTTCCCTCTGCTACCCCATCCGCAGGTGCCTTGAGAAGCAATGGCCACAGTGGCTCTTCTGAATTTAGCACCATCTCACCTCCGCTTCCCTTCTAGCACAGCAGCCGCTTTCTTGTGGACAAACGCCCCCAACATGCACGTCACCAGGCCAAAATCTGCCAAGGGACGCACGAGGCCGAGCTTCAATTACTCTCAGAGCGTGGAAGCCTGTTCTTGCCGAGTGCCGCCCTCCCCGCCGCCGGTAGCTCCCCACCAATTAGTGAACAGCCAGAGAGCGTCGTCCAAAAAACTGGCATTCCCGTCTGGCCAGGTGTCTCCTGAGGAAATCCCAGAGCTCCTGCAGCAAGTGCCTTTGAGGACCTCCTCCTCCCTGAACAAGTACAGGGTGCTCCCCTCCATCGGCTGGAAAGGCGTAAGGAGCGGCGCTGTGGAAGCTGTAGCTGAACAGACCGACCAGCTGAATGTGAGTGGGGAGCGGCAGGATGATTCGAAAATCAAAACTCTCACTGGAAAACAAAGATCTGCCAGCGTATTGTCAGAAACTGATGTCCCTGGTGAAGAAGGCTCACATGTGCAGCCTCCTCCTGAGAAGCCGGGAAGGAAAATGAGACAAGAGAGCCCTTTGACATCAATTTTAAGTGCGGAAGAGGCGTCAAAAGAAGAGTCACAATTGCTGCTCGCTATTCGATCTCCCTCTGGTCAGAGATTTGAACAACTTTTCAAGCCCACCGACACTCTCCAGGCCGTCCTTGCTGTGGCGGAACACAAAATGTCGGCCAAATATAAATGCTGCAGCATCGAGACGATGGAGGTGCCCCGAAGGAGTTTCTCTGACCCTACGAGGTCCCTCCTTGAATGTGGGATTCTCCACAAGTCTGTGCTGTGCATCCGACAGAAAGATCAGCACAACGCAGATCTGTAGGCACGCAGAGATACTGCTGTGGGTCGTTCTGTTGAGTGGGATGTGTTACTTCTTCCAAAAAACTGAGTGCCTGATCTTTCCTGGGCCTACTTCTTCGTCTTGCCATCTCCCAGAGCTTCCCCTTGAAGCAGATTTGTGTCTATGTGTTGAAATAGTATTTCCAGTGGATAGACCTACTACATAAATAGCATCTTTTTTCACGTGTGCCATCACAAATCGCTTCCTGAGCACCACCAACCTTTGACTTTTTTGGGTTGTTTTTTTTTAAATGGTCGGTTTTCTTCTTTGAAGACTGAAGTTTCCAAGACCTCTCCCCTTGTCCTTTTCCATACTTCAGGAAGGTCTCACTCTGGAGGACCATTTTCAGTAGGTTATCACCATCAGAAACATCTTCTTGAGAGTGACTGAAAAAAGACCAAACCAAAAAACCAGCTGGAAAAAACAGTAATAACAAGTTAATGGATTATTGTGAAGTATTAAATTGCAAAACCAATGGTAATATACTCAGCTCTTTCTGGATAACCTCAGTGCAGCTTTTAAGAGTGTGGCTACATCGTCCTGTTGAGGACAAACAGTTACTATTTTGGCTGTATTGGTGAACAGCCGGATTTTCTACCTAGTTTTCCTTCTCTCATTCAACTTGTGTGATCCATAGGTAAGAATAGATGGAGAGTTAAGATGGGATGTTACAGAATGCTTCCATTTAACACTTTTACACTGACATGAGTTAGCCTGAGAAAGCAAGTGCTGCTCTGAGTATTTTAAAATAAAAATATATTAATTGGATTTGAGTGAGGAATTGGCTCAGGCAGTAGACCATATTTTACTAAACCATCATTAAAAAAGGCTGGTAGGGTAACAGGGCAGGTTTGAGATAAATACAATGTGCTTGTGCTTTAAAAAAAAAAAAAAACATCTGGTTTTGAAATTCTTATGGTTCTTATGGTTCTTATGGTTCTTATGGTTCTTATGGTTCTTATGGTTCTTATGGTTCAGTCTACTAAAAAAATGGACCACTTGCCACACAGATGAGCTAGTTTTAATATTTTGAGGTAAACCCAACTGTGCGTTTAACCAACTCAGAATGGTAGCAGAACCAGGACAGCAGCAGAAAGGTGGTGCCAGCGTTGACCAAGAGGCAGCAGCTCGTTCTAAAGCCAGCGCTCAGGGTCCAGCAGCTCTGTGAAACTGGTACCTGATGAAATAGTGTTACCTACTGCTGCATGTGACGGCAATCGCACAGCAGCAATCCCAGTGTTTTCAGGGAGATCAGGGTGTCAAAATATTATGGGTGCTTTTAATCAAACTTCAGTGGGGAGGGCAATATTTCACTCGGGTTCAGGAACAGGAACAGTTTTCTGTGTTTAATTCAGCGTTAGGTGATTAATTCTCTTCTCCTGGTTTTGTTTATGCTGTTACTTCTAAGTTTGAGAGTGTTTTCATACTGTGTGGTAGTACAATCAATAAAACCTTCTAGGCTGAAGCTTGAACTTAAAATGATTTACGTGAAGCAGAGGCTTAGCCATCGCCTCTAATCTTAAACAAGAAACACCATTAATTTGATGGCAAATACCTCGATGGCCATCCAAATTGGACTTTGGATGGTCAGCTGCCATCCACAGCATCTTGCCGTGCCTTCCTGGAGTTTGTATCTCTGTCTGGTACCAAACACCAGACTGCAGCAAAAAAGGAAGCCCTTCGGATGAGTGACTGCCTGCTGCCAACAACCAGAGACACGGTGACCACCACACAGGTCTGAGAGCGCACAGGGGCCAGTGTTTTAACCCAGAACAAAAGAAGAGGAGGAGCTTGGATCAGAGTGGACAGCTGGAGGATATTCCTCTGGAAAATCTCCATCCAAGATAAAGCTGAATGAGTTTGGTCCTCTAACAAACTCACCCAGGCTCCAGCATCTCCAAAGCTGTGCATTTTAATTATTTCCTTTTCTGAAAACCACATCAAAGTCTTGATGGCGGCAAGCGCAGTGCAGGGAAAATGCCTCTTTTCTCCCCATTCTCTTCCTCTTCCCTTCAAAAAAAGTGTTGTGGGGATGCAGGGGCGGGGGCTGGGCAGCAACTTTTCCAAGTCTGGCACAAGAAGCACTAGGGAGGAAGAACAGTATTTATCTGACCTCATTTACAGTACGGTATCATCTAACAAGCTCCCTTGCAGAAAGCTTTTCAGAATTTCAGCATTATATCAGGTAAAGTTCAGTTTGTTAGAGGATGCTTTGAGGCCATAAATAGCAAACTCATCAGGACTCCTGGCTAGGAACAACAAAAACAAAAGTATTCAAGCAAGAAACGAGCGGAGTCATGGTTCAGTATGTGGTCTTTATTCCAATTAAAAGTACACTAGAAACAGCACACAGGACCAGCAGCAGCTTTCATGACAATTCAACCCAATACTCTGCTGTCACGAGGTCATTCAGCTGTACTATTAAAGTAGGTGATTGAAACAAGTCTTCCACTCGACACGCAAGCACTCACTCACCTGCCACTTTAAATAGGTTTCCAACAGAATAAAAATAGATACACCCCAGAATACAAAAAGTTTAATTTTAACAGGTTTTTTTTTTTTTTTTCTTTTCACTAAAGCCTTTATACAAATTGATAAAAGGGTGCACAATTTCCTAAAATTTTAGGTACATTTTAAATGAGCCTTTTTTTACTTGGTAAAAGGATCCATGTTCCTGTCTTTGAACAGAATATGATGGCCAAAATTGCAAAGAAAATTCCTAGTTAAATTTACAATTTATACATTTGTTTTGAAGTGATTCCTGCACCGAGTAGCAGGCCGATGGCTGCTCACGCATGTCCCATTTTCCCCAAAAAAGAGCTGTGCACCCTAAGTTCTAGTTCAGGAGCCTCCTTCTCCTGGAAACTGGGCTGGGGGAACAACCCACAGGCTTTCAGTTGTGCGCACGAGAATGGTCCCAACCGCACTAAAAGCCTGAGCACAGAAGTTGTAAATCTTTCCTTCTCCGGCAAGGATCACCCTGGGGCGAGGGACCGATGACCTACGAGCACAATGAAAGTGGAGCGCTTCCCGTCTGCAATTTGGCTGAGCAATTTAACTCAAAACTCTGGTACTGAAACATACTGTAACAGGTAAATTTGGTATTCGAAAGGTTGGTTTGGTTTTTTTTTTGGTCAATATCAGCTATCATGATTTTTTATTGTCTTTTATTCCTATTACCCATCGGTGAAGCCCAGCAGTTCTGTACGTTATTCGCGCGGAGCTTCACAGCAGCATCTTAGAACTGGCACTACCTGCCTAAGGGTGACTGACCCTCACTCCAACAGACATTAGCAGTTTATGGAGGTGAATTTATTCAGAAAATTAATTTGTACAGTTCCCTTCGTACTGCCCCTCCCTCCCCAGCCCACCCACCTACCTACACCTTGGCGAGGTTTAAACGCTTCAGATGAACTTCTCGAGTCCGTACTTGAGCACTGTCACCACGGCACCGCTTTACGTATAGTGGCCATTCTAACAAAGCAAGGACAAATTAAAAGAAAATACTGCCCAGCAAAAGCAACACAGCACCTGTGTTTGCAAGTATGAGCTACTGGAGACATCCTTAGGACAATTTTATGTAAGGAAAAGCAGGGCAAATCCATCAGAAAGCCAGAAATGAGTTTTAAAGAGCTCAGGGGAGCGCCAAAGAGAATGACATCCTATTTTGTACAAGTTGAGTTTTTAGCCAAAATCCAGCTGCCTTGTTTGTGTTTGGTTTTTTTTTTTTTTGAGTTTTTTCTTCTTCTTTACTTATGTCCATTATATATTTGGCTGTTGAATTTTAACTGATCAGGTTAATGCTGACCTTTATTCCAATTAAAGGCAATAAAGCTTTTTTTTTTTTTTTTTTAAATTCGTTTTAGATAATTCCATATTGCCCATTTTTTGGCAAGTGTATTTCTTAAATTCAAAAGATCTTCCCGTTTTAAGGCTAAACTAAGAAATGTTAAAAGCTTCTGTAAACATTTCCTCTTCCTCCCCGTAGTTGCACAATTTGAAGTCCAACTGCAATTTTTTAAAATGAGGTAATTTTTGTGTACTCATATCTTAGAGAGTCCTTTTCGGGACGAGCTGAGAGGCGTGCCAATCTGAACGCTGATCCAATTGTAGTGGGAGAGCTTCCACAGCAGGGTTACACACCAGTTCCAGCAGCTGTACTTCAGTTAGTTATCTTCTCAATTTCATCCAAGTCGTCAGTATCCAATTTGTTTATCTTTTTGTCTGGGAAAGATGAGAAATAAGTCAGATTTCATAACACAGAGCAGAGAAAGGACAGCTGTTTTCTTGAGGGGTTTATGCATGAAATGTTCAGTCAGGTTTTAAAACTACAACATACAACTTTGGTCTTTTATCAAAGGCCCACCCAGGTACTGGGCTCTTACCCATCTCTGGAACCATCCGTTTTAAGGACTATCCAGGTAGCCAGCAAACAGACAACTCCGCTGATTTCTACTCCTATCACAATCCTACACGACGCTACACAAAACGCAGCTGATGTGCTCTCCTGCGGTCAGTTTAAAGCTCAGCAACTATCTGTTCGATCTGCCCAGTAAACAGCTAGTCACAATTCTGCAGAAATAACATCTGATTTTAGAGAAAGAAGAAAGTCTGAGGGTACGTACTGAAATGTTCCTGGATTCTGTTGAGAATATTCATGCTGTGCTTGCTGTCCACCATGTTAATAGCCAGTCCTCGCTTGCCAAAGCGTCCTGTACGTCCGATCCGGTGCAGGTAAGTCTCATTATCTGGATTCCCGTCTTTATCCACAGGAAGATCAAAATTGATAACAACAGAGACCTGCTCTACATCGATCCCTGATAAAAAGAAAGCATCGGATTACACAACTGCATTTAAACCACTTGACCTGCCTGCAGTTTGGTTACCGGCAGAATATCCAACAGCTTTCAGAGAGCTGCTGCCTGGCTGCCTCCACACCGAGTGAAGAGTTAAAAGCCAGTCTCAAACTCTGAAATGGATCTTTCCCACAATATCCTGCTGGCATACCTTGAAATAAAAACAATCTAGCTCTTACACCAGAGAACCCCACTGAAGTGGCTAACAGAAAAGCAGTCGGGAGATGATTTTAGCAGCATACAGATTTTGGAAACTCTCCTCTCCGAAGCTGTAAAGGCCTCATGTTTTTTTCCAAGTCTCATGTTGTCTTAACTGTTCTAGGATGTCCAATTGCAACACAAATTCCTACTGGAGTTCAGGATTTTGCAGATTTCCCTATTTCGGAACGTGTTTATTTTAAACACCATGGGTCAGCAGTACAAGCCAGGCTGCGCATTCCCACAGGAGGGACTTTTTCCTCTCAAGTTGCAGGAAACCTACAAGGAACCCTGGCCTTGCTCACAGGCATCTTTATCTACACAGACACAGCCAGCAGCCCAGGAATTACTTTAAGGACCCTAATTTCTCCAGACTAGAACACTTGAGAATACAAATTCTTTCTGCCAGCTGGCCACTGTTATCTTAGGAACCGCCGGTCCCGCCCCTCGCTGGCCCAGCTCTGCCATGCCCTACCTCTGGCGCAGACGTTTGTGGTCACTAGCACCTTTTCTTTGCCCTCTCGGAAACGCTCTATCACCGCAGCTCTCTGTTCTACCATCATTTCTCCACTGAGCAATGCCACCTGATGGCCTTCCTTCGAGAGCTCCGCCGCCAGCCAGCCGGCCGTCTTCCGAGTCTGAAACACAAAGCGAGGTCTATCTTTGGGAGGAAGTTTTAATGCTGTAAAGTGGGAACAAACCTCTCTGGGATCAACTGGGAGCTCTGTGACTGCTCAGTTTGTGTATCTCTAAAGGAAACAGCTCCCAGGTGCAGTGCCCCCCCCTGCCCTGTTACAAACTGTGCCCCCAGCTCTCATGTCAGAACTAGGAAAATGTGCATCTGCCACCACAGGAGCCCTTAAGACAAATATGCATTTTCTTTGTGCTCTGCTCCTCGGCTTTCACTCTGAGGGGTTACCTATGTACGCTAAAAACTGACGACCATCGTCAAGCAAACAAAACTACTCAGCTTGGAAAATGACAGGGTTAGAGCTGAATGTAGTTGTGAAATCCAACAGAGGCTCTGCACAGTCTTGATTGAAAGTTTCCCATTATGATGGTTTTCTGAGCTCCGGTTATGTCTGATATTATTACATCTCGAAACAGCATCAAAGCAGACTGCTGCAGCAGACCACAAATAAAGGTTTTGCCTTGTCTGAGCAAGCTTTACATGGCTGTTCTGGTGCTGTCAGCACTGGTTTTTAATATGAATTATGGTGGTTTCCAGAAAAAAAAGAAGTCTCAGTACGATGCACAGGAGACCCCAGAGGTATATCACCAATTACCTGAGGGAAATAGAGTCCCAGGAAAAGCTATGTATCAGCTGCAGAACTGCAAGACTTGCCCATCCCTCATTCCACTCTATTTTTATCCACTTTCCAACCCCCAAATATTTTTTTTTTGGTAGTTCTGAGTAATACTTTGTTTTGGAAAACTGTGGGTTACTCTGATCTTTGATTCAGAGGGCTTCAAGAATAAAAATGACCTGGATGGACAAACCGAGAGAAATAAAGTAGCTAGTGCCATCACGGCTCTCAATATTTCACTCAAAGAGGGAGCCAGAAAAGCCAAAGGGCAATTTGTGTTCTTGGTTTCTTTCTGAAAAGCGTGCCTGGCCAGGTTTTTAGCACTAGCAGACACTAACGGGGTTGTTGAGACTAACGTTCCCCGACGGGACTCACATGGCAGAAGATCATGGCCTGGGCAATGGTGATAGCGCCGTAGATATTACAGAGAGCCTGGAACTTCTCATCTCTGTTATTGCACAGAACGTAATACTGCTTAATAGTGTCCAGCGTCTCCTCCTCTCGCTTCAGTTTGATGATGTTTGGGTCAGGAACAACTTTTTGAGCAAACTTCCACACAGAATCCTCAAAAGTGGCTGAAAACAGAAGCATCTGGCAGTCCCTGGGGAGCATTCTGCAAGAGAGAGCAAAATGGGCAGGGTTCCCACGTAACACTGTCGCCCCCGATATCCTGATGGGATTAATGGTACGGGCAAAGCAGAACAGTCACCTCAGAACCAGTTATTTCAGTGGCTGGAAAGACTAATGTTAATCTTACCAACACCTGATTGTTCCCTCACGGACCAGTGACATCCAGACTCGCATTCTTAAAAATGAATAAACCCTGCTCCAGGGACAGGCTTTTTATTCTGTAAGAAAATGAAACTGCTTGTCATCCCCTGACATTCTGCCTCTATTAACCATCTGGATTAGAGCTAAATATATCATTTTAATCTTGTTACTTTATCGGTGAAGAAACCAGTCAAGAATCTAGCCCTGCTGTCCCTACATTACAGAAGAGCTATAATCAAAAGAAACAAAAATCACCTCGGGCAACGTATGCCGAGTCCTCACCTCTGAATGCGGATGCTCTGGTCCTGATGGCCCTGGGTTGCTATCATCACGTCAGCCTCATCCAAGACAAACACTTTGATTTTCTTGGGATCTATAAATTTCAGTTTGGAACACCAGTCCAGCACTGTGCCAGGTGTGCCGATTACAATCTGCTCGGAGATCTTCTGACCTCTCTCCACTGCCAAGAGAGAAAGGAAAGCTTTCCTAAGAGGGCTGTGCAAACAGTGAAATGCTCTGCCCCTCTCTGAACTAGCCGGTTTCACCATCTGACTACTCTATTGTTCATTTACTGTATCACACCCAAGGAACATCAATTTTCTCATTTACAGGCTGCTGGCAGCATTTCACTTTACTCACATTTATTGCCTCGGACAGCGTATGCAAGTTTCAGCTCCGGGTAAAACTTTCCCATCTGTTCAATCACTTTTCCTGTTTGAAGTGCCAGCTCATATGTTGGGGAAAGGCACAAACACTGGAGGGACAGAAGGATAACGTGTTCGAGATGACCAACATCCTGGGCAACGCTATCACACTTCCTTTTAAAAATCCTGATTATTGCAGTTTTCCTGAAGACGAACATGTGAGCAGCTGAACAGTTTCTGAAAGCCACTCAGTTCTGCCTTCTACTGGCTTTCTGTGTTCAATTCTGCTCCTCAGGCTTGAGAGTGCAGATGCTCTGCTAGGGGACATATACGGACAGTAGTGACAAGGAACCTAGCACCTACAGTCAGTCCAAGAGATAAGAACGTCATTTTTTTAAGGAAAGAATTCTAGCCTTGGTAACACTGCTCAAGTCTTAAGGAAATTGGGTTAAAAAAGCCCCTTTCTGGGTGTTCTCTGCTCTGTTGTCACAGATATCTTCTCTTCCATCCTGAATTCCACTTACTTAACCCCCTTCAGCCTGCAATATTTCTCTGATTTAATTTCTCCCAGAATGATATTCCCCCCCCCTCCCCCGATTTAACTCCCCACAGAGCAACGGCATCCTGACTGACGCAAGAGAGGGACTGAAAGGAACAAGCTATGAGCAAAATCCACGTCTTTGCACTACAGGCATTTTGATAAGAGTCCCCGAATCACCAGCCCCTGCTAAGCAGTTCACAGAAACAGCGTCAGAGATGAGTTCACCACGCTACAAATTTACTATCAAAGGTCTCCACAGAAGCCCAACCTCTTCACTAGGTGGCACTGCACCACCACAAAACGCCCCCCCTAAACAGCGACGTCCCAAAAACTTTACCTGTGGATACTTGTTGCCAGGTTCAACCCGACTGAGCATGGCCAGGACAAAGGCAGCTGTCTTGCCAGTACCGGACTGAGATTGTGCAATCAAGTTCTGTGGGCTGCAGAACATACAGCAGGCATGAGCTTAACCGGATGAACCGCCTGGACAACGTATTTGTGGGGTTGAATGATAAAGAAAACGCAGCAAGTGGCATTTTAATACCTTTTAGATTTACCACTGCTCCAGACTGGTGCCTAACTTGACCAGCTATGCTCCTCTACCAATCTCTTTCAGCACCTCTTGATTATGGAGATTTGGAAGGAAAACTGCGAGTATCCGTCAGTACTTTTCCGTTTCGCACATCTCCCCCTAGTGTCTTAACACTTCATACAACTCAGTTTAGGGGTGCGGAGAGGAAAACCAGCCATGCAGGCAATGCAGCATCTCAACTACTCCCACCCACCGTGGATTTCTGGAGCTATATTCCACAGCAGCCTTATTATTTCTCCCCTACACCGAGCAGGAAAATTGGATTCACCTTGGCTGAACGCAGCGGCACTGTGTGCTCAGTACCTGCCCTAGGAGGAGGAGGACAAATCCAGGGCTGCTGTCACCTAGTTGGTGACCACAGAAACACTGTGGCACTGTGGGAAGCCTTTTCACCACAGCCCAGGCAGCTCCCTCATCACCATCCTCCTGTCCCAAGTTCAGCTAAATTTTTCAAATCTTTCGTATACTGGAAGGGAGTGGAAAGTACGTGTACATACGGTTCAGCAAGCATCATGGGCAGGGCATTCTCTTGTATCTTAGATGGTCTGTTGAAGCCCATGGCGTAGACGCCTTGCAGGAGCTGTGGTTTCCTGAAAAGAGAGGTTTTATACCATGACCTATTAAAGTACATTTGGTTTTCATTTGTGTACAAAAAGGTGAGAAAAAACCTTGCAACCGGACCTAGAGCTGTCCCCCTCTGTGTCCCTGCTATAATTACACTGGTGAAATGACCTCGAGCAGGGCCTGGAAGCTACGACGAGCGACAGCAGAAAGACTGGAAAGAAGTTTTTCAAAACCTTCCATGGCTACGGGAAAAACCTTGTGTCACAGCTCTAAGGCTAGCGCTGGGCTTCTTGTTCTAAAGCAGCTTTTCAGACAATCCCAGGAATCCCAGAGCAGAGAGCATTAATCCTGTCCTTTAGGCCAATCCTTTTTCCTTGGCCACGCCTCATCTCAGCACCAAAATTATCACTCTTTGAAGACTCAAATATGGGACAACACAACCTCAGTATACGAGGAACAGAGTAAAGTGTAACTTCACGAAAACACGGCAAGGCCTTCAGTAAGTCGTGACAGATTCTGTAAAACAAACTGACATCCTAACACCAGAGCGATACTGGCTTAGCGCACAAAATTGGTAAATGACCCATCAGCCCCGTTCGCCGTGACCACACCTAGTGATCCGTGGTTATAACCCAGCACTCAAACCGAAGCATGCGGTGACACTGCTAGTCATCAAACACGCATCAACTGCGTTTTCTCAAGGCAGCTTTCTATGCTTAGCAGACACTTGTGTAGACAAGGAGCTCCAAGAACAACCTAAAATGCAGGTTACGGTGCGAGTGAACTCTGAGCCAACAACCTCCGAGTGCTTACTGGAGTGCTGTTAGTGGCACTCAGAAGTAAGGGCTTTCCTTTCAAAGCAGGTTACAGGTTTCCTGCCCACCATTTCCTGCTGTTAAGAACTTCCCATTCAGCACAACATGCTTTTTAAAAATCATATATTCCTTTCAAACGATGGCTGGAACAAAAGCTCTTTGAAAACGTAACCTTGTGCTGCTCAGAAGCAAGGACATACAAAGCCCAGCTCTGCAACAGTTGCCAAGGATACACCAAGTTGTAACAAAATGAAGACTCAATTAGTTCAGCTGCCCCCATCATTAACTCACTAGGATTGTTTGGCTATTGAAAGATGGGAATTAGTCTAACAGGCACTACAGGACCTCAGCTTTTTTCATAGATGTTCAGCCACTAACATTAACAAAGTGAAATGACATCCTGACATTTCACGGTGAGGAGTCTCGTCGGCACCGATTTCCCTGTGGAGCTTGCAGAAGAGCAACAAATCCGAGACCATCAATATAGCCAACAACAATCCCAACAGGATAGCCTCTTTAGCAGATTAAAAAAAATATATAAATCTATCATGCCTTAAATACAGCTATCATCGCTTGAAAGCTCCACTGGTAAAGGTATTCAACAGGAAGGGTCAGAAAATACTAACGCTAGTAGTCTCTCCAGTACACAAATCCGACATCGCTGGCAGAGAAAAGATAAGCTTTTCCCTTTGTACTATTCACTGCTGCCAGACCTTCACAAACAACCATCAGAGACCAGGACCAGAAGGCGGTTGTGTTCATTACTTCTGCCAGTAAAACAAATCTCATGTTTTCCAAAACAGTGCCGTGGTGCTGGGACACCTGCTCCGAGCCTCCCTGCATTCACTGGAGAACTGCTGGTGAAGTAACGATGGCTGTAGAAGGACAGCCCTCCCTCCTCTCTTCATCCAGCTTATCACAGGCAAACTCCGCTGTGCATTCAGAGACCGAAAACCATACGTTAAAATTCAGAATACCATTGCTAGAGCTGATTATAGAAAGCAATGCTAGCTCTCCAGCAGCCTGGACTTAAAAGGAACTCGTTTCAGATGGAAGCCTTCACAAAGCACCAAGATAAAATAATTCTCCTTGCATTTAAATAATACAAGAATTAATATGCTAACTTATTAATGACAAATTTGCAGTAACTTGAAACAGAAACCCATGGACTTTTAAGCAATATCTGCTACACAGCCAGGAAATCTAACAGGACTTACAGTCGCAGTTCCTCAAAGGACTTTACAGAGTAGAGAGGCGATGTGGGATCCCTCTGCAGCACCTCCACTTGATTTGTTGTGTCAACCAAGTTACTGCGGATTAGCTTGTTCAACAAGGACTGGGCAGCTCTGTCCTCTGTTGAAAAAGGAGGCAGAAAAAACTCCATTAAATCACAGCCTGTTTCAGGTGTCGCTCCCACTGAAACGCTGCATTACTGAGCCAGTTAAAGAGGACAAGGTGCATCCAAAAACTGAAATTCTCTATTACAGAACAATGCCTAAAAGAGCTGAAACTTCCTGAATGAAACATCTATCAGGATATCCCAGAGATTCACATGTAATATTTAGGAAGACAAACCAGAGCGAGCACCATTTTAAGGGGGACCTTAACAGCTACAGAACTCTGCTCATTTACGATATTATAGCTGAGCATCTGGCTGCGGGACAGGGTTAAAAGCCTCTGTTATTATCTGAGGTGTGGGCAGACACCTTTCAGGTGTTTGTTTGGCTTTTTTCTTTTTAAGAAAAGTTTGAGGACAAACAGTACTTTGGAAGATTCCAGGGCTGAAATGCAGCAAGGGCTGAGGTTAAGTGGGATTAAAACAGACAGCCAAACTGCTGCACTTGGGGGTTTTGCTAATAAATCTGTTTTCTAAAGCAAGTTTCTCTTAAGCCACCTTCTGAAGGATTGAGAGCCGTTACCCACCTCTTAGCAGCCATTTCATAAACGCAACATGTTGGTTGCGACAGCAGTTCCAGCTCCAGGTTATCCAACTGGTCCTGTATCCACTCCTGCCTTTGAGGATACTGCTATCCCCTTATTTTTCTCCCCTCTAATCCAGGAGTCTCGCAAGTTATTACAGGACAATGGCTTTAAAAGTATTATGGAGGAAGAACATGCCTTACAATTAAGTCCTTGGGGCAGGATACAAGATCATCCATCCTGAGACATAAGGCAGACTTACTTTAAGCATATACAAAATTAATTTCTTTTCAACATTCCTTGCCAAAAGTTTTTTTCAAGAAGGCACTTACCCTTCTCCTCATCCTCTGTCTTCTCTATGTTGTCGTCTGCTTTGACAACTGCACCTAAATTAAAACAGACAAGTTTGGGGCAGATGTGAGGTCAGGCCCGCAGAGTTTTAGGGTTTCAATGTTGTGGGAAAAGCTACAAAACAGCCCATTTTCCTGATGAGAACCCTGCGCAGGAGAAACCCGAGTTATGGCTTGCTCTGTATGGCCAAATTGAAATTTATCACCCACAGCCAGAGATTTTGCCTACGCAGCTCCTTGAATACATCCAAACACAATTTTTAAAAGTTAGCCTAGCAGAACAAGCACTCAAACCAGATATTTAGTCTACGCTGCTTTTTAATCTTAGCTTTATGTTTCCCTTTTCTGGAATTTCTCAACTAATCGGGAATTTACTTTGGCAGAACTAATCGGGAATTTACTTTGGCAGCAGCGCTCCAAACCCAACAGAAAAACATCATGCCCCTTCTAAGACCGTCAGAGCAGCTGTAACTCACCATTGGCATCTGGTTTGGTTTTTTCCTCCTTCAGGTGTAAACCGCTCAACTACAAGTGACGAAAAACACAAAAACAGAGTCATTCAAAGGCTACCATACCTACTTTTTACTGATGGCCAGGAAAACCTCAGCTTTCATCAAGGCTTCCAGATTTACCGACTGCTAAAACTACTGCACAGGCCCCGGCAAAAACCCACGCTTGAAGGCAAAGGAGGTGAAGTGAGCGAGATTAACTTGGTTTCACGAGTTTTCAGGCAAATACAACTTTTTCTAAGCTGTAATGACAACACAGAGAAGGGGATTGTTTTCTGAGCCTGCATCTCCGCTCCCTGATAGCTCTGCTGATGGAAAATGGGAGAAAATTCACATTCCAGGATGGAAAACGGAGCCAAGGGCAGTGCTGACACAGGCTGCCCCAGGACGAGCCCCCTCTTGTTTCTTTTACCACTGCCTCGAGCATCTTCCCGCACGCTTCAGCAGCAGGCAAAAGTGGAAAAAAAAAAAAACAACGCCTCAAAGAAATTTAAATCTTGTCACCAAAAAAAAAAAAAAAAAAAAAAAANTAAAATTATTAGAAAAAAAAAAAAAAAAAAAAAAAAAGAGAGAGGAAAGGGGATTTTTTTGGCCGCTGGATGAAGGTGACAACCTCTGAAGCAGTGCTGCTGACAGGGCTGTCTGGAGACGGGGTGAGGGGGAAGGAGAGGCACCTCCCTGCCCTTCTGACACTCAGAAAACGAAAGGAGAAAGGGAAGACATTTAAAAACAGAACGAAAAGGGGTATATTTTACTCCTGGTAGGAAGAGCCCAGGCCCAGGGAGGCCCCGAGGCGGTGCAGCCAGCAGAGCCCCGCCGCGATGGGCAAGGCCGGGGGCCTCCCTGCCCCTTTTTTTGATGCTCCAGA
>VXBL01007870.1:56867-87016 GCA_013400195.1 Aramus guarauna
TTATCTCCGTCTCTCTCCGTGTCTTTCAGAGACAAAAGCAGTCTGAAGCCGTGCCTTGCCGCCTTCGGGATTTCTTCTGCCCTTCCTGCCCCCCAAACCCGGCTGCAGGCAGTTGCAGAGGCTGGCAGGAGTGGGTGAAGTTGCTCCAACCCCCCCATCCCCTTCCTCCTCCTCCTCCTCTTCCTCCTCCTCCTCTCTCTTCTTCCAGGCAAGGTAAGAAAAGCAGTGGCTACTCTCCAGTTGCTCCTGCACCTTTTTAGCAGGCTGGGCTGTGTGTGCTCTGCAGGGGTGTGTGTGCGTGTGTGTGTGTGTGTGAGTCCCCGGGCTGTTACTTCCCCAGGCTGTGCACCATCTCAGCACAAAGCCGCTCTGTGAGGAGATCCCTGTCATAATATTTCTGCAGGCACAAGCCCACACTTTGCAAGCTGCTGCTTCCCTGCCTTGCCTTTTCCCAGCTGGATGGTGAGCCCCTGAGCATCCCTCCCCTCCCCAAAATTGTACAGACGTTGACAGTGATCGTCTCCATCTCCCTGCAGGCAGGGGACAGGGAAAGCAGAGGAGGCTGGAGGGGAGGATGATGATGGGCGTGATGGGCTTTTGCTCTCCTGGGCAGCCAGGTGGGATATCCCAGCTGTGGACACACGGGTTTGGGGGAAGGGAGGACTGACCTTGTCAGGGTGAGGGGGGATTCTGATCTCTCCCCCCCTCCCCGGTAAGGGTCAAAGCACCAAGGACCTGGCTTGCATTCGCCGTGCTCGGCTGGGGCAGGGCAGGGGTGGATGGAGAAGGGCTGTGCTGCTCCTGGGGGCCCAGCGTCCTTGGCTCCGGATGCGGCCCACGCACGGAGCTGGCTGCCTGGAGCTTTCAGCCCAGCCGAAGATCTCTGGGCTGAGCCAGAGAGGGAGGTTTTAGGTTTTAGCCCAGCCAAAGGGTGTCTGGGCTAAACCTCCCTCTCTGGCTCAGCCCAGGGATCTTCCAAGCGCTGGTGCGGCAGCGAGCCCAGCGAGGCAGGGGTTAACCGAGCCCCGTATCAGAAATGCTCTCTGCGCAGGGACGTGATTGACGGCTCTAGAAACCAGGCTTGGGACGTGAATCACGGTCCTTGGGACCCAGCCCTGGGTCCGATGGCCCAAGAGACCTGCCAGGGGTATGACTGACAGTCCCCAAAACCTGGCTCTGCTGGGGCTGTTGGCCACCTCTCAACCTGCGTCACCCCAGAAAGGGGGAGCCGGGTGAGGTTCGCTGGGTGCCCCTCTCGGCAGGGTGCTGGCAGGAGCAGTGTGCTCCCCCTGCCTCCCCCCAGCCTCCGCATCCGAGGCCTTGGGGTGCCCCTTTGTCACCACTTTGGCAGTGGGGTACCCACTGTCACCCCGCAAAGGACCCGCAGTGGCTCTGGGGTGAAACGCAGCAGCTGCTTTTCCCAGCAGGCGGGATACCCCCACACTTGTGTTTTGAGGCGAGGGGAGGCTGGAGATGGGAGAACGGCTCCCGTAGCTTTTCATGAGAGGTTCCCATCGTGGATCCGCTTCTCTTCCAGGAGGTGCTGCCATCAACCAGCAAAGCCTCCCCTCCCTGCCCTGTGCTGGGGCTTGGGAAAAGCCAGCTTGCACAGGAGAGTGCTGCGTGTGCCATTTCGGACCCCATTTGCTCCTATTGATTCTTAGAAATGTTTTGGGGGGTTGATCCCAGTCCCCTGGTGAGGTTTGAGCCCCGTGCTTTGAGGGAGAGGGGCTGGAGGGGTCCCCCGTGTCTTTGGCGTGAGCAGGGGCTGGTGTGGGCCAAGTAAGCAAAGCCAGGGGTGTCCCGGCCGCTCCCTGAGCCGTGCCGCCCCTGTGAAGCCAGGGGAAATACCGAAATCCTGAATACTGGCTCTACTTTGGAAGTTTGGGAAGCGTTGGGCTTCTCCTGGGAGTTTGCTTCCCCATGGAGGCTGCCCAGCAGCTTCCAGAGATGCTAAGGAAGGGTTGTGGTGCAGCAGGCACCCCACCACCAGCTGGGGCAGTCGGTCCAGGGCTGTGCCTCTGTGCATCCCAAGGCACGCTGGCTGTAATCATCCTGACAAGCCACTGGATGTCAGTGTTGATTGATACAGATGAAGCGGAAGGAATATTTTACCCAGCTGCAGAAAAAAAACAGTCGTCCTCAGAGCAGTGTGGGTATGACCCAGGTCTGGCTTGGACCTGGAGGTGAGATTTCCAAGGGAACCCTTTTGGGGCTGGAAAAGAGGTTACAGCAGGGCGGTGCAGTGATTCAGCAGCCGAAAAATGCCTCGGTTGCAACGTGCGGCACCGGGAGTGGGCTTCACGGGGCTGTGTTCATGTCATGGGGCTGCCTCTGGGCATCTGCCTTTGGGACACCAGGGCCTGGTGGGGACGTGCCGCAGGCAGCGCGCGGATTTATCCCAGCTGCCAAGTGCTGGTTTGGGTCTCACTGACCCGCTGTTGGCTGTGGGTGCCAGAGACTCGGTGGTGGTGGCACTGCTGGGACCCCAACCTGGTCTTGAGAGCTGCGCAGGAGCCAGGCTCTGTGCTCGTGTCCACGGCAGTCACGGTTTGCTCTGTTCTTCTGTTTGCATGAATATACACCTTAGAAGAGCATTATTCTGCTTCTGTCTTTCCTACGTGCACTCAAAACCCAGATTTTTTGAGGGCACATCAGTGCTTAGAGATGCGGACGGGCACTCAGGCAGCTCTGAGCAGCGCTCCAGGCATTGCACCCCTTTTTCGGGCACATAAAAACCTTTTCCAACCCAGTCCTTTAAAATCCAGCCCCAAGCCTCACCCGTGTGTCGGGGCAGGCGCCTGCAGCCAGGTGGAGCGGCTGGTGCAAGGTCTGGGCGAGCCTGCGCATCACAGTACCGTCTGCGCTCCGACGCAAAGCCCTGCGCACCCTGCACGTCACGGGGACTGTCCACAGACGTCGGTGCAGCATCGGTGCCTTCGCCGTAAATCATGCACAGCAATTGGCCGGGGGTATAACCTGGAGCGGGGCAAGCACGTTACCAGCGTCACTCTCTCCTCCGTGGCCGTGAGGAGGAGCAGATTGTCAAGGGAAGGGTGTTTACAAAGCAAGGGAAGAAAAAAAAAAAAAAAATGAAGAAAAATATGGTAGCATCCCAGTGTGCCAGGTCCCGAGTGTGGCTGACCAAGGGAGGATTTCTGTCCCCAGCTCCAAGCTGCTCCCCGGCCGATGGGATTACGGGCGTGGGGTATTTTCAGTGATGCAACAAGCTGGTTGAAGGTATTCGCCAATTCGCCCTTCTCCTCCCAGTATGCCGAATGCTGTGGGAGGTCGTGGGTCAGGAGGCATCTGGCTGGGTCCGTGGGGTGGCCCCACACCTGCTGCCGCAGGAGGCAGGGCACATTTGGCGGTAGTGAGCGGACACGCTGAGGATGAGAGGGATGCAGGGATGCTCTCCGCAGCAGTGATGCTGGTGGTAATTTTTGGGATGTAGGATCCTGCCAGCTCCTGTCCTGCAGGTCCAGCCCCACGACCTGGATGGAGACCAAGCGCAGGTCCCAGAGTGACAAAGGCAGGACGGGGAGCAGCAGGAAGGGGGCTTGGTGGCGAGCTTCTGGGGGGCACAGGAGGTGCCAGCCTGCCTGCTCTCCCCTTTCCACGCTGCAGTCACTTGATGGCGTTGGCAACACGATGTGTGCGGAGCAGCCCCTGGGCTGTGCTGGCAGCAGCCCGCTGCCTCCAGCCCTGTCCCAAGAGCCCTCCGAGCCTTCCCTGTCCTTCTGGGGCAGCTTTCGCAGCTGGCTTAGCAGGCAGGATCGGTGCAGGGCTCCTCTGAGCAGTGCTGGAGCTGCAGGAGAGGTGCAGTTCTCCTGGTTTGCTTGATACAGGACGTGGCACAGGGCTCTGCATGTCACCGAGGGTCCCTTGACGCTTGTGCTGGCCTGGGTGACGCAGAAATCCCCGCTGGCAGAGCAGCTCCCCTGGGACGCACGTCCCCGGCCTCCCGTGGGTGCAGGAGAGGTGAGGGGTTTGGATCTCAACCGTGGCTGCCGTAAGTCACCGCAGCCAAGAGAGATGCCAGGCTGAAGTCACGCTCCCGGAGCCTGAATTTGCTTCTCTGGCAACCCCATAACGAATTCCTGTTGTGGCTAGCTGGTGGAGAGCATCTTCCCCTTGTTATTTCTTCCTTTCTTCCCTAAGGCAAAATAATCCCCCCTCCTTCTTCCCCCGCCTGGCATTTAATCACTTCCCGATACCTTGATGGCCTCTGCCACATCTCAGCAGCGAGATGACCTTCGTTATCTCTCCCTGCAGCGGGTGAACTCTTGCCAGCTTCTGCCTTTACAAGCCCAGGTAGCGTGGCTTGGAGCATCCCGGTGTGCCATGCCCTCTCCCCTGGGCTCACGGAGGATTCCCATGCGGAGCAGCTGAGCTGGACATGCTCCTGCATCTCCTGACCGCACAGGGCTGGATCCCCCTGGATGCATCCCCTGAATCCCGTGGGCAGCTCCTGGCGTGAGCAGCCTTTGCGGTGGAAGGAGTGGAGGATTAAATGGGGAACGGCCGAGGTTGTCGGCTGGGAATCAGGAGTGTGCCTTGAGATACGGCCCTCCATCATCTCTGCTGCTGTTTTATTTGCTCGGGTGCCCTGGCTGCTCCCCCCCAGCCCGGCCAGCCCTGCTCACCATCCCTCGCTCTCCCTTTTTCCTCCCTTAGTGCCATTTTCCTGCCCAAAACGCTCAGCGAGCTCATGGCCTTGATCACGTTCGCATCTTCCATGGTATTTGCATATAAAGGTGGTTTTAATAAGGCAGGACTGCTAGGAAATGAGAAACTGATGTATTTCACTGCTGCCGGCTCCTCCTGGGCCTTGTAAATCATTGCATAAAGCATTGCAGAGCCAGCCAGGGAGAACTGCTGCCTAGCAACTTCTCCCCGTGCCCTAGGGGAGCTGGATGTGGCCCAAGAGCTACCTGAAAGGTCTCCTTTGAAACCCTCTGGCTTGGGGAAGATGAGCTGGAACAGAGGAAAACCTGCTGCGGGGAGGGGGGGAAAGGGTTGAAATGTAATAGGCAGAAGTAGCCACTTTGCATCTGAATGTCTCCGCTGAGCAAAGCGGAGGGATGAGTCAGCCTTTGCAGAAGGGATGTGGAGATGCGGGGCAGCAGAGCCATGCCACCGCCCCGAAATGCAGCCAGGAGGAGGATGAGAAGGGGCTGCTGAGGACGTGGGAGGGCAGGGAGGATGCCTGGCTCTCCCTGCCTGCTCCTCCTTCCTGCAGGCTAAAGGAAAACTCTCAGGGTCGCAGTCTTATCCTGGAGAAATTTGTCAGTTTGGAGGATAATGAGAAGCAGGAGAGCCAAAAAAAAAAAAAGATGTTAACCCTTTCTGCCCTAACTCTGGGAATAGGTGGGTGCAGGCGCTGGTGAGATGTGTGATCCAGCACTGCGACGTCGACCTCTGGGGCTGCCCGTCGCCAGCCAGGCAGGTTGAGTCTGAACCTTGTGCTGGCGGGGATCTGGGGCAACGTTTGCCTTGCCTCTTCCCACCAGGTCTTGTCTCCATCCCCATCTCCACCAGCGAAGCCATCAAGCCCAGCTCTCGTCCTGTTCCGGGTCAGTCACTTTTCTGTCCTCAGGGCTGCAGAAGCCAAAATGAGGTGATGGGGGGCACGCAAGTGTTTTGTGCTCTTGGGGCTCCTCATTCATTCTCGCCCTTCTGCCTCTCCAGCTCGCTGCAGTCCCTGACACCACCGACACCGACACCGTCACCGACAGACCCCCGGGAAGATGCCAGGGCTGATTAACCGAACGACCCGCTCCCCACTCCCCCTCTCCGCGTCAGAGGTGACCTCATGTGTCAGTGGCTATGCCTTCGGGATGACAGCTTTGCTCACCTACCGCAACCCAGAAGCCCAGGCTTTTGAAGGCAAGTTTTGGGGAGCAAAGCTCCCAGTGCAAGAGCTACTGTGGGAGCTTTAGAGCCGGGGATATCACTGCTCCGGGTTTCTGTGCGTGCCTTAAACCTTTAGATCGTTGCTGGAAGAGTAGCCAAGGGTATTGTGTCCTCAAGAGTCCAGGGCTACAACTTCTGAAATGGGAAACAACCCAGGAGCATGCATGGGAGGGCCAAGAGGGAGCTGACCTCTGCGATCGTGGATGGTGGGTCCAGGCAAGCGCTTGGTGTTGCTAAAAAAACCCTTCTGGCCAGCAGGTCTCTTTGTCTACCCCTTGGATGAGTGCACCACCGTCGTCGGGTTTGAGGCGGCCGTGTCCCGTCATGCTGTGACAGTGCAGATCAAAGACAAAGCCAAGATAGATGACGTGTATTTTGACGGCTGCCTCCCTGACAGAAGAGCTCGTGACGGAAGCGGTGAGGGGGTCAGGGGCATTTTAGTGAATGCGGGGGCAAAAAACAGGGGAAGAGGAATGGGGAGGAGGCAGGGGGTGGCTGGCTGTCGTATGCCATGGCATCGAGGGGGTTTCTTCCGAAAGGCTGAGCCTTGGGCTGTGGTCTTCGTGTTCCTACGGTGTCTGCCCAAAGCAGCAGTCTCGTGCGTTTTGGAAAGCACTGTTGCTTCTAGATAGCCAGAAAGGTGGTGCAGAGGGCTGGGGTTCTTTAGGGAAACGCTGATGTGTGTGGTGAGGACTGGTTTGGGCGTTTGATCCAGGGCTGGGGTGGTCGTGGGAGGCCTGGGGAGGAGCATTTTCCATGGCTGTGACACCACATCTCCCTGGTGTGGTCCTCTCTGTGCAGGAAGGATCATGATGGATGAGGACTTGGAGAGGATTGTTTTTGTGGCTAACCTGGGCATGATTCCTCCCCTGGAAAGCATCTCCATCTTCATCAGCACCTCCTCTGAGCTGCAGACACTGCCCAGTGGGGCCGTGAGGGTCCTTCTGCCAGCTGTGTGTGTCCCCAGGGTCCCCCAGCCCAGCCTGGACAATGCCAGCAGCCTTTCCAGCCACCAGCTCCGAACGTACGAAAAAACACGGGATGGATTCTGGCTGGGGCTGATCGGGGGGGGATGTGGGGCTGTCAGAGCCCACTGTTGCTGCAGGAGGCTGCAGAGCTGCTGCAGGCTTTACCTCCAGCAGATCTGCAGTTCCTGGGGGGGAAGATACCACGTGCACAGTGTTGATCGGGGTCCATCTCACCGGCAGGGACAAGCACTACTGTGGATCGGGGAGCCCGGAGCAAGGGAGCAGGTTCTGCCTGGCTCAGCTGCTGGAGAGTGAGGCCACCAACCCCTTTGAGTACGAGTTCAGCTTCCACCTGGAGATCCGGGGGCCATGCTTGCTGGCAGGTAGGAGCACCAGGGCCATCCCGCTGTGCCAGGCGGGTTTATCACCTCCTCAAGGCAACATCCATACTCTTCCTTCTTCTCTTCCCGCCTCCAGTGTGGAGTCTGTTTTGGCAAGTTAACTCTGCTGGGGTGGATTCACTGGTACAGTGCTGATGTCAACGTGGGGTGTTGATACGGCAGAAGCATCACGTAGTCTGCTTGGTTCCTGCCCTCTGCCATCTTGCTATCTCTTCTCCCTGGTCTTCCCCATTCCCAGTCCCTAACCACACCTTGGTTTCCCCGGGCAGGCGTTGAGAGCCCTACACACGAGATCCGAGCAGACGCCGACCCCTCCGCTCGCTCCGCCAAGAGCATCGTGATCACGCTGGCTAATAAACACACCTTTGACAGACCCGTGGAGATCCTGATCCACCCAAGTGGTAGGTGGGATCTGCTTCCTCTCTGCTGGGCGTGCCCCTTCCTGGGATCCCCCCCTCATAGTGCTGGAGACAGCTGGATTAGCCTTGGTTTTGGAAATATTGTCAGGGATTAGGCTTCCTAGGAGATAATCCCCCACCCCCTCAAGGTTGTCCATGCTGCCCCAGCTCAGAGATGTTCCCCTGTTTTCACAACCGAGGGTGCCTGTGTCTCTGTCAAACCTCAAGTTTAGCTAAGGCTGTTCTTCACCCGATTCTCTGCATTTCCAGAGCCCCACATGCCTCACGTCTTAATGGAAGAAGGTGATATGACACCTGCAGAGTATGAACGACACCTGAAGGGGAAGAATGATTTCATTAAAGGCACTAAGAAAGACCCCAGTGCTGAGAAAAAGGTGAGAAGCAAAAGCTGCAGGCGTTAGCTGAGGCTTTCCTTGGGACTGGAGCTGTGCAAGTAAACGATTGATGCTTGCTTGCAGTACCAGATATTGCGCTGGCCCAATAAGCTCTGCAGCATCCTCCCTCAGAGAGGGGCTTATCTGGAGGAAGAGGGGAAAATTCTGCAGTGCTTCTGATAAACCGAGTGTGGAAGAAGCTCTGAGATGGTTATTGTGTGTATAATTAGTACTAGTCTAGCGTAGCATAATTAGATAGGTACATTGTTATAGCATTAAGGGTATTATAATTATTGCAATGACATAGAATAAAATATTCTTTTAATTGCTCAGTAAATGTTTACTGTTTCTGGATAGCTGTCAGAGAGAAATAAGTGATTTTGCTTGGAATAATGAGCTGAACTGAAGACAAGGTAGGAGAAACTTCTCTTTGTTCTGCTGATCGGCAAAGAGAAAAAATATCTGCTCTGGGATTTGTGCCTCGTCTTTCAGCAGTTCTGAAACAATGAGTGACAGCCTAGCACTTCTGAGCTGCCACATCAGTCTGTCTGGGATCAGGGAAGAGGAGTGGAGTGGTCAGAGCCCTCCGAATTTCCTGGGTGAGCATCTTCACCCTGTCGCGCTTGTGTAACCACAGCCCTGGGCTCACTGTGTCAGCTCCGTGTTTTACACACGCCACTGTTCTCTTTTGTGACCGGGGATGCTCCTTTCCCCTTAAACTCATTCTCCACGTCTCTGAGCCTGGGCCCCTGCTTGGCAGCCGTCCCGAAGCTGCTGCAGAGGTGCCTCCCCGCGCTGCCGTGATTCCTCCTTTCACCGGAGACGCATCAACCCTCTTCTCATTCCTTTGCCCTTCGCTTCCTCTTGCAGCGTGATGCAAGATCAGGACTGCGCTTGCTCGCACGGCAGGCGTCTCCTCGAATTGTGTTCAGCGTGCAGCAGGTGGAACGAAATGAAACTCCCACGCTACGGCTCAGATGGCTCTCTAATTATTTCTGTGTCTTTAGCACGTCAAACTGTCTAGGGCGGGGGAATCATTCCGGAGCCATTTCCCTGCGGGAAGCCCACCGCTTTGCCCCAGGAGGACTCGGAAGCAACTGCACGGAGAAGGCCAAGAAGCAGAGAAAATGCCCTGAATATCTAGGGTAGATTATGGGCTAGAAATGCTGCTGCTCAGAGCCTGACACTGGGCACCTCTCGGCTTAAATGAATGAGCCCAGAAATTTCAGCAGTAAATGGTAATTAATTCTCCTCCCTCGGTTTGTTATGCAAAAGCCTTGGGTGCCCATCAGCTAGCAGGGTGGTGGGGACGAATGCACACTGGGATCGACTCTCGTCCGCAAGATCTGATTAGTTTACTGTAATTGAGTAACGGGTGAAGGGGAACGGAGGGGAGGCGGGAAGAAGGGACGGCACAAATGAGATGCTTTCTTTTCTGGCTGACCTGTCGCAGCAGCTCCGAGGCTGTTTACTGAAGCCTCGTCTGTAAAATTCGGTCTGAAGTCAGTGGGAAATCCAGGCTATGGGCTTATCCCCATCACGCACGGATTTTATGTCTCGGGTCCCCAAGAGCATCCCAGGGAGTGCTGTGGGTAGATGCAGAGCTACGGTTCGATCCTTGGACAGAGAGACAGCAAGGATCCCTCTAATCTGAAATCTGATAAACATCCGTGCTGGGAAAGATCTTAAACAAATTAATATCATATGGCTGGAGGAAAACGGGGATGGAAAAAGCCCTTCCAGTTCCCAGTGATTAATGTATACTACAAAGCATGAAAGAGAACTGGAGGAGGATGAGTGAGAGCTGGGGTGAGAGCGATGCTCTTGTTCCCGTGAATGGGACCTGGCTTGTCCCAGGGCTCAGGGAAGCAGCACTCGGGCAGCGCAGCTGAAAGCGAAACCTGCGTCTATGTGTTGATCCACAGGGACTCTTGAGTTTAGCGAGTTATATAAAATAGAGGTGGGTCGTTAGCTGGTAGATCTAGGAATATGACTCATGGCTGGGAAAAAAAAAAAAACAAGCCCGGTTATTTGGGGTCTGGTTTACTCCTGGTGAAACCAGCAAGAAACAGCGGCCTTTGAAAGAGGGGAAAAAAAAAAAAAAAGGCAAACAGACCCCCCTGAGGACCGAGCTGCTTATTGCGGTGGATGTTTCTGCGGATGAAAGGCCACGGGCCGGGCTGACGTGCGGTCCTGGAGCTCCCTCGAAAGCAGCGATGCCCTGACTCACTGCGGCTGAGACCGTGAACCCGGGGCTGCTTTACGCACGCAAACCAGCAGATTATAAACCCATCACGAGAGGGTTTTTTCAGCTTAATTTTATCAGGTTTTTAATGAAGATTGATACTTGAAATAGAATGAGGCGGAATGCAGAGAGCCGTTAGAGCTATGTGCAATACAGAGACATACATCATGTGAGTTCCTGTCAAACGATGTCCCGGGCGACTGGTTCGGCTTTGCAAAGTGTTTCAGTCGATACAAAGAAAGATGATAAAGGAAATGGGCAGAAAAAGCAGCAACCCAGAGGCATCAGGAATGAATCGAAGCGGTGAATACAGCACGCTGAGGGCTGTATCTGGCACTTCATTATGGAGTGACCACGGATGAAACCTCTGGGTGACACTAAACTGCACTAATGAACCGCGTTTTTGGGAGGGATCTAATGAAATGTTTGGAGAATCAGTTTTGCAAGGTGCTGTGTGCTTTTTTTAATTTTTTTAATGCTCTCATCTGTGCACGCAGGGGTCTCTGGTTTAGGCTTTCTGCCACCAGAAGAAGCCCAGAAAAGGCCCCACACTTACACCTTTGGGCACGCAGCCCTGCTCTGATTACCCTCGACGTAAAAAGGGGCAGAAAAATCAACATCTTGAGCTCTGTCCTTCTTTCTTGCAGACTGAAATTATCAGGAAGCGGCTGAACAAGGACATCCCCCACCACCCTGTCGTCATGCTCAACTTCTGCCCTGACCTGAGGACCGTCCAGCCAGACCTCCGGAAAGCCCAAGGAGAGTTTATCTTCCTCGTAGACCGCAGCAGAAGCATGAGTGGCGTGAACATCACCCGCGTCAAGGTACCACGCAGGAGGGGACGTGCCTGTGAGCCAACAAGGGATGAATATTAGAGAGCAGTGGGGGTTGCTGAGTGCTGATGAGTGTTCATTATGAGGGGATGGGGGGTAATTATATGCTGTAGCTTTAGTCATCTCAACCGTGTGGCTTGTTAGGTACCTGCAGCGAAGCTGACTCTCCCCCTTTCTGTTCCTCTTCTTCCTATCAGCACGTCAAACGCAGAGGTGTTTTCTTTCCCCCTGTCTTCTGCATCCCTTTTCCAGTTCTCCCTGTCTCCAGCAAGGCTCGGGGCGATGGCAGCCTAGGTGGGAAACCTCCAGAGAGCTCCAAGGGACATTTCAGGGCGATGTGCTGACCATGCATTAGGAGACATTTTGCTGATGGGTACCTCTGTGCCCCCAGAGAAGTTGTTTGACCATGATGCATCCCTTTTTTAAACACAAATGAATGCCTGCAGGCTGGTGGAGGATTATGAGAGGCGTGCTGAGACCTCTGCATGGAAAAGGGGCCGTAGAAAGGCCTTGTCGTGGTATTTTGTTGGTCTGAGGTTCCCCTGTCAGGTATGACTCTTCCCCTGCTGCAGGTTGCCCCGTGAAAGCTGGGCTTGGCTTTGTGCCGCTGCCTCAAGGGGCTGGAGAGATTCCTGCCCTGAGCCCACTGGGGACCACTCCGTGCATCAAAGGGGAAATCACTCCGATAACTATTTAATAATCGCTATCGCTGCCTAACGCGCTTTAGAGGCCAGGTTGCTGTCCGACGCCTGCCAGCTGGCAGGTCTCGATGAAAAGCTGCAGTCTCTGGCAAAAGCTCTTTTGGAAAGTTTCTGTCTTGATTTTCGGGGCCAGGTAAGGCCCAGTAACTTGATGAATATCGCATCCTCCTGAGCGGGGCAGGGGTTTGCGCTGCCCCGTGTGTCTTTGTTGAGGACAGCGAGGGAATTGCAGAGGCAGGCTTCATCTGAGGAGTTCGGTTGCATTTGGGTATCTGAGAGGTTCACCGAGGTGGTGTGTCCCCAAGTGTCCTGCTCGCACCCTTTCCTAACACAAATGCCACCCAGATTTGGACCCAAACCCTCTCCTGGCTATGGCTGCACACACCTTCTGCAGGGAGCATCTTCTAGCCCATCTCCTTACCCATCTGTCTCCAGTTTCCATGGGAACTGCCGGAGGATGGCCACCTCTGGCAACAAGGATCAGGATGCCGGGGAGCCCGAGGACGGCTGCAGCAGGTCCCCTGGGATACGGAGGCTGTTCCCTGTCCCTGCATCCACCAAAGGGGCCAGGGTGTCTCCGAGGTCATTCCCCCTTCCCTCAGCATGTTTTGGAGCCTGGGAATCAGGAGGCATCTCTGCCTCAGGCCAGATTTTCATTTTCCGACTCGCAGTGTTGCCGGCTTTGGGCACCGCGGTCTCTGCAGCCTCCGTGGAGGCTGGTTTGTCCCATGGGGATGGGGACCTTCTCCAAGAGGACCTGAACTGGGACTCCCATCTGCAGGAGGGCTGTAAAAACAGGAAAAAGGCCATTCCCTTTCTGGAAAAATACTTTGGGGGAAGATATTGGAGATTTCAGAGGACACACCTCAAGGGACAAAACCACTGTCCCTTTTTTGAGTCCCCCTCATCCTTGTTTATGACTTGCAAATATCAGAGACCTCGCAGCCGGGGCTGTTCTTAGAGGGTTTGGGTGGGTTACGCTTGATGGAGACGTTTGTGTCATCCTCAGAATTGCTGGGTGAGCGGCATGGCAGGGCTCGGACGCGCGCAGCGGGGAAAGCCGAGCCGCAGAGATGCAAACGGGGAGGGGATGGTGCGGCGCGGGCTGGCTGCGTGCATCCAGGAGGGAGGATGCGGTTCGCTGCCGAGCAGGAGGGTGCTCGGCCAAAGTGGCTGGGGTGGAAAGTTCAGGGGTTTAAGTTTCCTGCAGCTGGTTCCTTTCTCTTCCCGATGCAGCTGAGAAGAGCCAGGCCCGTGACGGTGCCTGCACTGGGTGGGCTCACCAGCAAAAACTAGACTAATAACTGGGAATCGACTTCTCTGGAGGCAAACATCTCTCCTTATTGAGCTGCCATATAGATAGTGAGTGCAACAGGATCAAGATCAATATTTACCACAAGAAGCGATAAATCTTTCCGCTTGCTGAAACAGAAAGCAGGCATCGCTTGCCCACTTTGGGAAAAATATTTGGAAATCTTTTTTTTTTTTTTTTCCCTTATAATTAGTTCCGAGATGGGATGTCAGCATAGAGATTTGGAAGAGCCGGCATCCCAGGAGCCATCTGGGGAAACTGCGGTATAAATATATCCTCAGAGGTTTGAGATAACAGCTTGGTTTAAAGTCCTTTGGAGCCTGTTAAAGGGCAGCCCTGTTCTCATACGTTATTTCACTGATTCGCAGCGCTCCGGCTCTGCCTTGCTACTGAGTCTTACAGGGTTCGGGAACTGGACCGACGTGCCACCCATCTCCCTGCGGCGCTTCCCAGACGGGGGGTTTCTCCGCGTGCAGCTCCAGCACGCACCCTCTGCCGTCCCTTGGTCTTTGCCACCGCGTATGACAAAGCAAAGAGGCTGCTTTTGCTCGTTTGACCTTGGCAGCTCATCTCTTGGGGCTGGCTCTAGGGTTTCTGCTGCCCTAGGCAGACTGGCAGGAGTCTGCCTTTATCAGCACATAAACAGAAAGAACCGAACTCCTCAACGCCGCCAGCACTTTGCTTTAAATTGGCCTCCCTCTCCTGCCACGCTAATTGCTCCCGCTGCCCTTGCAAGCTCAGGAGCTCCTTGGGTAGCTCTTGCCCAGTCGCTGCTAACACAAGCTCTGTCCTGGAGCTGGTCACGGCCATCGCAGATGTCTGAGACAATTTAAATTGCTCTTCCCTTATGTAAAGACCAGGAATAGGCAAGTTAGATAACCACCTCTGGTAAAGCAAATTGCTTAAAACTGTCTCTAGGGTTATTTTAATTGATGCCAGCTATGAATATAAGAGAAATGGGGATGGCGGAGGCTTTTCCTTTTGTGTAACTTCGAGCTATTTGTTTATTTTCTGCAAGTTTGGACATTGAAATGCATTGCGTGTCGCACTTCTCAATTTCACACTCTGCTTCTCACCCACTACCTCCGTGCTGCAGTACCGTATTGCAAGCACAAATTTAATCAGTTAAAAACAAACAGAAAAATTTGTTCAGCTCTTTTTTTTCTTGTTTCTTTTTTTTTTTTTTTTAAAGGCTCCCCATTTTCCTCACTGCTTTGGGACCCAAATATCATTAAGGGACTTTGGAAAGAGCAGGATAATATGCAGGGCTTTCTCGGTTTTATTATTAAATGCACGCAGCCAAATGCAGGTGGGAGTAAGGTGTGATGGCAAGGTAGGGGCTGGGCAGAGCTTTTACGGAGAGACCTGGTGTGCCCGATCTCTGCTTGCTTTCCCCTCCCCAGGACGCCCTCTTGGTCATTCTCAAGAGCCTGATGCCAGCGTGTCTCTTCAACGTCATTGGGTTTGGATCCACCTTCAAGACCCTCTTTCCTGCCAGCCAGACTTACTGCGAGGTGGGTGAAGGGGGAGTCGCGTTCCCTTGGTGCTCGGAGGGTGCTGGTGCAGAGGCTGATGATTCCGCTGCTCCTTTGGGCAGGAGAGCCTGGCCATCGCCTGCAAAAGCATCAAGAGGATCCGGGCCGATATGGGTGGCACCAACATCTTATCACCTTTGAAGTGGGTCATTCGGCAGCCCATCCACAGGGGCCATCCCCGACTGCTCTTTCTGCTGACAGACGGGGCAATCAGCAACACGGGGAAGGTCCTGGAGCTGCTGCGAAACCATTCCTGCTCCACCAGGTACAGAGAGCGGCTGGGCTCACCGCTCTGGGGGCAAAAGCCCGGCATGATGTAGGGGATGCTCTTCTCCTTGAACACGGCTCCATCTCACAGACATCTCCCTGCTTCAGAGAGAGAGGCAGGAGAGATTGCTGGTATGAGCCATGGGAGAACCTCAAAGGGTTTGGAACAGATCCCAGAAGTTCAGATGCTTTTTAAACAATCAAAAGCAGGATAATTGGGCTGACAACTTCACAGGCTCTCGTCTGATGCTTCCTGCTAGGAGAGATTGACACACGAACAATCTTCCTTGCCGGGTTTTTTTTTCTTTTTTTTTTTTTTTAAAGCACATCTGGGTCTGGCCCCAGCTGCTTCCAGGATGGGGCTGTGCAGAATTGAATATGCTGAAAGAGAGCAATGTAAAAAGCAGCTAATTTGTGCATCGAGCTCCCAGCCTGGCTCCCCAGCCCTGGTGACAGGCTGGTCTGGTTTCTCCTCTGCCTCTTTAAGGGCATGAAACATAAGAAAAATGTAAGAAAATCTTATTCCTCTTCCACCCCTCAGACTTCAGGGCTTATCAGGGAAGCTGCCCTGTCCTTTTTTTTTTTTTACTATACGGAGGTCCAACTGCTTCCCAGCTGCACAGGGCAGCCCATCCCTCGCTCTTACAGGGGCACGGCGGTGGGCTAAATGCGGTCGGAGTTAGAGGGTGGTCTGAGGTGACCCTGCCCAGCACACCACCACGTCCCGTGCACGGCCCCTGTCTCGAAGATCAGAGCCTGATTTAAGAGGGTGTGAGGCTGACTTAAGATTTGCAATCAGCTGGGGACCTCTGAAATCCCCTCCTGCAGATACGGTTTGCTGCCGAAGGTGGTTTCTTCTATTGCCCTGGCCGAACGCCGTGTCCCACCCATCCCTCCTGGCTTCCTGCCGCATCCATCCCCACCTCCTCCCCTCCCTGCCCAGGCTCCGGGTCAGCTCTGGGTTTGCAACCTTCAGCCAAAACCAAATCCTGACTCATTGAGCTGGGAGTCAGGGGAACAGCCTCTCCTGGCTGATTCCTCCTTCCTTGAGAAAACGTTTATTTTAATTGTGAGCAGAGATAATTACCGGGTCTTTAGTGCTATTGACCGCAGACACTCAGCAGGGAAAAGAGCTGAACGGGCAGAAAAACAGCTTGTTTGTGTTTGCAAGGGGAGGCAAGGGCTTGGGGTCGTGCCTGGAAGACGCTGAGCACTGGGGATTGAGGTCTGCTGAGCAGAGGGGACTGGCGCTTCCCGACCCTCCTGCCAGCCACCTAAAAGAGAAGCTGGTTTATTTTCCTCTGGAAATGCCGGACAACTGCATAGCAGTGGGATAAAGCTGGGAATGGGGGGGTCCTCTGCCTGCAGGGAGTGGGTGAGCTGCGTGGGGTTGGGATGGCTTGTCCCCTGGATCCCGACCGTCCCCGTTCCTTTGCAGGTGCTACAGCTTCGGCATCGGGCCAAACGCCTGCAAGAGGCTGGTTCGGGGGCTGGCTGCCGTGTCCAGGGGCATCGCCGAGTTCCTGGCGGAGGGCGAGAGGCTGCAGCCCAAGGTATGGCTCCCGGAGGACCACCCTGTGAGGCTCTGACGATGCTCTGGTTCAGCGAGGGGGAGGCCACAGCTCACTAACGGGTCTTATTCCCCATCCCGGTGCTGCCTTTCCAACTCCCACTCGGCAGCAGGTGGGCGAGCGGGAGGGGATGAAAGAGCATCTTCATCTCCGGCTGTCAGAGGGAGTGGGAGGGTGCGTTTACCCTCTGCGCGGGGATGGGGAGAAGCGATAGCTGCGATACGGCAGCTTTGGCTTCAAAGGTAGCGGCTGCCTCAGACACTGGCGAGGGCAGAGGAACTGGCATCAAAGCAGCCAATTAGTTTTGAAGTCAGGCTCAGCCCTGGTGATGCTCAGGCAAGAAGTACCCGGGGTGTGAGGGAGAGGAATACGCTGCAATAGATTTGCCTATTAAGCCAACTTTATAGCGAAGGGGGGGAGCTTCTTCATTTCCACTCTCCCCATGAAGACTGAGTAAATATGCCTCAAATACAGCGTAAGAATGGCTCTGTCCCCTGGTGAAAGCACGGTGCCCAGCCTGTCATCCGCTGGATGACTAAGCCCAGAGAGAATTGGGTCTTCAGCTCCTAAATATCTCAAAAAAAGCTGGCTTCTACGTTCTTGATCTCAAAAGGAGTTCAGCAGTCCACTCCTCTGCAGGAACCTGGAGCACAGAAAAACCTCTCTAAGACAGAACAGCATCAGCATTTCTGATGTAAATTAAAAGCAAAGACAGTGAAGGGAGAGGAGGTTTTTTTTACAGAGCTATTAATAAAGAGCTTTGCGGGCTGTGCAGCTTGGTGCCTTCAGCAGTCTGAGGCATCAATTAATGGCCTTATAAAACACAGCCTGGTGTCTTCCTGAGCCTGTGAAAAAGCAGTGAACAATAGAGAACATTTGAGCTGTTCTGCCTCTAAATCTGGTGTTCACTTCCCCTGGTGTGCAGGGAAGCTCTTGTAGATGGCTCCCTGGTAGGTTTGTCCATGAGATATTCACGGTTCTTGGTCTTCTCCACATGTGTAATTGGCAGAGCAGTGCTGATCTCCGGCAGTGGCTTGTGCCAGCAAGGATCTGTACCCAAAAATCACAGTGCTGCCAGTCGGTGTGTGAGTGTTGGGGCTTGGGGCAGGGCTGGGGCTTGGACATGTGAAGGTCAACAGCTTCTCCTGGGTGCCGGGGGGAAGCAGGGGGTGCTGCCTCGCGCCGGAGCAAGATACCTCTGGCCACAAGCCCCCACCTTGCTCCGGGCTGGTAATACACGGTGTGAGATCAGACCTGTGCTTTGTTGGGTTTACAGGTGGACTCGATGACCTTAAAGATCCTTTCCAACCAAAACGATTCTATGATATCTGCTCTGCTGCCCTTGGCGTAACTGTGCCCAGGGGCCAGGGGAGCTGGGACAGGCGTTAGAGTCTGAGAGGGACCAGGCTCCCATCTCGGGTCAGGAGAGGGTAGGAATCAGCTGATGGATTTGTTTGGGGAAATCTTCCCCTGCAATACATGGCACACACACCGTGGCACACGCAACATCCGCTTGCTGCATAACCGCTCCCCTTTGCTTTCTGCCGCAGATGATCAAGTCGCTGAAGAAGGCGATGGCGCCGGTCCTGAGTGACGTGTCTGTGGAGTGGGTCTTTCCTGAGAGCACCGAGGTCTTGGTTTCCCCCGTCAGCACCAGTTGCCTCTTCCCTGGTGACCACCTGGTCGGCTACAGCGTCATCTGCGACACCTCCCCGTACATCTCTAACCCCAGATCTGTGAGTCCAACGCTGCGCTGGCTGGAGGGGCTGTCCTGGGAGCAGGGCGCGTTGCTGTGCAAGTGCACAAGTGTTGGTGTGCACGTGCACAAGCGGGCATCTTGGCTCTTTGTGCATGATCAGGAGGTGTCTCTTGCTTTCTCACTCTGTCCTCAAGGGAGATGGTGGGTGAGACATCGGGGAGAAATAGGAACTCAGCGGATAAGGGTGCTGGTGCGCAAGCAGTGGCTCCTCCCAGCTGGGAGCTGGCTGATGGAGACGGTGGTAGGACCTATCCCCTCTCTCTGCTTCCCCCCAGGACAAGAGGCGACGTTACAGCATGATGCGGTCCCAGGAGTCGGGCAGCTCTGTTTTCTTTCACTCCCAGGAGGAAGGAGCAGGCGTGGAGAGCTGGAACCACTCCAGAGACTCGGAGGGCTCCTGCCCCGCCGAACGTGGCCCCGATCACCTGATGGTGGGCAGAGACCCCGGGGGAGAATCGGACACGGACACCGGTCAGATTTTCCTCTGTACAAGCGTGGGTGTGATGCCCCTGTCTTTCTAATCAAGCTTCCGTCACTGCTCTGCCAATTTGCTTGTCTGAGGAAAAAGTCTCTTTGGCTGTATCTCTGCAAAGAGCCAGAGGAGTTTGCAGGAGGGATGACAGATCTCCCGAGGCTTGAGCGAGTCTATTTGGTTTGGATGTTTTATCCAAACCTGTCAGGAAACCAACGGGAAGCCCTGCAGAACTGGCTTCCCTGGAGATTTTCAAAGCAGCTCAAGCTTTGGCCACATAATTATTTACAAGCTTCCCAAGCTGTCCTCCGGTGCGCAGAGGAGGAGAGGAGCGAGCAAATGGGTAGCCCAGCTAGACTGTCCCTGCACCTGCAAAGCTGTCGCTTCCCCGCAAGCCCTGACGTTGTGGTTTGAGATGAGGAGGGGGGGGAAATGGATCCGAAGCCCCGTCCCTAGTGTGACACTCCTCGCCTTCACAGCTTGGCTGGGTGTTTGTGTCAGCAACAAGCAGCATAAAGCGAGTGGTTGCACTCCAGAGCTGGTCGCATTTCCATGCTGCAAGGAAACATCTGTTACTCACGAGATGTTCTTTCCTTATTTTCAGAGAGGAACTGCGCATCCCCTCAACCTTGTCAAAAGCAATGCGAAATCACGGCTTTCCAAATGAAAGTTTCCTCTTGCTCTGACAGGAGAATGTCTGCGCTAATGAAATTTCATTAGTAAACCCTTTGTCTTCTCCGGGGAGGTTTGGGGAAATGCAGTCAGGATTTTTCTGGCTGAAAACTGCTCAGACAAAACCTCCCCAGTCTGTTCTCCCGACTTCCCCAGGAGTTTTGAGTGTAGGCTCTTATTTCCTTCCCTGGTTTCATTGCTTCACTTAAAACCTCAGCCCTGGGAGGACCACAGGGCTGGGCTCCCTGCTGCCTGCCATCAGCCAAGGGTGGAAGGTGCTGGCCGGTCTCACTCCACGGCGGAGCTAATCCTCTCTCTCCCACTGTGCAGGAACGGATGTCAAGGCTCCCTCCCGGAGACGGGCGTACAGCACCACCCAAATCGCTGACCACGAGCCTCACAAGAAGGTGCCCACGGCCAGCGATCCCGGCACCACCCTGGTGAAAAACCCCCTTCGGAAAACCCACCTGCAAGACCTGCAGCAGGTCAGCCCGGAGCCCTGGCAGGTGGATTTCCAGGTACGTGATCCCTGGAGAGGCTTTGCCTGCAGGCAGAGGCCAGCGTGCAGCAGCAGGAAAATCTCAGATGCATAAGGGAAAGAGCCTGGCACACACTAGTCCTGAGATATATATATCTCTCTATATTTATATATATACACACACACATATGTGACTGTGCTCTGTGCTGCAGCACATCCCAAACAAGCCAAGCAGGGAACAGGGTGCTGTCCTGATATCCCAGAGCAGTGCATCCCCATGGGAGCCCAGCTTTTCTTTCCTAAATGCTTCTCCCCTTCTTCTGAGTGGCCTGTGCTTCACCCTGCTGCTCATCTGATCCCCTGGCTGCTGCTTCCTCCTTATTTCCCTGGAGTTTGGCCTTGCGATGCAAACTCTCCGTATGGCTGCGGCACATCTGTTCCCTGCAGGGAAAAAGGAAGTCAGTCCCAGAGCAGATCCCCCCGCTGCTCTAGCTGGAACCACGGCCCATATGCAGCGTTGGGCTGAGACGTGGAGCTGTGTGAGATACATCTGCTGAGCAGTGTTATGTCCCCTGCCTGCAGTGGAGTGCAGGTGAAATTCAGGAAGATTTTTTTCAACGGATCTGTGGAAGGGTAGGGATGGTTTTCTCCCATCCTTGGCATCACCAGGATGCTCTGCTCTGAAATCAGCAGCTGCGGGGCTGGGAGGACCAGCAGCACTTTTGTTCCCATGGAAACTCGGAGAGGGATGTCTGGGGCTTTCGCTTCTCTCCTGCTGTGGGTTAGGGATCAGCTGGGTGCAGGGGGGCTGGAGGTGAGATGAGGGGGCGAAGGAGAAGAAGGGCCAGTGCTCCGCAGGGAGGAATGAGACCTCTGCCCTCCGGCTGCAGCAGTGAGGGTGGTGAACGGCATCGCTTGACGAAGGGCAGTGGGTTTTAGGGGTACCCGTGACCTTGGCTGCACTGCGAATGTCCACAGAGCATCCTCCTGCCCACAGGATGCTCAGTGCGAAGGCAGAGGTGGAGACGGCTCCCTTCTGGAGGGCACTAAATGGTTAAGAGCATGCGTCTTGGTCTTAATTAATTGCAGCCTGGTTTTGCTGTCCCTCGTGCTGCGAGGGCTCCCAGCGGCTCTGCCAGCTCCCAGTCTGGCTGCCAGGGCTTGACATTTTCAGGGGTGTGAGTGTGAGCCCTCAGCTCATCTCTACACGTGCCGTGCTGGGAAGGAAAGGTCAGCGCTTGCGATGGGCAGCTCAAACCCCCGGCTGTGTTCCCGGCCAGCTTCCTCTGGCTGGGAGAAGAGTGCAGGCAGGAGAAGGAGCAGGTTTTGAATGGAAATGGTCTGGCTTCTGTGACCAGCTTGCTTTTAAATATCTCAGTCCTAGCTTGGTAAATAGGTCCTGGAGCTGTCTGCCTCCCGTTTTTGCTAGTCGTTTCAGAGTATGAAAAATTCAGTGGTGATGGAGGCCATGTTCTTGCCTGCCACCCAGGGAAAGCATCTTTCCATCCGTCACTCCAATCCACCACTTTTTACCACCTCTGTCCCTTGCGGGTGTTGTGCTAGGAAGATAGAGAGACCGTCAGTTTTAGGGGGACCTTCCCACAGCCCTGGGGACAGGGATAGAAACAGCCAGAGCTCGGTGTCTGTGCTAGCCACAGAAGGGGACATCCATGCAGGATGTGGCACTGGAGATGCTGAAAGGGGATTCGTGTCTCCTGAAAGCAGAGAAACAATCTTAAAAAAAAAAAAAAAGAAAAAAAAAAGATAAAAATTCCCTTCTCCCCATCCCCTGCGCTTCTCTCCTTTCGTTACTAAGCAACTGGTCCTTGATCTTTCTGTCTCTCTTCTTTCCTTTGGTTCCCAAGTGAAGTCATTAAAATGTCTGGAGGGATGAAACTCATATTTCACCTTCTGCCTGTCTGGAGAAGGAGCCTCTGGGGCTGGGGTCCCTTGGGGACACCCTGCAGCTCTGATGGAGGGCTTTGGGCACGGATCCCAGCCGGGGCTGAGCAGAGAGGGACCCGCGTGTTTGCACGATTGCATCTCACGCTGGGATCGGGCAGGGAGCGGACGGGATCAGGAGGGACAGAGCAGGTCCCTGCCATCCTGCAGCCAGCTCCAGCCCTAATGTTTGCTCTGCTCTCAGCCCTTTGCAGCCAGCTCGCTTGTCTCTGCCGCGAGGATCCGCGGCGCGGGCGCTCGGCGGCCGTCCCTGCTCCACCGGAGCTGCATGTCCTTCTGCTACGATGCCGACTCCCCGCTGGTGCCGGACGGGGCTCCGGGAAGGGGCTTGGGACCACTCGATGCCAACGCCAGCCTGCAGTCTTCGTCAGACAGCCGGAGCCCCGGGGATCTGGGTAACTAGAGGGGCATGGCCAGCCTCGCCGGCCCGTGCCGGGGTTTCGGTGGCGTTGCATCGCGTTCTGTAGCACCGTGTGAAAATTAGGAAGTATTAATTATGGTTTCTTGGTGGCAGTGGGGAATTCAGCTCCCACAGATGTGATTAATTATCCGCCTCTCCCTTCTCTGCAGAGTCTGCCCAGCATCCTTCCTTCACGTTTGAAACAGAGACCTCCTCTGACTGGGAGCCCCAGGACTTGGACTTCAGCGCTGCCCGCAGCTCCCCGCACTCCCCCAGGACCCTCTGCAAGGTGGTGGTGAAGGGACTAAGGAGCAACGAGCCCGTGCAGTGGGAAGTCGCCTTTGATATCCGCCCTCTCTTCCGAGAGCGGGAAAGCCGGGCGGACGGCGACGCAGACCTGTGGAGTGAGACCTTCCACCACCTGGCAGCCAAGTCGGTCATCCGGGACTTTGAGCAGCTTGCCGAGAAGGAGTGTGAAATCGAGCACGGTAATGCGTGGCTCCCAGCCAGCCTGCAAGCTGGGACCCTGCCCTGCCTCGGGGCGGGCTCTGCAGCAGCTTCGGCGGCTCTTGAGTTAATACAATGGCAGGCAGTGGTGAAATATTAGGGAATGTCTCACATAGCTCCCAAATGACAGCCCGCTCCAGCCGCCTTGCACTTTTCTCCTGCTTCTGCAGCCTCGCTGCACTTTAACGTGCTCCAGCTCGTGCTCCTTCGTGCTCCTCTGCTTCACACGTGGGGTGACAGTGATTATTTTTAAGGAGTCAGTCACCTGGATCTGGGAGGTGGCATCAAATTCAGAGGGTCCAGCAGCAGCCACACGTCACTGCTCTGGGCTGTGCATGTCCCTGGGTCTTATCAAACTTCTCCTCCATGATGGGCATCTGTGCATAAAATAAGAGCAGAAGAAGCAGTAGGCAGAGTCTAGAGGGATACAGTCCCTGCTGGGCAGGGAGCCCAAGCATGGAGGTGGGTCTGGGAGCTGGGTCCAAGGGGTGGACGGAGCCCACGGGGCACATGGGCTCTAACCCTGGTGTGTCTCACGTGGCAGGGTCTGGACGGCGGTACCAGGTCAATGCTGTCCACACCAGCAAGGCCTGCAACGTCATCAGCAAGTACACGGCGTTCATGCCGGTGGACCTGAGCACCAACGCCTACCTGCCTGCTGTCATCGAGTACACCCTCACAGGTAACGTGGGGCCAGTGGAGGAGCGAAACGTCCTGGGAGGGAGGGTGTCACCTGAGAAACCTCGCTCAAGGTTTCTTCCCCATGAGCAAAAGGTCTACTCTTAATCTGGGTGCCCAGAGATGACCAAGCTCATCAGTCTGTGGGTTTTGTCACCATCGTGCGTGTGCCAGTCCCTCCCTAACAGTGGCAATTCCCTTCTCTCGTGCCAAGGGGCAGCATTGAAGCAAGGCAGCCAGAGGAGCCTGAGCTCGGGAAGCAGACGGCATCGTGGCTTTTCCCCAGGACGTCCCCAGTCAGCTTGTGGCCAGAATGGAGACGATGGATTTTACGGCATGAGTAAGATTCCCTGGGGGCTTGTCTCCTTCCTGATGTTATGTCTGTCAGTGGTTTAGTCTATGAAGGGGACATCTTCTCTGGTGTTTCTTTTTCTTCTGCCTTCCTCTTTGAATAGGGTGCTCACCAGACACATGTCAGGCTGGAGTCCATCTCCTTAAATAGGGAAGAAGCTACATTTGCTCCTGAAACTCCCAAATTGCAGGCAGTGGCCGCTGACAATGCTTGGAAGTTAATTGGCAGCCGTAACACAGATAACACGAGGGATGAAACCGGGTGTAATTAGAGGCAAAGGGGATGTGAGACACTTGCTTGTCACCAAATCCTCCGCTAATGAAGATGAGTTGGATTGGACCTTGTCTGGCATTGTCAGATCTGCAGTCGAATTAAAATCGCCCCTGATCAGGCTCATTAACCTGATAATCCCGCAGAGAGGGAGAACAGTCATGCTGCAGCCCGGCGCGGTGACGTGACCGTGATTTTGGCTGGGTGACGTTGCTGATGGGGTTCTCCTCCATTGCAGATGCAGAGGAGAGCAGCCTGTCGCCCTGCAGCACCCCTTCCTCCTCGGGCTGGGAGCGCTGCGGGCTCCCTGAAGGTAGGGGAAAGAGCTGACGGTACTTGCCAGGGTGCGGGTGCATCGAGTCCGTGATTTGAGCTCTTCGCCAAATACTTCTGCTGAGTTTTGGGGGTTTTTATAAAACTTTATGACCTAAAATTAGACCTGTGAGCACAAGACCTGACTCCTTCTGGAGTGCAAAGGACAGAGCCCGATGGGGCCTTTGGTATAGATTTCCCCCAGGTTCATTTCTGAGAGGTGCAGGAATTTCATTGTCCATGTAGGAAAACCGAGGCAGGGGGAGAGGGAGGATTTTGCCAAAGACTCAGCAGCAGAACGAGCCCCCCCCACATCCCAGCGCACAGACTCTGCTCTCTTTCGCTCTCCTGTAGCACCTTGTTTTACCCCCAGCTTTGTGTTTCTTCCCAGGGCCGTTACAGAGCCTGTCTGCTTCCTCTGCACAAGCCCAAAAATCCATTGAGAGCCTCTTTGCTGCCAGGTATGGGCCAGCTCAACCTTCCTCTGACCTTAGCAGATGTCTTGCACCTCCGTGGGTCTGACGCAAACACAAGTGAGGGGGAGAGGAGGGACACCCCAGGGTTAGCATCTGGAGCCAGGACCCAGCGTGATGGCAGCGCCTGGGGACCAGGGATGGTTTTTTGGAAGGGAGGGTGGGTGTCAGGAGGGGCACGGAGGTTGTGGCCACCTTTTTGTCCTCCTGCAGGCTGACCCTCAATAAAACCAGGTTGCTGACTCGAGCTGCCAAAGGGTTCATGAGTAAATCTCCAAGCAGAGTGAGCGAAGCCAGCTCCGAGGGCGATAACGAGAACATAGACTACCTTCCCCTGGTGAGCAGCTCATTCCCGAGTCTTGCTGGGGTTGCATGGTCACTGCAGGGGGGCAGAGGGCAGGAGGATCCCCCCCCCAGATCCTGCCTCTGGCTGTCTCTGGTGGCCGTATCAGATGGTCTGATCCATCTATGCATGCCTTTTTCCTGAACTTCCCAGAAGTGGTTGGTATCTCAGAGCTTCTCTATGTGCCCGTCAATCCTTGCAGGCGTCTCTGCAGCTGGCCTGCGGTGCCTTTCTCATGAACTTGGCCTTCTGCGACGCCGTCAACATCCCCATGGAGAAGCTGAAGTGGACATCTCCCTTCACCTGCCACCGCCTGGCCCTCAGCCCCTCCAGCTCCTACAGCACCAAGAAGGCCAGTCCCTCCGGGGAGCACAAAACCCTCAGCTCCGGCCAGCAGCTCCTGGTTCCCGATGGCACGCACGGGAAGAGTCCCACCAACAGAGAGGTTGCTCTGTGCGCGGTGCCGGAGGGACCCAGCAGTCACGTGGAGGATACCGGCCGCCTTCGCCACTTCTCGGGCAGCGCGGTAGAAAGCATCTCCAAAGCCCTGAAAGCCGAGAAGGAACTCTCCCCACCGGCCATCACCATTCGACGCTTCTCCTCCCCAGAGAGCACGCCAGCCTCGGCCGAGTGGCAAGCCGACAGCGGCCGGGGCTCGGAGACGGACGACTCCGAGGTTCAGGCGTTGCTCTTCGACATCGAGTTGCAGCAGCAGACGGAGCCGGAGGGGATGCTGTGGGCCACGGCGGTGGCCCTGGCCTGGCTGGAGCACAGCTCAGCTTCCTACTTCATCGAGTGGGAGCTGGTGGCTGCCAAGGCCAGCTTGTGGCTGAGCGAACAGGACTTCCCAGAGGGATACAGCCTGGCCATGGTGAAAGCCGCTGCCCAGCAGCTCTTTGTCCTGCTCCGGCACTGGGATGAAAACCTGGAGTTTAACCTGCTGTGCTACAACCCAAGCAGTGTGTAAAGAGGTTGAGGAGAGAGGCTTGGGCAGCTTACCGAGGGTGCAGGAGCAGGGAACCGTCCTCAGGGAAATGCCTCCAAGGAGCTCATCTCCTCTGTTGCAGGGACAGTGCGTGTTTATTAGAGCAAGCCCTGCAAATGGAAGCAGCCCAGGCAAAATCCTGTGCTCAGCGGTTGGTATTTTGCCCCAGGAGGGTACCTACCGCCTGCCCGCGGCAGGATGCTATTTATTTTTAACTGGAGCAGCACCTCCAGCCTCAGCAGTTCCCTCTGATCCTGGTTTCTCCTGGTTCCCAGCCCTGTTCCTGGAGCAGATCTCCTGCTCAGCTTGCCCCGTCCTCACTTGGCTGCTTCTTCCCAGCCCCAAATCGCTGCCAAGCCCCCGCTGTGATCCTCTAGCCCCGAGTCGCTGCTCTCCTGAGGCTCCTGCCTGGCTGCTGCCATCTCAGATGTCTTTTGGCAAAGATGAACTTCTAACGATGTGCTCATCTCGCGGACCAAAGGAAATCCGGGCTGGGACTGACCCTCTGAAGAACAACCCTGCTGTCGCGGCCGGAAGGATGCTGCCTTGCCTTGAGCCCAGTGATGCACCGACAAGCCAGACCAGTCGGAGGCTGGGACCAAACCCCATCACATCCAGACAGTGCTGGCCCCCCCCCAGCCCCTCTGCGATCCCAGAGGGGGTCTGCGAGACCCCTCACAGCCACCGGCGTGCCACCGGAGCTTCGCAAGGCAGAGCAAGGGCACCTGGGACTGAAGGAAGGGGCAGACGAAGGAAACCAGCCCCTTGCAAATGACACCAAATAGAGCTCCCCTGCATCAACATAATGGAGGAATATTATTCCCTGCCAAAACATTGCATCCTTCCTTCTCCACACGAGCCTCCTGTGCGCTGATCTGAACCGCAGGGACCTGCCTTTGAATCCAACGGCTCGGAGACTTGCTCTCTTAAGGATGCCTGACCCTCTAAACCCCCCCCAAGCTGGTGGGCTTGCACCGGGGCCCCTGCAGCATCTCTCCCGAGAGCCGTGGCCAGCCCTGCCCTTGCCTCAACCCCCTTGAAGGGAGGAGAGGGGAAGAGCACTCCCAAACCCCGGGGTGATGCAGAGCCTCTCACTCTCCCCAATCTCTGCTTCTTGCATTCCCGCTCCTTAAAGCCAAGAGGTGGCCAGACAGAAATTTCATCCCCGGACCCGTCGTGGGTACCACGGCTCTCCGTGACGGGCAGCTTTCACCATGGTGCAGCAATGTCCTTTTGTCAGCTCCAGCACAGCCCAGCGATACCCAGGCGATTGCCAGGAGCTTCGTTATCCGCCGTAATTCATAGCAGACCGAGGGCACCGGAGGCACTGTGAGGACTGTGGCTTCCAGAAGCTGATGTGAAGAACAGGACGAGACAGGGGGGAGAAGCTCGGAGTGGACATTTTTCAGCCAAAACTCACTTGTTACTAGAAGTCAGTAGCGTTCCCAGGGGGAAATACAGGTTCTAGGTTTGGGTGTTTTTTTTTCTATTAATTTTTTATCTTTAATTTTCTGCTGAAAAGTCCCAGTTCTGGTTGCCCTTAGACTAGTTTTGCCTGGGGGCTTAGAAAAATCAAAGGAAACGCAGTCAATTCACAGGCAGAGGGGGTTTGGCTCCTCTGCCGAGGAGGGATGGGTGAGGAGAATGTGAGTGTAAGAGCTGGAAACTGTCCAGCTGCAGAGTTGGGAAACTGGGGAAATGTGGGAATATGGGAAAGGGTGTTTCCTCCTTAGACAAAGCATCTTTTCTTTGAACCCTTCCCATGGAGGAAAGCAGCCCCTCCATTCCCTAGCGAAGCGTAGTGAGCAAGAATCTGCTTTGCACTAAATCTTTTGGGGTTTTTTTTTCTGAGCAGAGCTGGTGGAAATCGGAAATATTTTAGCTCACGAGTAAAACCTACCTCTTGCTTTCCACCTTTCTTCAGCTCCCTGCCCACCACGACCTGCTCTGGTCCCCCCGGCTTTACCAGAGCAGGGTTTATTCCCGGGGCGCGTGTATCTCAGCCCTCCTGGGGTTACTACTGAGCTGGTTTCCGATCCCTTGGTTCTCCCAAAAGACCCAGGCTGACTCCCAGGAGCTGCCCAGTGCTCTGTTAATCCGGACCCATCAGAAAAACGAGCGTCCACCCCGCTTTGGGGTCTCTTGGAGTCAACGGGTCCCTTGTTCTGCACACACAGCCCTTCCTACATCCCCTTGGTTTTCAGGGAAGGAAGAGAGGATGAAAGAGGTGAGCCCATTTCGGAGCCCGACGCTGCGCTCTCTGCTGCTCTCGCTTCTCCAGCCCCGACCTGCGCTGTGCACGCCGCCTCTGCCCAGCTGCTGTGGTCAGCTCAGCGTCAGAGGATGCTCCAGGGTGGTCCGTGCCGGGACACGAAGGGGGTGGTGAGTCTCCTCAAACCTGCTGCCTGGCACCCCGGCAGGCGTGGGGATGCTCGCACCCTGCAGAAAGAGCTGGGGTGCCCTCACCCCCGGGCCCCCCGCTTCCCTCTCTGCCGAGGCATCGAGCTGGCCGCCTGGCCCTGGCAGCATCGGGCCCTGCCGGGCAGCCCCTGGGACGGGCTTTTCTGCAGCGGCAGCTCCGCGGATCAAGTGCCTACGGAGGGAATCGCACGCCGTTGCCTCCGGCGTGGCTGCAATGCCCGTGGAGCCCGTCCGAAACCTGTTGCCTTTCCCTCCCTCCCTCGGCATGTAGCAGCCTTGCTGTGTTTCAGCAGGTTTTCTGTTTTGTGTCTGTGTGTCTGAGAGGGGAGACGGGAGGGAAACCGGCACCGGGGACCGCGAGCATCCCTCCGCTCTCTGCTCTCGGTGTCACCTCTCCGGGGTCCCCAGCGCGGCGATGCTCGGTGGCGATGCGGGTTTGCCGGCGGGGTGCCTTGGTGCAGTCATGTTCTCTGTTGCAGAAGTGTTGTTGTCCCAGTAAATCATGACCTGCTTGACTGCCCGGTGCGAGTCCTTTGTTTTGGGGTGGGTTTCCAAGGGCTGTGCCTGCCCTCTTCCCCGGGGGCATCCCAGGTGGCTGGAGCATTGCGTGGGCTGTCCAAAAAAATCCCATCCTACTTTTACTCAAGAGTTAAGATCTGGATTTCAGAGAGGAAGGAGCTTCCATCAGGTTCTGAGGAGCTGTGTTTCGCAAACCCTGAATTGCACAGCGCTTTGTAAGCTGACAGATACGGGGTTTGAAAAACCAGGGGCAGTTGGGTTTAATTCCTCTACGAGGCAGAGGAGAGGAGCAGAGAAATCCTTCTACCGTCTCCATCTCTAGTATCAGGGCTGTCAGGATTTACCCTGTCACCTGGGCCGTCAGAAGGATGCTGAAGTCCTTGTGCCTTCATCCTACACCTTCCTTAATTAGTGTCGTTATTATTGCAGGCATTAATAAAGCAGCCATCGTGTTTTCCAGCCCAAAGCAGGAGGCAGGAACCATGTCGTCCCTTATTTTCCTCTTGGCAAGCAAGGAACTACTCCCATGAGCTCCTGCCTTTGGTGACCTATGTATATATACGTATATTTAAAAAAAATAGATAGCTATGCCCCCATTTGCCCTCTCTGGACCAGAGCAGAGGGATGGCTGTTTCTGTCTCGTCCCCCCGCCTGCGCTGGGGCAGGGGGTGGTGATCCCTTCCTCATCCTCTTTCCCTTCCCAAAATTCTCCACCCTGCCCCGGTCGCACCCTTGGCAAAGCCGCCTGGATGGAAAACGCTGCTTTTCCCCAGCATCTCACCCCGAGGGACCCCCTGTGTGCTAAAAAAGTGCCCGGCCGTGCCTGCCCGCTTCGCTTCAGCATCTCTTGATTTATTAGCTGCCCTTCAGTTGGCTAATTGGGCCACTAATGAGAGCAGGGCTGGCTGCTAGGAGAGGCTGGGACCTGCCATCTTCTCCGGGGATGGAGTGGGTCTCCCCAGGATGGGTCTCTCCGGCCGCAGCATCTCCGGAGGATCCCTCTC
>VXBL01007870.1:116040-142154 GCA_013400195.1 Aramus guarauna
CCGTGTTCTGGGGAGCCCCTCAGGCACCTCCCGTGAAGAGCACAGGGGGTCATTGCTGTGGGGAGCCCCTCGGGTCCATCTCCCCATCTCCCCCCGAGGAAGTTGGGGGAACTGCTGCGGGCGGCCCCACAGACGCCTCTTCCTCCCCAAAAATGGGGCACTGGGGAAGTCTCTCAGTTAGCAGCCCCTCACCACCCTAACGCAGGTACCGGGGGGGGGTGTCTTCACTGTGGGGAGCCCCTCAGTCCCTGTCCCCCACAAAGGGCATGGTGTCAGGGCCCTGGTGACGGGGGTCTCGTGTCCCAGGAGGCTGGCATCGAGCCCCCAGGTCCGTCCCCTCTCCCTGAAGCAGATGAGGTCCCACGTGGCTGGGCCAGGCCATGCTGGCAGGGCACCGGGGACGGACGGTACCGCACATGTTTCATGGGTAAAAATAGACCTTTGGTGTTCAGAGCCAGCTGTCACCTGCCCCACTGACCAACAAACACCTTCCCATGGAGATTCTGCCTTTCCCTGAAGTTTCTCAGGATACTTTCCCTTGCCCTGGCTGGGTAGTTAAATCTGCTCTCTTCCCCCTTCCACTGTCCCTGAACCTGTGTCCCTTTGCCACGGGGCACATCCCCAGGGCAGCCACCGGCGCCTCGGGGTTGTTGCTCGTGGAGAAGTGCGCTTGGTTGTATCGGTCTGGGTGACAGCTGTGGCACCACCAGACCTGTAGGACTGTGAACGCTGTGGTTGAACTCCAGCCCTCCTGTGTTTTGTTTTCTCTCATCTTTTTTTTCGATTTCCTCCCCCAGATATTTCTCCCATCAGTGATTCACTCTTTGTCTAACTGACCGACTCGCGTACTCGGCTGCCACAAAAGCTCAGGGCATTGTCTTTCCATCTGTTGTTGCTCTTAATTGGATTTTGTTTTAAATGCTATTTGCCTGATTTATTTATGGAGGGGAGAAAAGTATAATTGTGCATCTCTTTTTAGAAGTATTTAGTTCGACTTGTCTTTACATAACATTACTTATACTACTAATATTCTAGATGATCAAGTGACTCCCCCTTCCCATTCCTCCTCTTCCCTTGCATCTACAGCTCCTTTGGTAAAGACTCTTTTCGGGGTAATAGTTTCAGACAAAGATTTCAGTCTGCAAATTATTTTCCCTGTGGTTACAGTGATTTGGGCCATAATGGTTAGAGCCCGACTGTGGCTTTCAAGTCAGACCAACCCAATGGGACACATAATACTGCTTAAACAGTGAGGGAGTCCTTCTTCGTTGGGAAGTCTCAAATAACTGAGCGGGTTTTTTTTAATCGTTGTCTTTTCTTATTCATTTCAGACAGTGTTTGTCGGAAAGAACAAGCCGCAGAAAGATCCCCTGAGCTCCTTCCGCTGGCAGGGCTTCAAGCTGGAAGAGTATCTCATTGGGCAACCCATCGGGAAGGGCTGCAGCGCTGCTGTGTACGAAGCGGCTATTCCTTTCTCTCGCGATCGTCGGGGGTGTGCGGAAAGCAGCCGTCTTGCAGGGCAGGAGCCAGCTGTGCAGCAGGATTGTGGCTCGGCTTCACAGGCGGCTGAAGAGGAGCCCGTAGAGAAACACCAACCGAAAGAGGGTTTCCCATTAGCTATCAAAATGATGTGGAACATTTCGGTAAGGAGTCGATTCTTAATCTCCTTGTCTGTCACTTGGAAAGCTTGGCTGAAATGTTTAATGCTTCAGTGTCGAAAGCGCTAATTAGGTAGCGTGCGATGAGTGTGTCAAAACAAAGCTGTTGACATGTGACATTGGAGACATCAATTGTTAGTGAGCAGTCCCAGAGCAAGGTAATTAGCGTTCATCATTCCTCTGGAGTTGGCATTGAGAGCTGGTGGTGGTGGTGATGGACGTGATGTTTCTGGCAGAAAAGCTTTTCCGAAGCTGGCTGTAATGGCAAGGTGTAAGAAATGGAAAACTGCCACTCCAGTGCTTTAGGAATTGGTGTCCTCGTCAGTGTCAGGACAGCGACAGATTTTTCTTCTGCAAAGCACGGCCGAGGTGCGAGTCAGCGGTCACAGGGTGGGGCAGTAATGTGCGTGCTGGGTCCCTTTGCCTGAAGTGAATATGAGAGACCTGCACTGGTGTTTCCCAGCCTGGGATCTGCTGATCCAACTCCTCAGTGTGGCTATCCCACATTTAAAAAAACCCCACGTGGCTTTTCTCATTGAAGAGGTTTTGTGGCACTTAATGTGACAAGTGGATATTGTAAGAGAGTCTTCCAAAATGGCAGCATCGGAAATCTCTTGGGCTCCAGAAGTACTCTGGCTCGTAGCTGCGGGCTTTTCCAGTCGGGTTTTAAGGTTGAAAATAAGTGTTAACAAATAGCTCAGAGTGCTGACAGTCGAGGATGCATTTGAAGAGACAAATGGATTTCTTTCTGCAAGTAAAGGCTTTACCACGTCCATTGGTAAATTCTTTAAGTAGTTAATTACCTTCCCTGATTTTCAAAGCAGAAAAGGGAGTCCCATTGATCTAGTGTCGGTTGATCCAACTCCAGATACAGTGCCAGCATCAGGATTATCTGCTTTCAGTCTGCGTTGAGGCTGGATGGTTTTGGAGCTTGAATCACTGTGGTGTGTGATTGCTGTTGCAGGCTGGTTCGTCGAGCGAAGCCATCCTCGATGCTATGGGCCGAGAGCTTGTTCCAGCCACAGGACTTGCCTTGGCCGGAGAATACGGAGCCATCTCTGGCCGCAGGTACGGTCATGATGGAAATCGCGGTGGTTCTCAAGTGGTGACACGTTAATTTTACCCATCAGTTAATTTTGCAGCACGTCTGTACTGTTAAGGAGATGGCCAGAGGTTTCTGTAATAGTCCCTGAAAGCAGATAAAAACAAAGCCTTGCGATTATTAATAGCTCAGGAGGTGTGTGCGTCTGTTTTGTCTAAATGACGGCGCCTTCAGAAGTGCCGCACACCTCAAACATCACGCAGGGACGGGCTGCTGGCTGCCTTGGGTTTTTTTCTCCGGCGTGCTTTTCTCCAGCACAGTTAGGAAACCGTGTAGCAATACCGCTGTTCAAATAGTGATTTAACGCAGTCTTGTCTACTCTGAGGAGCAGATTGCGGCATGGCTTGTTGGCGTGCGGGGAATACCTACAGCTAGACTGTACCGGCTTGGATGGCAGGGTCCAGAAGGGGGTCAGAAGGATACGCCAAAAATTTGGGACCATTTGGGGTCTGATGGGTGACTGTGCCCCATGCCTTAGTGTGCCCACGTATAAAATGCATTGATATCGGCAGAGTTAAAGGCTGGAAGGAGCCGCTTCTGATTAAACATTGCTTAAATCATGCCTCATGGAGCTTTTTAATTACAGAAATGTACACCTACAATCGATAACAACTTGACTGTATTAAACATTAAACAATTTAACTGTAATGCAATTTGGCTGTACTGTTGTAGAACTGGTTTGTTTGTGGAACGGGTGCTGGGCAGGGAGGTGGAAACTTCTCTGGTACAGGGAAACCGGCAAGAAAGAAAATGGAAGATGAGTCAGTTCCCACCTTTTCACTGGAGCGAGAAGTGAGCAAACAGCATGAAGGTGGAAAAATGGCACAGAAACTTTTAAATTACTTCGAGTGAGCTTTTGTTAAGAAATGTTTCTTTTTGTTTGGTTTGAAACAATGGCGTCTGCAGTCCAGATTGTCTGATTTAAATTTCAAATGCATCTCAGCTGCCAATACAAATGAATAATGAATGCTGTGTGGTACGTCGCTAGCTGAGAATGCAGCAGAGCAGCCAAAGGGATATTTGACATTCAGGGGGAGAGAGATCTGTTTTGCAAATACGGATAGGTAACCTGCCTTTCACTGTAACGAGTGCTTCCTGCCGGTGCTGTAAAATAGAGGGTCTAAATTGATATGCCTAGTGTGAAGCTGACCTTTATTTCAGGTCTAACAAAGTAATTGTGTTTGGTTTGTGGTTTTTTTTTCCTCTAAAGCTGTTGTAGTTCTTTTTGAACTGAGAAGCAGCCTGTGACTAGCTCTGCCTTTGTTAGCAGCATGGAATGGCTAGTAGGGTTGGAATAAAATTAAAGGCTGCTTGTTAAGTGTAAGGGTTTCCAGCAAAGCTTCATTTGCAGCACAGGCGAAGCACCAGTATTTCCTGTTCGACCATCATATATAGGGAAATCCAGTTGCAATGCAGTCCTCCTAGCAGCACAGGTAAAGTCGTGGTCCGTGTACACTCTGCTGGTGTATCAGCAGACGGCACTGCCTTGATGATGGTGCGGGAAGCGCCGGGGTGGATTTTGAGCTCCAGAGAAAGTGCTGGGACTTGCCTGCTGCTGCGGTGGATCTGCTCAGGCTGTGGGTGCTCTGCATCAACGTGCGAAACGCTGGGCCGAGGCGCTGCTTAGGAAATCGTGTGGGCAGGGAGGTTGCTGTCCCCACTCTTTGGAACCGAATGGTTTCCAGGATGTGAACATTGGAATATTTGCTTTGTCTGCAGTCCTGTAATTTGTACTGGGCAACCTTAATGCTCTCTCTAATAAGGTTTTCACTGCAGAGTAAACGTGTTTGCACACTGCTTTGGAACTCTTTGGTGGGGGAGATGGGCCATATTAAATGAGAAGTAATTTCAGAAATAACAGAGATGTGTCTGTGATACATCGATTTCCTCATCAGTTCTGATGTAATCTGTGGTATCTGTACTTTTGTGCAGAAAACCTGTCTTTGGGAGGAAGAAGTTGCAGCCTCATCCAAATATAATCCAGGTGATCCGAGCGTTCACGTCCTCTGTCCCTTTGCTGCCCGGAGCCTTCGCAGACTATCCTGATGTTCTTCCGTTAAGCCTGAATCCCAGAGGGATCGGTCACAGCCGCACGCTCTTCTTGGTGATGAAGAAGTAGGTAGAGAGAAGCTTGTTAACGCGACTCGGGCTTTTTGTATCACTGCCCAGCAGGGCCGTGTCTTCTGCTCCTGCATGGGTCCTTGCAAAGATTTGGCCTGGGCTGCTGCCAAAAAGCAGAGTCCGCTCCTGGAAACGCCTCCTAAGGGCTGTTCCAAGTCCTTGAGATTTTAACTTGTGTTTGACAGTGAAGACAAGCCGTTCTTTATTTAAAAATCACCCCACATTACAGTAAGAAACATGGAGCTTGTCCCCATTTGTCTGCCCTTCTAAGTCTGAGCTTCACACCCCTAGTCTGAACACGCCGCTAGAGACAGAGTAGAATCAGTAATGAGATTTAGTAGTGCTCGGCATCTCTGGCTTTCTCAGTTGGGTTTTGGTTTTGAATGGGTATTGCTGTGGCACTGACATAAAAGCGCGTTCTGTTTCCCAGTCTTTTGTCCTGCCTGCATCTGGAGAAGTGCTCGGTCCTCTCTGTATTTCAAGAATATGTTCTTTCTCCTGGGTAGCACATCTCCTTATTTCACTCGTATGATCCACATTATTAATCTGCCTCCTCTTTCATGCAAAATATAACACCGGTATATAAAAACCTGTATAGCTGGAGCCCTTCGCCATGCTGTTTAAGGGGCTTATTTTATTCACAGTTGTTGAACTCTGGTGAGAGCACCGAAAATTAAGTGATGAGTGTTGTTGCAAAGCAGAGGATTTGAGAGCAGCAGACAGGGGAGTGGTGTCAGGTTGAGGCTGGGAGGTGGGAAGGCGTCACGGAGGTCAGGAATATTTTGGCACATCGAAGTGTGCAGTATCCCCAGCCAGATGGCACTGAGGTTGAACCGCAAATGATAAGCTTCCAGGATGCTAATTCAGAGGTTTTCCTTGTTTCCTAGTTATCCGTGCACCCTGCGCCAGTATCTGAGGGAGAGCACTCCAGATGTTTGTCTCTCCACAATGATGATTTTACAGCTCTTGGAAGGCGTGGATCATCTCGTTCGACATGGAATAGCACACAGAGACCTGAAGTCTGACAACATCCTGGTTGAATTTGATTCTGGTATGTAGATCGCTGAGTATAAATGCCAATTAAGTTGCGCACAGGAATGATGCAGTCGGTATTTGGGGAAGTCCTACCCAGGCGTTTGGGGGAAATACGAGTGTCAAACCCTTTGAAGAATCTCTGGTTTAGTTTTTAGCTTACTACATGCTGTCACTGCAGCACTGGGGAAGTCATTTTTCCTGTCTGTGTGTGCCTCAGGTTTGGGACCATTAAAATGGACTTGAAAGGAGCGTTGTGCTGTAATCAGATGGAGAGACGCAGAATAGAGCAAAGGTGATGCGTTGCACGAGCATGGCGAGTGTTGGCTGGAGCAGATGGGCATATAGTAACGGCACATTGATGATGCTTCAGGCTCTTGGATCTGTCATCTCTCAGTAGCCAAATAGCACAGGGCGGTTCCTAAAATCCCGCCTCTTGGTCAGGTTAATAGCGCTGCACCCTGGGATGATGAGACATCGGTCGGAAGGCAAGGGAACCAATGGTGTTAAAGCCAAAAGCAGCGTTTTCATCGTCTCGTTCTCCTGTCAGCATCTCTAACTGAGATTTTAATTACCTGAGCTCTTTTTCAGCGTGATTGAGATTTGAATGGGCAGAAAACAACAGCAGGCAGCCAGATCTGTGTAATTAAAGGTCTCGGTACAGCAGCCGTGGAAGGTTTTCAGCAATAGTAATGCCATCCTTCTTTTCTTGATGGAAAAGCTGCTCTGGAGCGATGCTGAATGTGGTTAGGAATGATCTAAAGCATCGATTTTTCCATATCAGAGTCTGGAGAAGTAGTGATTCTACTTTGCAATGTCGGACTTGTCATCTGGACAAGAACTACTAACTAACGCAAAGTTTCTCCAGCCTTTTGCTGTAGCTAATTATATATCTATATGTTGACAGCTTTTGCTGTAGATAAAACCAAAGTGAGGGGGGAAAGTATACGTTCCTTCACCACGGATGAGTCTCTAACCTTACGTGTCTTCGGTTTTAGGGTATCTGCGACATTTTGTGAGACACACGTTCCATGGGGAGCTGTAATAGCCTCTAAAGAGGAAACAGAACAACAAGTTTTGTTGTAATAAACGTAATATTTCACGTAATAATATAGAGGAGAAGCAGAAGAACAGTGTGTGGTTGTGCTGATTCCTGGGGGTTTTGAGATTGCTCCTACAGACTGTCTCTGGCGTCCGCGTGTTGTGGTGTCTAATACAGCCGGGTCCTCCCGAACTGAACGCTAACTCTGCTAGCCTCGTGTCGTTTGCAGCTGGCTGCCCCTGGCTGGTGATCACGGACTTCGGTTGCTGTTTGGCAGATGAAAACATCGGCTTGAGACTGCCTTTCACCAGCTCTTACGTGGATCGGGGAGGCAACGGCTGTCTGATGGCACCCGAGGTAAATCCCCCTGCAGTCATGGTTTGTGTTGCTGGTTGTCTGCTTGTCCTGCTGTCAGGACTAAAATGTTTCAGCCCCAGTTGCGGTGCAGGCTGGGATAGGAGCTTGAAAAAGGGTGCGATTAGGTCTAGAAGCAGCGGAGGGCGTGCGTGCACATCCCCTTGCTCTGGTTTGTCCCTGAGCCTTCCCCCACGTGCATGCACCATTACTTGCTTACGTGGCCTCTGCTGGTGTGTGGTCGCAGCAATACCTGCCAAAAGCCTCTGCGATCAGATCGATCGTTTTCTACCCATTCCTGCTTACTGACATAACTCGGTCATGCCAGGCAGTGCCTGTAGCTGGTTACTGCGTAACTAATCTCACCCTACGCTCCATCATGGACAGCCGTGACCCGTAAAGTGGCATAGGAGGTCCACGTCCTAATTTGCGTTATCTTGCTAAACATCTCTGCACTAGTAAAAGAAGTTCTCTTCAGACCTGTGCTGAGCCGTTGCCGAACAGAGACCTTGAGTGTGAAAAGGTGAAATGTAATCAGTCGGTGTTTTGAGGCAGAATTGACCTTTCCCACAAAAAAAGTTTGCTTTTTGGTCTTTTCTCGGGCCCCTTTCTATGTAGCTATTAAAGACATTTATGCGGCAGTCCTTGTGTAGCGACAGCAGTTTTTTGGATGAAGTTCAAGGTGGTTGGGAAATTCTTTGCAGTTCCTTTTTATTTCTCTGATGATAACCGTAACAAAATCAAAGGCACCCTTAACCATCCGCTTGACCTGGAGCACCCTGCCTCGCATAGCTTAAGTGCTGGTGTGGTCTTGGTTGGGCATCCGCACGTCTCCTGTCTATCCAAAATCCCGGAGTGAAATAGCCCTCGGGACTCTGAATACTGGTCAGGGGCAACAAGTAAAGCCTAGGCACAAGGACCAAACTCCTCCCAGTGTCCTGGTGAGCCGAGCAGTGCTGAAGGCTTAGGGGGAATATTTACACCAGAGCTTTAGATGCAGCCTAGCTTTGGTCTCAGTCCCTCTGTTTATTACAGCAGAAATACTGACTTGACCCTTGAAAATCAGTTTTAGTACAGAGCCCACACTAGAGCTGTTTATTTGAACATCCCCATCTCTGTGGCAGGTGATCACGGCGTCACCTGGTCCGAGCACGGTGATCAACTACAGTAAAGCCGACGCTTGGGCTGTCGGAGCAATCGCCTACGAAATCCTTGGCCTGGCCAATCCATTCTACGGCCATGGGGACTCGACTCTGGAAAGCAGAAGTTACCGTGAAGACCAGCTGCCAAGCCTGCCTGATCACGTGCCCCTTGAGGTGAAACAAGTGATAAAAATGCTACTTCGGAGGGATCCCAACAAGGTAAGAAACTTCTTGTCTTGACGAAGTCAGCTAATTGGTCTTTGGGAGTATCATTTGTAGAGGATTTTGCACTGGAGGGCTATGGCGGGTGCAGGAGTGTAATCAAGATATTGCAGTCCAGATAACAATCAAAGGCCTTTGCTGAAGTACAGTGCGGCCTCTCACGTGGGTTACAGAATAGTTTCAGGGATTTCAGTGGATGCATTGGGCACTAGACCTTGAATTGGGGGGGNGGGGACTGTGGTGCCTCAGAGGAGACCTGGGGGACTCTTAGTGGTGCAGATACTACATGCTAGCGCTGTGACAGGATTGCAGCAGGATCAGCTAATCTTCCCTTTCCTTCCTTTTGCAGAGATTGTCTGCTAGAGTCGCCGCTAACGTGCTTCACCTAAGCCTCTGGGGTGAAAGCGTTCTAGCGTCCAAGACCCTGAAACCCGACCAGATGGTCACCTGGCTTCTCTGCCAGTCTGCAGCCGCTTTGCTCATGGACAGACTAGTGGATAAAAGCCGGGTAGAAACCAAAATGAAGATGTGCTTTTTGGCAAACCTCGAGTATGAAGACCTCTGGGCAGCAATATTCCTGTTGCTGGCCTGGAGAAGCCGGTCTGGATGAAGAGTACTGTGTGGGACAGGGCCGTGCAATAGATAAACAGCATTTCTAAAGGTGTTTTTCTGTCTGCCTGGAGTCCTGTAGTGCTTTAGGGAACAAAACTGCAGGCCTGTATTTAAGAAGTTGAGTTTATCTCTAGCAAGCGTTAGTCCACGCTGCTTTTCTCTCCCTTGCTTCGTTACTCTCTTGGTGAGGGTTTGGGGACCTTGCAGGTGTCCTGAGGTACGTGGTTGGTTTTACTCATGTTTGGGAACTCTTAATTGACTTCTAAGTCATGTGTTGAATGAAGGGAGTTCCTTTTCAGAAGAGGGTTGTGTGGGAGGAGGCACTATCTGGCTGTGCTTTACACAGAAGCATCGCGGATTTAAACAATTCGCCAGGAAAGCTGAGCTGACGACGGGCCGTGCCATTTTTCTGTTCTTAGGGAGACTGGCAGTGGCCTCACGATGATATTCCTCTGCAGCCGCAGACGGATCTTGCTATAAAATGACACCTCCTAGTGAGGTGCTGCCTGGCGAGGTGAGCATCGGGAGCCGCTCGCTTCTTACGATAACGCGCTGTTACGTACGTAGCTGGTCGTACGCCAAATAGCACGAGTACAACGAACCCCAAACCCGCTTCCCTTGATTTTTTGACTGTTGTATTTGTGCATCGACTGCTGCTGCAGGGTCCGAGGCCAAGTCAAACCCCCTAAGGATGGAGCTTCGTTTCCCAGTGGGAAGGGGAGGTTTTTGCTCCTGTTAAAGGNGAAACCGTGTCTGGTTAGGGATAATACTGCAAACGAAACCGGGCCGAGCGGTGGTGCCTGCTGAAAGAGTCGAGNTTGCTGCCAGTGTGGCAAACCGTGTCGCAAACGAAACCAGGCCAAACAGTGGTGCCTGCTGAAAGAGTCGAGTGCGATGCTCTTCTGGTTTACCTACCTGGTTTTTCTGTTGAACAATTAATCCTTTGGTCAGGGAGGAGAGGTTGTGTTTATGAAAACATCATTCAATTTTATGTCTGTAAACGTTAAGAGGAACTCGGGGAGAAAGTTAATTCTGCTTATTGCACAATAAATTGCAGATTAAGCTCTGCCGCTGAGTGGGTTCTCTAAATCTAGTTCATCTCCGTTCATGGGATCCAGGGTTTAGGCTGCGGAGGCTCTTTCCAGTCCAAAACACCTTATTTTATTCCAAGTGGAGTTTCCCGAAGAGGAACAGACCTTAACTCATGAATGTGCCCGTTTCATACTCTCCTGACCGGTAAATTGCTAGCTGCTCCTGCGATGTCCAGGTCAGTGACACGGTGTGTCAAGTGCCTGATAGCCCTGAGCAAATCATGACGCAGTGACGTGCCATCGAGGTCTTGCACGCCGCAACAGCATCTAGTTCTGCAGCAGTGCAAAACTTGCTTCCCCAGGAAATCATCTCGGTTTATCTCTCTGTCCTCAAAAAAGGCCTAAAACGCTTGTCCTGCCACACTGTCCCGGTTCTTAAATCCCTATTATAGCTTCTTGTTTGCTTGCGTTTTCTCTGTCTATGGTTCTGCTGAGGTCAGGTTTTTTTTTTTGTTTTCTTTCACTGCCTGCCTTTCGTTAATGAGACGTTTTTATGATTCTTCAGCATTCCAGGTGCTTTTGTAAAGTGCACTTTAAAAGTATAATGCTGTTAGCGCAACAAACGCTGTCTTCCTTTCTGCCAGTGCCCGACGGGAGCAAAACTAGAATGTTTCCCAGCGCGTCCCTCTCGCCCTGCTGCGCTAATTATCCCTAGGCAGGCTCTCGTTGGAGACACTCGAGCTGAAGCCCCTCACCGCTGTGTTTGTTCCCGGTGTTTGCCGACAAGCAGACCGTGCTGTGTAGGAAGGGGGTGGCTGGGAGGGGAAAGGCGGGACCCGAGCTGGATCCCTGCCCTTCCCCGAGCAGCGGGGAGTCTGGTCGCACTTTGAGCCCCGGGGAGGGCGGAGGGAGGCATGGTGGAGCGCGCTGGCTCTCTGCCCGGCTGTGGCACTCCGGCCGAGACGGGACAGCTTCCACGCCGTCCCTCGCTCTGCTCCGTGTGGGACAGAGGGTGGGAGCCGGTGGGGCAGGATGAGGCACCTGCTCTGGGCTGGCTGCAGCCAGCTGCTGCCCCGGGAAGCCAGGCTCCACGCTCGCAAGTGGTCGGCGGCTGCTGCGGCAACCACCCTGTGCCGCAGCCCATGGCCCACGGCTCTTCTGGCTGCCTCCAGCTCCTCACCCGATGCGTCCGCAGGGCTCCTCCGGCACCCGGCCCCAGGGCACGGGGCCCCTTCCCGCCGGGGCTCGCAGTTCAACGTGCCCCCCAGTGCCCAGTGCGTGGCCCGGCCCGTGGGGGTCTGCTCCATGATGAAACTGCCTGTTCAGGCATCGGCGGAGGGACTGGACGCAGCTTTCGTCGGCATCCCTCTAGACACGGGCACGTCCAACCGGCCAGGAGCCAGGTAAGGGCTAGCGGCGGTGCTGGGGAAGCTGGTGCAGCTCTCCTCCTGCGAGAGGACTGATGGGCGCGTGGTGCTGGCATCAGGAGCAGCTTTTCCCAGCCGTTCTCTCTCCCCAGGTTCGGCCCACGCCAGATCCGAGCCGAGTCGGCGATGGTGAGGAGGTACAACGCCAGCACCAGGGCAGCGCCTTTTGACTCCCTGCAGGTGGCTGACATCGGGGACGTGAACGTGAACCTCTACAACCTGCCCGACAGCTGCCGCCTCATCCGAGAGTCCTACCAGAAGATCGTGGCCTCTGGCTGCGTGCCCCTCACCTTGGGTAAGGACGCCACGTCTCCCTTGCCGTGCCACCACATCCCTGCTCATCCAAACTCCCTCTCCTCCTGCCCTTGTTCAGTCCGAACACGGCAGAAGATGAGCGATGAACCTGTCCCCCGGGGTGTATAAACAAGTGCAGGATAAATGCAGGGGGAGGGGAATCACCGGGGAGCAAACGTCATGAGCGCTGAGCAGTGTGTTACGCACTCTTCCCCGTCCTGTCGCAGGTGGAGATCACACCATAACGTACCCCATCCTGCAGGCTGTGGCAGAAAAGTAAGTTTCTAACCTGGAGATGCAGAATAAGGACCTGGGGAGGAGCCTTGGGAAGGCCCCGGGTTTGCTCTCCATGGTGTAGGCAGGGCCATCACGCAGGGGATGGGGGCTAATGTGGCCACCCTGTCTCAACTAGGCACGGTCCTGTGGGGCTGGTGCACGTGGATGCTCACACCGACACCGGAGACAGAGCCCTGGGGGAGAAGATCTACCACGGGACCCCGTTCCGGCGCTGTGTGGAGGAAGAGCTGCTGGACTGCGGCCGCGTGGTCCAGATCGGCATCCGAGGCTCCTCCTATGACCCCGATCCTTACGAATACTGCCGGGACCAGGTAAGCTCAGGCACGGGCTCTCGCCGAGCACTGCTTTCTCTCCCCGCCGTTAATATTCCCATGTCATTAACAGCAGCAGGAAAAGAAACGTCTTTTCTGCATCTCATGCCACGCCAGCAGCTTGGCTTGCAGGGCAAGTGCTGCCAGCGCAGCAAGCCGTTGGCTGAGTGGAGAATAAGAAAGCGGGGCTGAGCGGAGGGTGTTTCAAGGTACCCCTCTGCGGCTTGGCCCCGGCACAAGGATTTATCCTGGCAGGGATTCCGGGTGGTCCCAGCTGAAGAGTGCTGGATGAAATCCTTGGTGCCGCTGATGGGCGAGGTGAGGAAGCAGATGGGGGACAAGCCAGTGTACATCAGTTTCGATATCGATGGACTAGACCCCGCGTACGCCCCGGGCACCGGGACACCGGAGATAGCCGGGCTCACACCTGCGCAGGTAAGGGGGACGCGGCTTTGTTTCCCGGGGGGAAGGGGAGGTTTTTGCTCCTGTTAAAGGAGGTCGTGCTGCCAGCGCGGCAAAGCAGAGGGTTAGGGAGAGCAGGGAGCATTTCCCAGTGGAAATGAGGAAAGGAAATGTTGAGGTGATGCAATTTGGCCTGTATAGGGTGGGTTTCCCGCATGTGGGGAAGGCAGAGCTGGGACCAGTCCGCTAGGTTAGATGTGGTTCTTGATCCCAAATCTGTTTTTTTTCCCTAGGCTTTGGAGATTATCCGTGGCTGCAAAGGCCTGAACATAGTGGGATGTGACCTCGTAGAAGTTGCACCAATGTACGATGTCTCTGGTGAGTCTAAAGATGCTTGAGAGCAAGTCGTGCGCCTGGCAGAGGCAGCCAGCTGCCCTGGGTGAAAGTGGCTGTTGGGCATTCGTGGCTTGGGGGGTTTTAGGTTTTTTTTCTCACCTTTTTTGTCTTTTCTTAGGTAACACGGCCCTCCTGGGGGCAAACCTGCTGTTCGAGATGCTGTGCGTTCTCCCCGGAGTGAAGCCAAAGTGAGGGCAGCTCCCACCTCAGCTGGGGCTTTCCATGTCCCGTTCCCCTTCGCCAGCTGCAGGGAACGTGGACTTCACAGTAAAGAATAAATGCCATTTACCACTAGAAAAGGTAATTTTGAAGCTGATAAACTGTAGGTAGCAGATGGGTTTGATGAGCCCATTTAACTGGTGTCCGTAGCTTTTGCGTTTGCTGGGGAAAGGAAAAGATGAGGCTGATGGCGCTTCACAGCTGGAATTACTCACCGAGCTGAAGGCAAAACTGTGACTGGTAAAAGGTTTCTCCCATTAAGAGGCAGCAGCAGGACAACGAACATAAAGGGAGGGCAGCCGAAGGTGGCCCGAGGCTCGTTCCGAGCGTAGGGGGGTATCTAACTGAACGTCCCGCTGGGGATAACTGTAGGCATCGCCTAAGGCAGGAGCGGTTTAATCGCTCCTGGAATTTCTGAGCTGAGGCGAAGTTAGTTTGTACATGGAAACACGGAGCCACCTCATCACACATTAAAATAGTTTATTTTGGTTGCGAATCTGTCATCGTCTTAAAACAAAATGACATCAGTGCCTGTTCACAAATACAAAAAAAAAACACCCCCCCCCCCCAAAAAAAAATCAAAACCAAAATTAAAAAAGACAAGTTTGCCAAATAACTTAGTTTTTCCCCCCCAGTATCAAAAGTGCAAAATATGTTCCTAGTTTTCAGTCCTACTTCTCAGGCTGCGTTAGGGTACTAGATCCTGGCAGGCTTTCGGTGAACAGCAGAGGACTTTTGGTACAACCTGTAGCTGGGGGGGGGGCTGGATCCCATTGCTTCAGCATCTGAGCAGCGTGCGATTGCTTGGGTTTCGCTAGAACAGCGCGTTAGGACTGAATTTCCTCAATCTTTGGATTACGAACCACCACGTGTAGAACTGAATCACGAGTGCATTTCGCTGGTGATACGTTACAATACGGGTTAGAAGATTATTGGGGGGGTGACAGCTCGCGACTGCTGGGAGAGGGCAGATGGATCGTGGGTGTAAGCAGCCTCCGACCGCACTCTTCCACAGGAAAGCGAGTGCCCAGTGCTCTGTGACGGACAATAAAGCTAACGGAACGAGGGCGTTAGCACAGTTTGGCATTTGCTTCAGCCCACGAAAGAAGTTTTCCTATAAAACAGCGCCACGAGCCGAGCTAGCCTGACCTGGTTAAAAGCAGTGAAGGGCAGAGTGACGGCGGAACAGGCACCACGCTCCCATCCAGCCACTGCTGGCCAGGGCGGACTGCTGCAAGCACTCCTTAAACAGAACTTGGGCTAAAAGGGGAGGATACCCGTGCTAAAAAAAAAAAATAAAAAGAGAATTCTAGCAGGCGTGCAGCACATGAACTGTATTTTGAAGACCATCAGGCCTTATTTTCTTACTCTGTGCAGGGCTGAATTCCCTTGCTGTAGCACGAGGCACTTTTTTTCACGTCAAGGGTTTTCTGACTAGCTGGAGAGCCAGCAGAGAGCCAGGGAGTATTCTTTTTTGCTCTTACAAACATTTAAAAAGTTACGCGGAGCCCTCCACCGGGCTGCAACCTTATTCTAGCCACATCCTGCACAGCAAGCTGCGGGAAAAGCCCAAGAGCACTACAGCGATTGCTCCAGCTAAGTGAAAATGCAGCCTAGCAGCGTCAGGCCAGCATTCCCGCTGTGTTTCGATGGTACACGTGCACCTTGGAGCTCTTTGGCAGGGAGGAGACCTCTCCTTCCTTCCTTCCCTCTACTGTAGCGCCTTGTTCATGCAGCAGCACAAGTTTGGAGTCTGCTGAGCTAAAATTAAGTAGCCTCACGTAAGGTCAGTTGGTAGCAGTGTAGCCTTTATTTGGAAGTACGTTATACAGGGTGTTGGAGATGCCTGTGGTGGTTGGAGCACGCCAGTCTGCCAGGGAGGGAAGGAATGAGGAATGCAGCAAGCCAAGGGTCTGCGAGCAATTGGGTCACATAGGCAGTAAAATGACTTGAGCGTTCCTGGATTTTGTCTGAGATCGGCAGCTAGCTCAGAGACTGGCATAGTTATTCCCTAACTGGCTGCTCCGCTCGGATGGTAACGAAGGCAGCAAGGGCCGAGTGAGCTTTGAATTAGCACCACGTGCTCGACCAAGTGCTCTGCCGTCAGGTTCAGAGCCCAACGGCAAAGGCCGCCCCGTGCTTTGGCAGCACCGTAGCCAGCAGCGACTCGGTACCGCAGGGGCTTGGGGCCAGTGCAGAGTGGATGGCGGAGGCACAGCAAGTACCGGCCTGGGTGACAGTGTCTGCCCCGGAGCAGCGAAAAGGAAGAAGAAGCCCCACAGGATTTCAGTCCCGGCCGCAAAGAGAAAGCCTGCTGCTTTGCTTTCTGGCCGCTCGCCTTCCCTCCGCCTTACAAAGGGCCACCCGCTCCCCCACGGCGTTGAAAGTGGCTGTCGGAGCGCGGCTAGAGCAAAGCGTAAACCAAACCCTGCGCTTTACGACTGTTCTAACTTCGCACAGACCGCGAGCTCAAAAAGACAAAAAAGACCCCAAAACAAACCCAACACAAATAAACAAAACCCCGAGGCAGCAGCCTGCATGTTGAGAAACAAAGGTTTGTGGCAAGAAGGAAACAGGCGGGAGGCTGAAACCAAGCACCTTAAACCCACGCCTAAACCAACGGGAGTTACACATGTAAGCGACGGTCTGATGACACAGCACTTCTGGGGCAACATTTCAAGAATACAATCATCAAAGAATTAGGTTCCTTGATACAAAGAAAGGTTGGTTTGTACTACAGACGTAAGGGTGTTTGAGAGGAGCCCGGACCGACTCCCTAGCAGCTAGGTAGAGTTTCTTTTACACATCTACTGGCTCGTAGCAGCTCACGCCTACAATCTGAGGACACAGTTAAAGTTATGGCTCTAGGATACATCGTCTAAAATCGACAGAAGCAGAAAGGCATCTGAAAAAAATCAATGTGACATTTAAATGGCTCAACACCTCGATAGTATTTACGGCCGTGCAAAAACCCCCTTCCCTCCCTGGTTATGGTTTAGCTGGGGAAGCTGCACGTGGAACTATGACGGGAAGAGCATGAAACATGCAGATCGCCTACTAGCCCGCACCACAGGTGAGTCCCAGCTACAGGTTTGCTACGAGGGAGATGCTCCCGCCCGTACTCTAGATCACTTACCCCGGGGAAAGCCGATAAGCACGACCGCCTGGTGGGAGGAGGCCTTTCGGAAGCGCAGCGCCTGGGAGGGTCCGCAGGGTCTTGCCAGTGTTACACCATGCACCACGGGCTAAGCACATGGGGAAGGGGAGAGGGAACCACGACCCGACCTGCGTCACCGGCCGCATTCGGGCCGGACGGAGTCACCAAGGCAGAGAAGTCACAGGGGTTTTTCTTCAAACCGGGGTAAAAGGAGAGCTGGAACCTGGAGGGGGTGACTCGGGAAGCGGACGCGGCAGGGCAAGAAGGGAAAAACGGACTTCTTGGCTCTTCAGTAGTACAGCATCCAAATGCACGAAGGAGTCGGCGGAGGGAATTTCAGCGCGCTTGGCTGCGCTCCGGGGCTCCGGATGCAGGGAGGTATTATCTAGTCGCCGGCCCTAGGGAGAGTTCATCTAAAAACCTAAGGTCCATTCGTCACGCTTGTTTGTGTGTTCCTGGAAAGAGCTGTCCCTTGTCATCTTCATAAAAAGTTTGTCTGTTAGAATCCCTTTAAAAACCCTCAGTCTAGTGCGGGCCACGAGGGGATATAGAACCTCTGTAAGGAACCCTCTAGGAGGTGTTCCATCCAAAAGGACAATTTGTGTAATTTGTTTTTAATGGATCTAGATCCCGGGCTGCAGGAGGATTTCCCTCTGGCTTCCGTGTGTAGCGAGGAATCGTAGTCCTCGCCCGATGCCAAGGTTCCCCCCTCATCACCCGATCTGTGAGGCTTAAAGAGGCAGAAGTACTTCTTGTGGCCGTTCAGAGCCAGGACGTAGCCCGTGTAGTCGCGCTCGAGGAAATGCTTGTCGTACTGGTTTGGGATGGGGGCCGCATCCTGCGCGAACTCTAACAGGTACTCGAGCCATTCTCGGTGCTTGTCCAGGCTGAGGAAGGAGAAATGAAGAGAGCTGCTCCTGCGGGACGAGCAGAGGACAATAGGGATTAGCATGTCTCCCGCCTCAGGCCGGATTCCTACCGGACAGGTAAGCGTTTGTAAACAAGGGCAGGCGTGGAGCTGTGGCACCACGGCTCCTTTTTTAACCCAGTTCGGCACAGGCGACCGTTACCTGGCGCGCAGCACTACCGTGCTCTCAGTTTGTTGAAGCGCAGGTACAACCGAAGCAGCAGCAGCGCCAGAGCTGTCTGGCCACCTTCACGGGGCAGGGCTGGGAAAGGCCCCTTGGTTTTTGGTGGCTCATTGAGCGCAAAGGCCGCTTTGCTCGCCAGAAGCGTTCCCTCCTGGCAATTGAGCCGACACCGCTCCTAGCCTCCCATCGGAGCGGTAACATTAAAGCAGTAACAGAAGCCCGGGAGAGGGCCCTGGCCTACCCTGTGAACGTGTAGACTTCCAGGGCAAACTTCTGGAGGAGGAGGGTTTTGGTCGAGTTGGACAGGATCAAGACGACGTTCATGTGTCCTGGCCTCAGGCGTACCAAGTTGCTGTTATAGTTGATGTCCGTCAGCTCGGTCACCTCGACGAAGCCCTTTTTGGGAATCCTGCTGCAACGAAACAGTGACCGAGTGAAAGGGGAATGAAGGGCCGGGAGCGACCAAGGATGGAGAGAAACCGTGAGCTCGTTCCCCGCCCCCTTACTCCGATCCGTCCCTGTGCCCTGTAGCTAAAGCTGGTCTAATCGGCGCAATGGCCGGGCTTGCATCTTCCTCGCCGAGTCAGTCAGGCCTTTGCCTTTCCCCCGAGGATGTTGTCTGGGGCAAACTCAGCGGGAATTGCTTAACAATAATTCAGTTTGCGCGCCCCTGTCCTGCTGGCCCGGGTCCTGGCTAACCACTGCTCCTACTTGCCTCGCTGTGCCCGCGCCGCCCCTCGTGACAACTGCGCGGCCACTCCCCAAGCAATGCGTCAGCTAAAAACATTTCTGGAGAAATTAGAGAGGGAACCTGTTACTCTCTTTGTTGAAGCTCGTGTCGTTCTTCTCAGTCTTCGCGGCGGTTTCTTCCTTCTCGGAGGGAGGAGAGTCCCTCGCATCGCTGGAATCGCTGCAAAGGAAGATTATCGCGTCTGGGTTTAAGGCACCAGCTTGGGCTGAGGTGCTATCGGCTGGACTATAAGATCCCCCCCCAGGATGTTTTGGCGGGCACTTACCTGAAAGCTTGAATAATAACGGTGCCAAAGAGAATGAAGAGCGCAGAGAAGAGCAAGGACAGCAGCGGCATCATTTCTCGCCTGAGGGAAAGATTTGCAAAGAGCAATCAGGCCCCACAAGTTGTGCGGTTTCTGCTTGAATTCCAGTTCCTGTCTACCTCAAGTAACACCACGCAGTTTCCCCAGAGACTCGGCTCGCTTCCTGGGGTCTTAAAGACCATTAAGATTTGGTCCTCCTGAAAGGAGGAGGACAACGATGGATCCACTTTAAAATAAGGCTACAGGGCAGCCGTGAAAAACAACAATTGATCTGTGTTTTCAGGAGCACAAGGTCTGCGCTCAGCCCTGAGGCCAAAATACCCAGTGCTCGAGGCAGAAGCTAAGGTTACTGTGGTGTCACCACTCTTCACCTTTATCTTGAGAGTATACAGGCACCTACGTGTTTCGATATGTTCACAGTAAGGACGGGGTTCTACTGTGCATCTGAACAAGACAACAGCTCTCCTGCTCCCTATCGAGCCTCGTTAACATCCAATCCGTACCAGTTACTGTGAAACAAACTGTCCCAGCAGTCCAAGATGTAGTCCAGCGTGGAGTAGAGCCATCGGATGAGGAACATCTGTTTAACAAGAACAAAGAAGGAAAATGACAAAACTGCTCTCCAGAGCCCTGATAGGACTCCCACCCCTTAAACAGAACCCTGGGCTGAATTGGCGTTTGGAGCATGCGGCGAGCTTCCTTCCACGAGCACGAAAATGTGTAAGAGTCTTGCCTTGGTATTTAAAAATAGAAATAATGCCCGTGAATGACCATGATGGGACCACACAAAAAGGTAACACGGTTGTTAGGACTTACGGGAGCGAGTTCGTCGTTCAAGTCTGCCAGGACAGTCTCTGAAGAGAGAAGGCCGGGGTCTGTCCTCAGCTGGTCCAGAAGATCCAGGAGGATGAAGTTGTCCTCCTTGCTGCCTTGCCAGGCCTCCTCCAAGGTTTTATAGGAGATCTTCCCTGCGTTGTTGCGCCTCTCCAAAATGACCACCTGGATGAGCCGATAACATCGCAGATGTCAGAGAAGAAGGTACCCTTTACCAGACAGATGTTCTGCTTCAAACTGCTGCCCAGAATTAGTGTCAGATCAAAGTATGGCATCCTACATCAAGCAGTGCAAATCGGAATGACAGACGGAAAGAAGGGAGGGGGAAAAAGAAAAAACAGAAAATCCTCACAGCTGATTTTCCCCGATACTTCTCGTCATCCATCAGCAAGGCATCCGCAAACTCTGGCTGCCGATCATTATAGATGTGCACAAACTTCAGCGTGTCTTTTGTGTTGGCCACGGCAAAAGTCAGAAATGCCTCATAAGCCTCAGCGAACTTTTCGCCTTCTCCGGTAAGTAAGACCACACAGTGCCTAGGCAACACAACAAGATGGAGGATTAGGAGCCATTCTGGATGCAAGAGGAAACGACTGTCCCCCTTCCGCCAGCCAGAATGATCCTGAAGAGCCGGACGCCTATCAAACAGTGCGGATACTCAGCACGATCCAAAGCAGTCGTTTCCCTTCTCCCTCAGAATCAAACACGAGGTGGCTTTAGGAGCAGCCTCGGAGCACAAAGCCAGGGGACACATCACCTGCGGAGCCTTACTTTCGCTGACGGTGAGATTTCTTCACTGGGCACAGCTCCTGGAACAGCCTCTGGTTGGTGAGTCTGGCCACCATGAGGAACTTGTTCTGGGAAAGGAAGTCATCGATGAGCTGCTTCTTCATGTCTCGTGCCTGGCGAGGACAAAGAAAGCAGAGGTCAGAACCCGAGCAGGATCAGGAGAGTAAAGCTGTTGTGATGGTCTTGTCTGAAGCCAGGAGAAGGCTGCCAGCCGTCACGGTCCTCACTGAAATCACCCGAGATGTTTTGAGGCCCCGAGATGGAGAAGCCACCTGCAGCCACCCTCCTCAAAAGGTCAGAGGCCACAGCTGAAGCCTACTGAGCTTCCTCCCTCCTAACGGTTGCGCTCTGCCTCTGCTCAAGCCCGAGGTTCTGCTGAGAACGAACGCTTACTACTCCGAAGTGTGCCACTGACCAACCTCCGACCGCCGGCTTGGTCAGAAAACCTCAGCGTCCGTTTCACCCAGGCTCTCGGAGAGGACCGAGCGATACCTGGACAACGTCAGCGGGCCTGTCAATGTGCTCCTTGAAGATCATCATGGTGGGAGTGTAGACATTGATGTTGTACTGACTGGACAACTCTTCAGCGCCTCGGAGTCCGACGTACACATAGCCAAAGGACAAGTAATCGCGGTATGCGAAGGCAGTCAGCTGTATGGGAAGAAAGCCACCAGTGTGTGTTTGAGAGCAAACAACGTTTTGTGACTACGAGAGGTAAAAGCCCTTCCCCTCCCCTGCCGAACTGTGGTTTGCCTTCTCAATCATTGCACGGGGAGCCTCCATGGATCCACAGCTTTATTTTACAAGCTGACCCTGTGCACGGTAGCAGGGGTTTCTTAGGAAACGGACTTTCCAGTAACCCAAATTAGACGTGCCACAAAAATCTCTTGTTACCAATAAAGGTCAGTACGTGCCTGTGTTGCCGCTGCCTCCAAAACGCCCCCCATGCCTTCGCATCCGGTACGGGCAAATTTGTGGCAGGACAGAGAAACCGTCTCCTAACAAAGCCAGTCATCTGGCCGTGCCGTTTGCAACCAAGGCAAATTGACTTGCTCTCCTAGGACCAGTGAATAGTATTTAGAGGCATCGGTCCACCTCTGCTCATGGAAATATCACATTTTCTTTTGGAATGGCTGGATTTATTATTAGCGAGTCAACACTGCAGGGACAGAAATCACATTACCTTGTATAATAACGGCACAACTGGCATATGATCAAAGAGAAGGACGTGGGGCTTGTTTTCTTTCTTCCAGTTGGAGAGAAAGCGGACATAGTTTTTATCTGTAATCTTGAAATAAAACCAGTGCGTTAGTTTATTCTCCAAGCCGTTAGACACACGCAGTGCTCTATGATTCAGTGTCTGAGGGAGAGCCGTGCCTGGAAAAGCTGTCCGCGTGTTACAGAAAGCAGACTGTGGGTTTGGCTTTCCAACAGGTATCCCTGATCTGTGCCCTTTTGATAGCAGAAATCAATTAAAACCCTCGGCCTTGACCCCCACCCACCCTCTTAGCTCTTGCACCCTCTGTCGATGCTGTCCCAGGTCAAAGCTGATGCCGCGTCATTCTCCTGACTGTTCACTGGGGTCACATACTTTATCTATAGAGGGAAGCCAAGGGTTATCAGGCACCTGTAAGCCCCATCAAACCTGCTCTGTTTAAGCTGCGGTCCCTCTTTGTCCTCGGGGAAGGAGATAAAAGGGAGATCATAGCTCGTTTGGGGGCCTGCTCAGGGAAGGAGCAGGTGGTCAGCTCTGCTTTTGAGGAATGCCTGGCTGCGGGAGGCAAAATGGCCACGTTAGGCTGCAGAAGGGGATGCAGACCACACTTTTGGGTCAAGAACTCCAATACCTGGAGGATAGCAAGTCAAGAGTCCGTTGGGAAGGGCTGCCCTTGCTGAAGACCCCGAGGGAAAAGGAGGTGAGGTAAAGGGTGCTCCAGGCAGAGTGGGGGGAGATGGGGGCTGACTGAAAGGGGGGCTGGGTGCTTTAGGACTCTGACAGAAATAGCTGAGCAAGGCTGAAACGCGGGTGTTTTTTTAGCTAGTGGGAGGTTTTAGGTACAACTTTGAAAGGGCTTGTGCTGCCAGCTCCAGTTCCAAAGGTCTGAATCAAAACTGGATGAAAGAAACACTACGAGTCAGTAAGTGGTCCTTAATTTGCTGGGTGAAACCCTGAGAAAGAAGGGAAGTGCAATCCAGCAGGCTGGTAGGGCACGAGCAGAGATTCCTAACCCAGGGGTAGCTTTCCTACGGCTCTGGCGGCCATGGGGTGTTACAACCAGGAGAGCAGCAGGCCTGCAAAGCTGCCGGCATACCCGCGTAGCAGCGGGATTATCCCTCTCACACGGAAAAGCATTACGGAGCCGCATTGCGCGATCGCTTCCGTCGGCTCCGGGGTTTGTAGCTGTAATTACAGCTCTCCAAAGGCCTCGCTTCCCCCACCACAGTCAGATCTTCTCACGTTCTTGACACAGATTGGCTCAGGGATCAAATTAAGCAGATTAGCCACCAGAACAGCTAAGGAGAGATGAATCTCCACACAGACGCGAGAAGCAGCACACGATGCTCTTACTGGAGCGTACCTTTTCTACGAGATTCCCCGGCAGCAGGTTCTCCACAAATTGCCGCAGGTTTTCTCGAATGACGGCGTTGTGGAAGAAGGTGATTTTCCCGTTGATAAGCCCTAGCAGGGATGGCGTGCTGTGTGCACCTAGGTGATGGGCGAGGCGCCTTTCATACCCAGCATGAACGACTCCGATTCCCACTCCTGAAAAAAGGAGAAGCATGTTCACATGAAAGATCGCTGATGACCCAAAACACCTAGTAGAAAGCTGAGGTTGAAGACCTGTTCCCTTGCCCGGCCCCCTGCTCCGGAGTTATTCAAGGCATGCTCCCTCCTAACTCTGGACTTTCCTCCTCCCACAATCCTTGAAGACTGTATTTAAAAGTCCTAACTTTATGAAGGGGGAGGGAGAGAGAACACACTGTCCTCCTTTCTTCTCTCCGCTGGTATTTCACGTGCTACATTAAAACCTCAAAAAGAAGAATCTCAGTGAGAGGAACCGCAATGCCTTTGTCTCCTGCTGTCTGTACAGTTTGTGTTTTTTCTGGGAGAGCGTGCAGACGATATCTGTGGGGAAAACAAGAAAGCTGGGGGTGGAGAGGCAAGTCAAAATACCTCCTCAACATCTAAATGGCTTCGGAAGGTCTCAAAACGGCACCGCACAGTAGCGGCCCTAAAGTAGAGGAGCTATTTTGCAATGATCTTTGTTTGTCAAGGCCACCCAAGCACAGGATGAAGAGCAACACAGCATTTATGCTGGCAGCCTAAACTCGGGGCGGCATGATGGGCCCTCGGCCACGCGGTCGTTTCCAGTCGTCGGCGTGGCACTACACCACCAGCCACGCAGGCAGGAGAAAAGGCATCTTGCCCTCGTGATCTACGGGACTAAGGGTTTTTGTTGTTTTTTTTTCTTCCCCTCCTCATTTCTAACATGTAGCCTCATCGATTATGATGTTAATAACAGGTGGGAAAGCGTCAGGATAAATCCCTGAGGAAACCTACGGATTAAACTCAGCCCCCCCAAGCTGGCTGCAGCCTTGCTGGGTGAGGGACGCGCGCCCGGCCTCAATGGCCCCATCCTTACCCAGTGCCTCCAATTCCTGAGCGACTTCCTTCCACACGGGCTCGATGTGGATGCAGCTGAAACACCAGTCCGAGGTTATTTTAATGAGGTAAGGTTTCTTGAAACTGTCTGGCACGATTTCATTGATGTAGTGGGAAAAATGGAGCAAATACTTCTCGTCGGAGGTGTCGCGCCTCTCCGAATTAAAGGGGAAATGGAAGAAGGACTCGTCAAAATAGAAGCCTTCGTGGAAGTGGTGGAACTGGCGATGCTGGTGCTGAGAGTAGCCCTGGCTTTCCCCGGCATCTCCGTAGCGATCAAAGTTTGCCCTCTTTTCCTCGTTGGAGAGAATCTGGGAAGGAGATGACAGAAGAACAGTCGTCTGAAACCGTGAGGGGGAACCGCCCTGACAGTAATCCCTCACTCAATAACCGTAGCCGCGCAAGGATGGGCTGCGAGGGAGCGCGCGGCCTTTGCTGCGCGTTGGAGGGATAAATACTCTGGAAAAGGGAACTATCGCATCACCTCCAGGCTAGCTGTGCTAAATAAGGGTCAAAAAAAGCCAAAGCCCAGGAAAAGAGCCTGTAAATCAAGACGGCCGCACCCATTTCTGACACCAAGTGCTCCTTAAGCCCGAACGTCACGCTGTCCAAGCACGAATGGTCTTTTCTGGGGTAGCTTTTGCTGGCGTCTGCCTGAGTATTGAGGGGTTTGTCAGCGCATCGGAAAGCGCCAAAAGTTTTACCGAGCAGCCAGAAGCCCCACAGAGAAACTGCGGCTTTCAGCTGGGAGGCGATGATTTGCTTTATTTCTGTGGGCTCAGCTCGCTTGCCATGGAAGTATCGGGGCGGCCAATTTTGAGAGCGGCATGGGAGCGACACGCAAACAACTACTTGTGCAAAGAATAATTTGAAGCGACTAGAGCCCTGCGGTGATTAACGCTGCCTACATCACCCTCACAAATGCTTAGATGTACGCGTGACGCGGACAAGACAGCCGCTGGTCTGCGCGGGGCTCAGCGAATACTCGCTCCTCCCTTGTCTGAGGCTTTTGAGCGACAGCAGGGCAGACCCGTAGCAAAATGTCTGCAACGGAGGCCACGCTGGTGTGGTCCAGCGGGGCTGTGCTGAGAAACCAAAGGAAACTTTTCTGGTCAGCGGCGTCTGCTTCCACAGGGTCAAGCATCTTTCCCATGCAGACGTATGCAGAAAGAGCACAACGCCATGCACGCAAAAATAAGATGGCTTAACTTCTAATGACAGCATGAGTTTAGCAAGCAGAGCACGTTACCTCATAGGCCTTGCTAATCTGGATGAATTTGTCTTCTGCTCCCGGGTCCTTGTTTTTGTCAGGGTGCCTACGAGACGGAACCAGAGGAAAAAGAGGTCAGCAGCTCCCGGGGGAAGGGGCGGCACAGTGAGCCGTCAGCCTCCCTTCGGAGGCGAGTGGGATGCGGACAGCTAGGGCACGAGGTGGCATCCCCCGAGGCAGAGATCCCGTTTTACAGCCGGCACGTGCTCTCCCTACCCAAACCCCATCCCACAACGCAGCACTGGGACGTGGGCCATGTGCCCGCAGACCTGTCACCTCCATCCGCTCAGTCACCAACGGCCCGAGCCCGGGACGAGGGAGCCCGTATCTCTCCTACCCGCCACAGCGACACATCCCTCGGCTGCTGCCCTACATGTGTACCGCATTCTTCCCGTAACACGCCTCCCGTGACAGCCCTGGGGGCCATCCCAGGCAAAATCATGCAGGCTCTAAAAGCTCACGGTGAGGTTATTTTCCGAGGCAACGCCTTGACCCCCTCCTCAGCGTGCCCCACTGATGCGAGGGGTGCAACATTTGTGGATCCAAAGCGTTTCCCTTCGGCATGGGGGTTGAGTTGCCCTTGGACACCCAC
>VXBL01007870.1:155773-181719 GCA_013400195.1 Aramus guarauna
CCCGTCTCCACCTCCTGCCCACCCATCGTCCCGGCACCACGGCACCCTCGTGCATCACCGTCCTGTGGCGGGACCTCTCGTGCCCCAGCGCTTGCCTCACCTTGGCCTCAAAGAAGCTCTTGGCACCTTTCACTCCCTCCGTGGAGACGTCGATCTCCGAGAGCCGGGCCAGGGCGTGCAGCCCGCTGTCCTCCTGCAGCTCGCCTGCCGCCGCTTTGCGGAAAATGAGCAGGAACTGCGAGGAGAGATGCTGGCGTCAGCTCCCCCGAGACCTCAAAGCCACCGCAACTCCCTCCCCACCTCCTCACCGCCATCCCGGCCGGGCACCCAGCAGAGCGGTGGCCAGGGTCACCTCCTTGCCAGCGTGCAGCCCCCCCTGCCAGCCCCTCACCTCCCGAAAGCTGAGCTTGCTGTCCAGGTCTTCGTCCACTTCCTTGATCATGTTCTTCAGGCCCAGGTGGGTTTGTGGTGCCCCCAGCTTCTCCATCATCAGCTTCAGCTCCATCAGGTCAATGAAACCGTCCTTCCCTGCGTCGTACCTGCGGGAGGAAGCCACGGTCCCATCAAGTCGCCATGGAGAGCATGTGGTCCATCCCCCACCACCGGCTCCCCCAGCACCAGCACCCCTGAGCGCACCCAGCACCCATGCTGGCCAAGGAGCGAGGCGGGAAGAACAACGACCCGGGCGCCGGCAATCTCAGGCAGTTTGCCAGACCACGGCAAGCCGCCGGTGAACCGCTAACAGCCCTCTGGAGCATCATCATCCAGGATCATATCCGCTTCCACGTGGCACTTGGCAGCAGAACCCCCGGGGATGCTGCCAAACCTGCCGCTGGCTCTCCGGGCCGGGAGCCCGAGGCACACGCACCCTCGGCACCCTCAGGCATCACGGCCCAAGGCGCTGAGCACCTCCCAGGCACCGCTCCCCCCAGCACCCCTCGGACACGACCCACCTTCCTCCAGGCAGAGCCGGCACCTTGCCTGGCTTGCAGGGGTTCAGACCACGAGCCCAGTGGGCACGGCCACCGCCACCTCCTCCCCGTGACGCTGAGCCTCCAAAGCTCAACGCTCCCACCCGCCCCGAGCCCTCGGTGTCCGCGCTCCAGCCCTGGCCAGATGCCTGCGCTTGGCTGAGGGATCCAGACACGTCTCCTGAGCCTGGTTACGGACCCCCACCTACAAGCACAGCGCCGTCCCATCCGGCCTCCCACCAGCCACCCGCTGCGTGACCGGAGCCGGCAGCTCGCCGTGTCTGCAGCGCCGCAGCACCGCCGGGGCCATGCTGGCAGCACGCTGCTCCCCTGTTCCCTGCAGCCTGTTGGTGCAGCACAGCAGCCTCTCGCCGGGGAACCGGGGTGGTGGTGGTGGTGGTGGTGTGGTTCACGTCCCACAGACTCAGCAGCGCAGGCGGTCGCTCTGCCCGCGGTGCCCCTGCGAGGCTCGCTGCTCTCATCTCTCCCCACCACCCTTCCTGGGCACGACCGCAGGCGCAGGAGGAAGGTCCTGCGGCACGTCCCAGGGCAATGCAGAAGCAGGCGTGGAGCTTCTTCGGCTGCAACCATCGAGACCGGGCGTTTTGTCCGTTTAGTGGTTTGCCTTTTCCGTGGCTGCAGGCACTGTGGGTCCGTGACTCATTTTGCAACTTCTCTGCTGTGGTCTGCTCTGTCTGTGTTGCAAGCCGGCACCTCCCTGCTCTCCCACGCTGTCGGGGGCCCCGAAACAGGGCTGGCCCCACACCAGCCCCGCTCACCTCTGCCTGCTGCTGCAGCCACCATCGCCCCGGGAGCCAGGCGGGGGGAACGGACCCCCCCAGGCGCTTTCCACCTCCAAGACCCCTCTTGGAGCATCATGCCCAGAGTTTCTCTGCAAGGGGCACGTTTGCTGGCCCAGTCCCGCCACCTCGTCCGGTGCGAGCCATCCCCCAACTGCAGGGCGCTTCCCCACTCTTCATCCTCCCTCCCTGATTTCTAGGCACAGGGACATCCCTCTGCTTCTCCCGAGGAAGCTCCTGGAGGGCAACATCTCGTCCATCGGGAGAAAAATCCCTCCAAATATTGCTTTGCCCTGTACAGCCACCACATCACCAGACACGGATAGCAGCGGCCGCAAGGGCAGCCTGGCAGGGCTCGGCCCGACAGCATCCTTTCCTCCGGAGACCCCCAGGGCCACCCCGCCGCCTCGCCGGAGGGTGTGCAGCACGGCGCTGCTCCTTTTGCTGCAGCGAGACGCTGCAGGTGTCAGAGCAAACACGTCTGCTCCCTCGTCTGCGCAGCGCCGGCCAGACTCCCGCCACACACCGCTTCCCCCCCCCCTCGCCCCCGCACCGCCATCTGTGCCGCGGCCAGAGCACCCGCGTCCATGGCCGCCCATCACCGCAGGCACCAGGAGCGGCCGCTCTGGCTGTGGTTCTTCCCCCGGGGACCCCAAACACGGTCCCCTCCGCCGCAGGCTCCCTTCACGCTGCAGTCCACGAGACTGCTAGCAGCAGCCTGCGCGTCTCGCTGCCGTGCCCACGCGATGGGGTGACAGCCCTCCGAGAAGAAACAGGGCACGGGGGGGTGCGTGTGTGTGTGTTCCTCGCACTGCTGGGGACACCAGGACGGCATGCCTGTGCCCCTACCAGCCCCCCCCAGTCTTGTGCTTTGGGGCTTGCTGCCTCCATCCCCTTTGCTTTCTCCAGCGCTTGGCCATACCCAAGCTAGACCACCCAGCACGCTTTTATGCGGATTTCTGCCCCCCCTCCAGGTGCCGGCCGGGGCGAGGGGCAGCAGCACGCCCACAGCCATGCCTTAGCCCCCTCCACGCTCCCCACAGTCGCGCTGCCTCCACGCTGCCTGCACAAAGCACCCAACGCGCCGCGGGCTCCGCGGGGATGCTCTGGGCCGTCCCACTCGCCCCCGGCTACTCACGCGCATCCCGGCGTGACCGTGGTTTTAGCCACCCCGATTTTTCTGTCTCCCCGTGGAAATTTCCAGGGCGTGATGCTTGCTGCCAGCTTCCCCCCCCCTCCTCCCAGGGCCGGGGGCCGAATTGGTGGAGTCACGCTGCACCGTGTGCGGTGGCACGCAGCAGCATGGCCAGGGATGCTGGGGACATGCCGCCTGCCTCGCCGCCGCTGCACCCCTGGCAGAGACGTGGGGGCCCCTCGGCACTGCGGCAGAGGGTACGCGGGGGTACCCTGCAGTATCCTCCAGCACCCCCTCCCCAGCCTCAGCACAGGGTGCCTGGTCCCTCTGCCCAGGAGATGGGGGACAAGGGGACCCCTTCTGCAAGGATTTAGGGGTGTGTAGGGGTTCCTCCCACAAGGAGCTGCGAGGAAGGTGTCCCTGGCATCCCTCCTTCAAGGTGCTGGAAAAGGAGGAACTCCGTGGGATCCCTCCCTGCAAGGAGCGAGGGGTGTCCCTGCCATCGCTCCTGCAAACAGCTAGGGGGGGGAACCCCCTGCAAGGAGTTAGGGGGTCCAGGGGGTTCTGGGGTCCCCTCCCACAAGCTGCTGTGGGGCCTGGGGGTGTCCCCTGCAAGGAACGGGGGGTACCCCCCCTGCAAGGAGCCGGGGGTGCCTCCTGCAAGCACGGGCTGGGCAGCGCAGCAGCAGGAGCAGGTCCCCCCCCGGCAGCAGGCGGGATGCCGGGGGTGCCCCGGCCGGGACCCGGGGGTCGCCCCGTCCNGGGGGGGCATCACTGGCGGGTACCGCGCTGGTCCCCTCCACCGGGGGGAGCTGCCAGGGATGCAGGTGCCGGTCCCTGGGATGCGGGGAGCAGCTCCCGGGGCACCTGCAGCCACCTGCCCGCCTTCCAGCTCCATCCATGGCAGCTCACCGCGGCTCCGCTCGGCGCTGCGCTCCAGCCTTCCCGGGGTGCTGCTTTTCCTTACTGCATCGTGCCTCACGCTCCAGCCCCCCCGTGACACCACGGGGACCCGAGGACATGGGATTTGCAAGTGCGAGGGACAATTCCACCCAGCCAGGCTTTCACGTGCTCGAGGCCACTTCAGCAGGGACAGGACAGACCCCGCACCAGTGACTTCACACGTATTCTGTACGCGCTGGCTTGTATTCACACATGCAAATACACATATATTTATGCACGCACACGCAAATACACACATATATGTATATTTTATGCACACGCGCATATACACGTTGGGCTGGGTCCACGCAACCTTTTCTATTGCCATAAACCCCACCATGCAACGTGGGACATGTGCTGTGGGAAAATAGGGTCTTAACAGCCCTACAGGCACACCAGCACGCCCAGGAGCCGCGGGACAGCAACGGGGGCTCTTCGAAACGTGTCCACGCCTGGTGCCACATCCTACCGCAGACCTTCGCCAAGCAGAGGCTCCCGTGGCAGCACCCCTACGCGCTTCCCGTCTTGAAGGCTTCTGCCATGCGCTCTTTCGCCTTCAGCTTTCCCGAGCAGAAAGGCTTCTTGGGTCCAGGCTGCAGAGCAGAGACACATCCAACACAGCGTTCACCTGCGGGAGCCCGGCACGGCCTTCACACCGCCTGCGGGACACGCGTGACCTTCCCTTCTCCCTCGCCCTAGCACAGGGCTCCATCCCATCGATTACAGCTGCCTACGCGCCAGAGCACGGGGACGTTCGGCTCCTGAGGCTCCCGGTGTCCCCGTGGGCCTTGCTCACCCACCCCCCGTGTTCTCACCTTGCGCACTTTGGCCGCTCGCAGCAGCCTCTTCTCCTGGTTCAGCTGGAGCTGCGTCCTCTCCAGAGCCTCCTTCAGCAGAGCCTTCTCTTCCGCCGCCCTGTAGGCTTCATCCTCTAGCTGGGACATCTCCTCCTGGCACCTTCGCAGGGACGCTTGGTTCAGCCTGTGCAAAACAGCATGGGGGGGGGTGGGTGTCTGTCACCCGCATTGACTCCTCCACCCCCAGCTGGGCTCTGCCTGGGAGAGGCGGCTTTTGAGCAAAACTGCATCCCTCTGAAGACCCCCACCCCCGTGGGGTGACACTAAAGGACATCGGAGCAGCTGGTGCCTTGCGAGGACCTGCGCACATTTCAGCGAGCATCTTCCCTGCTCCGGATCCCTTACGCCGTGGAAAACCCCCTCTCCTCCTGCCTTTGCTGAGACCAAAATGCCGCCTCTTCGAGGCTTCCCCCACCTCAGCCCCAGCCCTGCGGCAATGGCCACGATCCCTTCGGTTCAGCGTACGAGCCCAGAAGAGGGACTCTGGGCGGCTGTGCCAGCCCCACTGGCTTGGAGATCGCTAGCAAACCTCTCACCCACTTTCAGCATTGAGGTATTTTGACACTGGCTCCGAAATATCTTTATCTTTCTACACCGCTTTTTCCGGCGCTGTGGCCAAACTTCTGCATTTGCACGGCAAGCGGCAGCGGGGCTCACACAAGCACGTTCACGAGTTCCTCCCTGCTCCCCGACACATAACCTTGTGCGGCAGCTCGCGGAACGGGAGCTTCACCTTCGGTCTGGACAGCCCTTCCCATCGCTCCCACACCTACCCTGGTCCCGCTGACGCTGTTCCCTCCCCCCCAGCCGATGCCACCGCTCCCAGGGGGTCCGGCCACCCCGGACCAGGGGGTCTGCCAAGGTTTCCCCCATCTCTGTCGCTGCTCGCCTGTGTAGGGCACTGTTGCAGGGAACTGAGAGGACCTTTCTCTGTTTCTCGTAAACAACGAACATTTGGACTTCAGCCACAACACAACAAGTCCCAGGCAGAGGCATTTCTCGATGGCAAGGGGCCGCGCCGCTCCTTTCCCCAAGCCCCCCATCACTTTGCACCCCAGAACTAGCTCCCACGCGGACCTGCGGCCAGCAACAGCCACCTTCGCCTTTCAGTACCTGAGCTGCTCCACGCTGGCCTCGTAATCTTTCAGCATTTCTTCTTTTCTCTCCAGGCGACTCTTGAGGCTCCTGACCTTCTCGTAGAGCAGCTCCAGGGCCTTCCGTCTCCGCAGTCCCGCTTCTTCCCTCTCCTCCTGAGGAAGATCCTTCAGCGACTGCATTCCCGACAGCTCCTGCACCTTCATCAGGCTTCCCAGAGCACCAATTATGTCCAGGTACTGTGGGAAAATTTGGGAATGCTCTCTTTACATCACATCACACCGCTCAGCCACCTGCTTCCATTCTGCTCTACCGAGGGAGCGAACAACATCACAAGGAAACTGCCGCGACACGGCGGTACCCGTACGAAACGGGTACCGTTACAGCAGGCCTATCTTTGACGTACCATCTTCTCGCCAAGGTCCGTCACATCAGCTGTCTCCGAGCTTGCTGCCCCATCGGCAGCCCGGTGCGAGCTCCGGTTGTCAGGAACGTGGCCGGGAACCTGCGCAGATGGGGAAGGACCAACGGAGCCCACAGGTTGCCGGGCTTCGGGTTGGAGCTGCCGCGAGCCTCCCTTCCACCGCATGGGAAAACCACCCTGGCACCGCCACGGTCCTGAGCCTCGCACCCTGGGCAGCCTGCGGTGCCAACGGTGCTGGGCACCACGCTGCTCCCGACGGGAGCTGCGACCCCTCTGCACGCGCTGCCTTCCCTTAGGCTGCATCTTACACGCTGCTGGGCTTTACCTCTCCTCCCCTGCCATCTTATTTAGGATATCCGCAAGCCTAATTCTCCCTTTTCCAGGGAATACTTTTCCAGCAAAGCCACGAGCACCAGTGAACACCACCATCGCCTTCTTACCTCGCCGGCCTTCAGTTTTGTTGCCGACACGGGCGTCGGTTCCTTCTCAAGAGCCATTTTCTGGACTAGTTTCTCCGGTAAGTCTTTTGCCAGGACCACCAGTGGCTCCAAACCCTTCTTCGTGACAGCTGGGGGGCAAACAAACACCCGCTGAGCTGCTCCGCTCTCCCTATGACGTGCTGTGGCTTCGTACCTCGGGCACGTGGAGGCTTGCTGGGCTTCGCTTTACCGAGACCGTGCACGGAGAGGGATGCACAGGCTACAGAGTCAAGCCTGCACCGACCTTCCCTGCAGACATCGCTTCCTCTACTTAAAAACAGGGCACAGACCTATTTTCCGGGTGGCAGATCAGAGATTGCACCACAAACTGCTACTCTACTTGTAGCTTCTATCAGACATGGCACCGCTTTTCCGTATTGCTCTCGATACAGGGACGTGCACGATGGAAAGGGACCGAAAGAGAAGAGCAAGCAGACAACTCTCACCACGTACAGTGCTCGCGAAGCTTTGCAAGATCACAACGCCTGAGGTTCGGTTCCTTTCGGTCACAGCCGCTCGCTCTTGCCTCGAGGAGAGCGGCACCTGAGCGCGGCAGCAATCGGGCACCAAGTCGGGCGCCTGCTCGCTTCTGGCTCTGACTGCACGGCAGCTACCGCTGAGAAACCGGCCGCCAGACTCCTGCGAACGCCACGTCCTCACGTGCGCGCACTTACCAACGCTCGATGCCTGCCGAGCACACCGAGTGCCTTTCTAAAGCCTACAGCTGCACTGTGGGTTCCTCAGCGATGTTTTCCTATCGCCTGCGCACGTTCGCGCACGCGCGGCAGAGCTGCCTTTGTGAGGGACAAGCCCGAGTCCCCAGCACAGACCCCGCAGTCTGCCAAAGGCCAACGGCGCACGTCTCTTCCCTTTACAGTGACGGCCAGGCTTACCTGAGGGCCCCCTCTTCTCCAGCATCTTTATTCTCTCCCGGAGCTCGGCCAAGCCTTCTTTTTGGCGCTGGATGGTTTCCTCGTGCCTGAGGCCTCGGCATTGCGCACCGAGGTCAGCCAAGTCCGACGCCGGCTCCTGGAAGAAGCAGCCCAGCCGGTTCTCGCCCAGACTGCATCCGGGCGGAGAACACGAGCTCAGCTTAAACCTGCCTTAAACGCAGCCTTGCGGAAGGATGCTGGTCTCTTGGCATGGGCTACAAGCAAAGCCCACGGAGCATCTCACCCTACAGCCTCCCCGGGGATTTGCGGGGGACAAGAGCAGCACCAGAGACCCCTTTTCATGCTCCGCCGTGCCAGCCACGCTCCAGTGAGGACACAAGCCCTGCAAATGCTCCAGAGCACCGGGAGAGGGACAGCACGCAGCATTTTTCTCTCGCGCTTTGTGCTACTGCGGAACATTTGCTGTTTTCTACGCGCAAATCCCAATACACTTCACGGCCTGCATCTGTACGCGATCTCGTGCATTATTCTCTTCTAAGCTACACCCGTGCGCCCAGACGCTTGCGTTTCCCTGCTCCCACCCCATCCAGCTTGCTGCATCGTGACGAACATCCAAAAGCCCGTGACGGGGCAGGCCTGGCAGCACAGCCCGCACAGAGCTAACGTCGGCTGCAAACTGCCCGCTCGGGTCTGGCCGCCGTCGCCCCGCGGCACTGCTTGGCGAGATGCCGTTCGCTCCCGCGCCCAGGGCTGCGGCTGGGCTGCGCCTCCCCCCTCCCCATCCCTCTGTGTGGAACAGGATGGGCAACACCTCCCGCTCGTCATCTGGCTGTGAGTCACCGCTTGGCCCCCGCACATCCAGCCTTTCCCGCTGGCACGCTGTCGGCCGCCCTTGCGGTACAGGATGTACCGTTTCTGCACAGCCCCTCCATCTGCTGCTGCAACCACCTTGGAGTTCTTGCCATTTCTAGCACCAGGGACATCAAAAGGGGATTCAGCACAGGATACAAAGAACCTTCCTCCCCATCCTGTGCAACGAGCTACCCCTGCTCCTGCACGTGTTCAACCCCGTAACTGCTTTTCTGTCACCAGTATAGCTGGCAAGGTTGGGAAAGGGAGAGAACTCGCACATCTTTCTGCTGCTGTCCCCTCTAATTAGCAATTATCGCCGCCACTAGCACACACAACGTGTCTCGGTTCCAAAGTGCCGTACAAACATCAGCTCGTCAGCCAGCGGCAATGCCTGCGCAGGAGCGCTGCCGGCTCGCGGGTAGCCCTTGGCTACGGAAAGGGCGGCTGGTGCTCCTGCCTTCAGCCAGCTTTGCGCAGAGCCGAGGCCCAGCTGGGCATTGCCGGGTCTCACCGCCACGCCGAGGAACACCGCGCACGCGATGGGCGCTCTCGGCACGGCCAGACCTCAGTAGCCCCCGTACAGACTTACCCTCTCGGGTGCTTCGTCTCCCGCCTGTGCTGGCGTCCCGGGACCATCCTCCGGCTTTTCTGCTGCGTCTCGGGAGGCTTCCTTCTCCGCTTGGCAGCGGGCTCGGGCTTGCCTGTGCCAAGAGACAAGACCGTCGTGGGACACTGTGCTGGAGCAAGGTCGCCCAAACGCCTGGCTGGAGAGCAGCACCCCGGGCAGCCGCCGCTGAGCACCACGGTGAGTGGGGGGGACGTTCACTTAGTTACAAGAGATTTAGTTACACGTGCCCTGGCACGGGCAGCACTACACCCCCATTTCTGTTCACGTGGCACCTCCATAGAGACCACGCGGCTGCTGAGCTCAACTCCGATGCTCTCGCCCGTGCCTTCTGCTCGCAGGGAGATGCTTGAACGCCACCGGCTGCTGGGTACCTTAACTCTTCAGATGCTGCTTTCAGGGCTCGATCCTTCTTCTCCATGAGGCTGGACATCTGGGAGAGCTTCTCCCTGAGCAGGTTCAGCTCCCGCTCTTGGCATTTCACCCGGCTCATGTTCCGCTCCAGTTCCACCTTCTGCTCCTCGCGCAGCTCCCCTAGGCACACAACAGCTTCGTGGGTCATCGGCGTGTTCTGACTTGCAGATTTTTACCTTCTACCGTGCCTCGTAGGCTCGGTCCCCACATTCACGTTGCACAATTACGGGTGGCGAGAGCCAGCCGCGCACGCAGTCCTTCGCTTTCAGGCTCCTTTCTGCCCAGTGCCCCCAGAAAACCTCCCCAAAGCACAGCCATGCCCACCGAGGGACCCCCGGCAAGGCTCTCCCACTCTGCTGGCTTAGGATACCTGCTCAGATGAGCTCACCAGCGCAATTTGGGGAAAGATGGCCTCGGCCTGGTTACCCTCCCTCACCGCTTAGCCCAGGACAGGGAGGAACTCACCTCACCAGAGGGAAGGGACCGCCCGCTCTGCCCCCGAGCAGGACATCGGCATTGCTGCAGGACCGCGACGTCTACACCCCGTTATCTGTGCGCGCCCATTAGTACCTGCCCTCGTTTACTGCTCCAAAGAGGCACGGGAAGACGGAAACGAAGTTTCACCCACCTCTCACGTCCGACATCCTGGCTCTGGTTTCCGCCAGCTCTTTGGTCAGCCCCACGATGACGGCCTCCTTGGACAGGAGCACGCTCTGCGCCGCTGCCAGCTCCTCCCTGAATTTCCAGAGAAACCACATGGCACATCTCGCAGTGCCTTTGAAAGACTCATTTCACAGAGCCTGCGCACGCCCTCCCGAGCTGCATCTCACGATTAATACATACACATTACTTTAAAGCCCTTCCAGGCCCCGAGGTTCATGCCGGTGGCATTGGGACCCGCCAGCTCGCTCACGAGCCGTCCCACAACCTGTGTCCGGATGGGACGGCAGATCACTCGCGCGCCGTCCCGCAACCCTTTGACGCTGTACGCCCTTCAGACCACCTCAGCCCAGCACAGGGACTCTTTTCACCATCACAGCCAGAAAAAAACCCATCTTGGGACAGGTTGCAGTCAGGCCCCGCGTCTCCCTCCTGCCCTTCTCCAGATGGCCGTCAGCAAGCGCTGCTCACCTCAGACAGCAGTGCGACCCTGCGGCTGGAGAAGCCTCCGGCCAAGCTCCCGACGTCGACTCGCGGCCGTCGCCCCGACACCCTGTGGGACACAACACACACCCCGTGGCAGATTCCTTCTTTGCCAGGCGTACGCGTCTGGCCCGCTTGCTGCTGCTACATAGGTCCTTTCCTTCATGACAGCATTGAAGTCAGAGGACCATCTTTTTACGGAGGCCCACGTGGCTCAGGCTCCAGTTCCTGCAGCATTTAGACAGTTCCTTACATCCTTCCTTGCTCAGGATCACCTAGGCCTGGGTGCAGCCACAAACGCTCCGGTCTTGAGACTTCAGAGGCCAAAGAGCCCTTCTGCAGCAGGAAAGCCCCATGACCGTGCCGCGCTCCCCCAAAACCACCCAACAATTCACCGCAGCTCCCCATGAAATGGCTTCTCCAGGGACCTGCAGAGCTCGTCCTGCGCACGCAAGGCAAACCTCAGACCGGCACCTTACACAACGCTTTCCAGAGCAGCCCGTGTGCCGCTCCATCTCTGTAGAAACTTCACCTGCACCGAGAAGGTTCCCAGCACCGACTCATCCCGTGCAACCCTTAGCTACCTTCCATTTTTGCCACCAGCGCTGCGTTCTCCTCCTCCAGCGTCTTCTGCTGCTGCTTGGCCTCCAGCAACCTGTCCTCCAGAGCCACAATTGTCAGGGAATGCTGCTTGCTTTGCTCCTTATATTCCGCCATTTCTTCCCGCAGCTTCTGCCTCTCTAACTCGTTCTCCTCCCGACTGGCCTTGAGCTGCTCATCTTGCACGAGTACCCGCTGCCGTAACGCCGTCTAGGAAACAAGACGCGCCATCTCGGTCGGAGGCGTTGCACGGCTTTTCCTTCGCGATCACGATCGGCATCATCTCTCCCGGCTAGTGCTCCGGGGGACGGAGGGAAGGGAAGGGTTCCAGGGAGGGGGGAGGCTGCAGTGCTCTTCCCCCTCAGCAGCAGGGACCGGGGAAACCTTTTTCATCCAACCCCCACCCACGCCACGGCCTCTGCCCGCGCCCGAGGGCTGGTTGCCGGATCTACCTCTCGCGCCGTGCTTTCCTCCAGCTCCTGCACAGCTGCTCTCAGCTTGCAGTCCGTAACCTCCTGCTCCTCTGACTTCCTTGCTAGCACCTACCCAAGGAAATCAGCAGTAATTAAGTTAACAAGCTTGCAAGAAACCACCTTCCTCTCTGCACATGTGCATCTACACGTATATGGGGGGGCCGTCCGCTGACAGCCCCTGACCAAACGGGCCACTGTGCTACACAGCACTTTCCCATTTCTTTATTCCAAGCGGGAGCAGTTCTGCTTTACCCCCCGTGCGTGCCACTGACCTCAGTCATGCTCCTCAGGTGGCTCTCCAGGTCTCGGATCTTCCTCTGTTCTTCCTCCACGGATTGCTTGCACTTGTCCTTCTCCTGGGCGACGGTGCTCTCCAGAACCTGAGATTCCACAGCCCACCGTTTCAGTACGGAAAAACCAATTCATACCGTTAGGAAAAAACCCCTCGGCTCCAGTGAGGAAAGCAACCAGGAGGGTCGCTGCTCGGGAGCAGGGCTGCGTTACGGGAGAAAAGCTTGGTGGGACGACAGCACCTGGGGAAGGTGCAGCAGAGAGACCAAGGAGCAGCCGCTTAGCTGCTCCTTACCTGCCTCCTTCAAAAAAACCTGGCACCGGGAAACAGCCATTCCCAAAGCGCCCGACACGTGAGCATGCTAGAGACTGTCTTACAAGACCTCCGCGATATGCTGTCCCCATCACAACACGCAGATGCTGCAAAGCACCAGCGCGCACCTTTACTAACACTACGTCCCGCACCATCAGCTCCAGGACCTGGGCTGCCCCGGGACTCAGGGTGACCCAGCGAGAACCCACCAGGCTCCGTGGGGATATACTTTTCCAGCCCAAATAGATGTAAAAGGAGTTCAGCGTGGGGAAGGGAGGGAGCACAAAAGGCTTGCAGGGCAGCCTACCTGCGCCTGCACGCCATTTACTGCGGACAACGCAATGTCTTCCTAAGCTCCCGTAGCTGGATGACGCTCCGTGCTTTCTGCTTTGTCCCAGGGATTGCCTGGCAGCGTTGCATCCTGCCATTCCCCAGACGCTTTCCCCGTTCCACCGTGGATACTTGGGGGAGCTTAAGCCCCCCGCCCCAATACAGGAGATATCAGACATCCCGGCTCCAGGGACTGCGCCCATTTCGGTGCTAGAGGCTTCTTCCTCTCGCTAGATGACCCTACTACTACAGACTCCTATTTTTCCCACCTGACAGTCATTTTTCCTCAAAAACAACCATGCCGCCATACCTCTTTGTTCTCCTTATCCTTTTCCAATATTATTTGCTTGATTTTTGTCTGTAGCTCTTGCTTGTGTTTCGCTTCCAGCTCCTTCACGTGCTCCTGCAAAGCTGCCTGTGACTCCCGGTCCCTCTCTAATTGGGCCTGCGGGGAAACAGCAGGTACCCAGGCGCTAAAGGAAGCCTGTTGGCAGCAGGGCAAGAAATAAACATCCTGCACCCAGTCGCTAACAAACAATTCAGAGATACACCCTCCATCAGGGGTACAGACACCGACACGCTGACAGCGGGTTCTGTCTTATCCTAGAACCATGGACTGGTTTGGGTGGGAAGGGACCTCCCAGCCCCCCCAGTGCCACCCCCCTGCCATGGCCAGGGACACCCTCCACTAGCCCAGGTTGCCCAAAGCCCCATCCAACCTGGCCTTGAACACTGCCAGGGAGCCAGGGGCAGCCACAGCTTCTCTGGGCACCCTGGGCCAGGGCCTCAGCACCCTCACAGGGAAGGATTTCTTCTTCACATCTCATCTCCATCTTCCCTTCTCCAGTTTACAACCACTACCCCTCGCCCCATCGCTACGTGCCCTCGTAAACAGTTGCTCTCCAGCTTTCCTGTCTTCTCCATTCCCCCGCATTTACTGCAGACCCAGGCACCTCTGTTAGCACACGTTCCTGCGGTGGGTCCCACACCGGCTCCGTTCGGACTACTGTTGTGTTGACCGATCAAAAGATCCCCAATCAACTCTGCTTACGTGCAGACGTGTTTCCGTACCTGTAACTCCTGACTCCTCTCTGCCATTGCCTGACTGTTTTCCAACAACGTCCCGAGAGCAGCCAACAGCCCTGCAAAAGCCAAACGGAGTCTCGCTGCACAGGGTGCTCACGCAGCCCACGGGTACCACCCGGAGCACCCTCGGAGACACAGGGATGCTGGTCCCCTCCTTGCAAAAGTCGCTTGGGTCGCTGCTGACCTTCAGCCCCATGGCGGGGGTCCGTGTTTCTCCGGAGGCAGCAGGGAGAAGGGAGCACCGCTCACTTCCCACGCCGTCACCCCTCCGCCCCCCACGTTGGGATACCCAGAGAACACACGTAACGTGGGTTTCCCTCCCGGGCCGGCGCAGCGGGTGGGCTGCTGTTGGCTACTGGGGAAGGAGACCCTGCGGGCAACAGTTCCGCCTTGTGCCCACAGCCCCTCGCTAGCCTCCGGCTACGGGGTTCAGGCTCAGAGAGCCCCTTGGAAAGGCTCCCGGGGGCCAGCCGAGGCTTTCCCCTCCGTGCTTGCTGGAACCATGGCACGTTCTCACCCCGCGAGGACGCTGCTATCGCCGGAGACATTGCTTGACCGCGCACGCAACCCAGGCGCTTGTTCCCACCAGGAGACCACGTTTTCCCTGCCGCACGCTGTCAACCCGTTTTGCTGCGTCACTCCGCCTTCTCTAAGCCCGATGCTCCTGCCAGAGCCGAGGACGGCTCGCTGCTGCGCCGTGCTCCTGGTGCTACAATTACCGCTCTGCTCACCACGGCAGCCTCCCAGCTCCTCCTGCGCCCTCGCCGACGCCGTGCCGCTCCACCCGTGGCACATCCCGCGGCCCCGTGCCGTGCTCGATGCTGCCAGGAGAGCAGCGTTCCCCCTCCCACGCCGCTGTCGGAGCTGTTACTCCTCTGCAGCGATGCTTTGGCACAGACCTACGCCACAGACCTACGCTTTGCTTTCCACGCGCTCTTTTGGCAAACTCCACGCAGCGACTGCTCTGCTGGTCCCCACCAGAGCTCGCACGGGAAAGGAAAGACAAAGTACTCTGCAGCCTCGAGACGAGGGGTTCAGATCTCCGCCAGCACCACGGCTGCGGACCGTTTCCAAAATGCCACCATGGAAAAACCCCTCTTTGACTGAACAACCGCAACGTCAGTAGCTCAGGTCCAGCACGTCGCATCCCACAGAAACCTCCCCCAGAGTCCTGCCGGTGGCTGCACGGGGTGACCGGTGTGGAAGGGGCAGGCAATAAGAGCATGCCGGCTGCCCGAGGACGCCGAGCCCTGAGGAAAGCCTCGCTCCATAACTGTTACATGGCAAAAGCCTCCAGCAAAGGCACCAGCTCCTGGACTGCTAAACCCGGGATGCAGCGAGGGACCCGGGCTGCGAAACAGAGGGCTGCTCACGTCTCGTTAGAGCGTGTAACTGCATCACGCTGGGAAACGTTCCCAGACACAAGTCCCACGACAGGGACCTCCTGCTCCTCGCCCGCTGCGCTCGGTCTGGGGACGGCCGGGGCTGCAACGTGTGAGCATTGCTCCCTGCTATTGCCCCCTCCCCTCCGCAGACTCTCTCCCCAGAGGTTTCTTAGTTGCCCCAAGCGCCAGAGATCCACACCAGACCGGGGTCTGCCATCCCCAAGCAGTGGCTCAACGTTGGACTTTCTCCTCTACAGCTGGCCAGCTAGGACATCCCACCTGGAGCAGGTGAGCTCACCCGGACACCCCGTGGGACACGGACCTTTGCCGGAGGCGTGCGGGTCCATCCCCGCGCTGGCCAGGAGCCGCTCCGCACCCTCCAGCCAGGACAGGGGGACACGTGCCACCTCCAGCACCGCCGTCCCGATGGCCGCGACGGAGGGGTCCAGGCACAGCACCGCCAGCCGCCCCAGCTCCCCTCGCAGGCTGTCGCTGCTGCAGGAGCTCCTCAGGCAAGCCTGGAGAAAAACACAGCCGGGTCAGCGAGCTAGCCGCCACGGTCAGCGGGCTGCTGGGTCTTGGCAACCAACACACCGTCTCTGCGAAAGGCCAGGGATTTTGCTGTTCCCCGAGCACCTCGGAGCCGTGCTCTCTTACAGCACACTCGAGCAATGGTTTATACTCTGCAGTCTAGTCCCAGTTACCACCCCCTGAACGCTTCGGTGCGACCCTTCGTGGGGTGCTACAGCTTTGGTGGGAATGGCTCCTGGCAGGCCCGGGGGCGGAGACGCTTCTGTGACGCCTCCCGTCTCCTTCCAACCAACACTTTTTGGGGGTTACCCTCCCCTCGTGCACACCTGGAGAGCTGCGCCCTGGCTAGCGCTGATGCACAAGCATCTCTCTCCTCTGCCGCTTATCTCCTGGCTGCCACTTGGTCAGCAGAGATTAAACAACTGACCTGGAGCTCGCACAGGGATTTCTGCAACACCTCGACGTTTGCAGACACCTCCTTTTCCCTCAAGAGCCTGGAGCTTAATTCCTCCTGCAGGCACCTCTCTCTCTCGTGACTTTGCTGCCTTTCTTCTGAGATCTGCCGGACCTTCTCTATCACCTGGCAGAGGCACACGGAGGAAGAGTGAGGCATTATATTAACGCCATTTTCTGCCGAGGGACCGGAGATCGTCTCTGCGAGCAACAACTGGGACTTGCTGCAAACCAGTAGCTACATCAGACTCCCAGGCTTCTCCCTGTTGCAGCCCACCGACTCTAGCCAAGCTTTGGGGGACGGAGAGGATCGGGTCCCCTTCACGCCACAGAGCAGCGTCGTTAGCCCAGGAGAGCTGCCGCACAGCTTAAGACTCGGAGAAGCTCGGACGCTCCCAGGCCTACCGTGCAGGCACTGTGGCCACTCCGCAGCGGCTGGCTCGAGCCACAATGGGCTTCGGAGGCACCGAGCATCTCTGTGCGCGGGTATCCAGACTCACCTGCTGCTCCGTTACGGCTTTCCCTGCAACTTCTGCTGGTGCTGCTGGAGAACACACTCGCATCACTCGGGTTTTCAAGGACTCCAGCTACAGCAGAGATGGACGCAGGAAAGCAAAAACCACTGAACTGACACCAGCTCTGCCGGTCTGCTCTACCCAGCCCTGCACACATCGATGCTCCACACATCCCACCCTCTGGCAGGTATTTCCTACAGCTGTCTCCTATTTCCTCCTGCAAAAAAAGTCGGGGCAGGCTGGGGATGCCAACTCCACAGCCTCGCTGCAGGAGGTGCAACCATTCCCACCGAGGTTGGTGCCTTACGCTTCTGTATCGCAGCTGGTGCTGGCTCCTCCGGGGGCTTCCACCAGCGGCTGTCCCTGCACTAGCCCACCTGGCAGACCCACGAGTCTCCACCTGCCCTTAAAAACCCGAGGTTGCCCTTTGGCTCCGCTCTGCCCAAAACCTGGGGCTGTTTTCCAAAGACGGAGTCAAACAGCTCAGATTTTCCAGCCTCTTGGTGACAGGTTTCCTACCAAATTCACACTAGGAAAACTCTGCGGTGGTGATCTAGCATGATGTTATTTTGCCAAGGGCTCTCTCTGCCTGGAGCGGCACAACCTAGGCACGGAGGAGGGTTTCTGTGGGTCCTGGACAGCGTGACTACAGTTACAGAGTTTAGTGCATTTCTGTATCCTATTCAACTCGCCGCATCTTCGACGATGCCTACACAAATCCCGTGAAAAAGCCCATTACACCGCACCCGATGACACGTTAAGTCCTGTGCCAGGGTTTGGTGCTCAGGGCTCTGCATTTCCTCTCCTGTGGCTCAAGCACAACATCCTTCCTTCCCCACGGGGAAAAAAACCCATTCTTTTGCTGCCTGCAGCCCAGCCTGCAGGATGCTCCCATCCCTGCCTGCTCCCTACCTGCTCCTTGGCCCGCCCCAGGTCGGCTCTCAGCAGCCGCTCCCTGCGCCCCATCTCCTGCAGCTGCAGAGCTTGCCTGGCCCGGGCTGCTTCCAGCTCCTCCTCAGCCTGAAAAGACCAGAGCATTCGCATATCAAAGCGATCCCTGAAAAATCACGCCATAAGCACTTCTATCCCAGCTACCCACTAGTCACGTCAGATGATGTCAAATGGGGCTCGGAAATAGCCGGGGGGGGTGGGTGAGGTGGGTTTGCAGCATCAGATGCTTCATGCTGCTTTTTGCCTGGGTTTGGTGCCTGGGCCATCATCCGTCCTCAGCTTCCTACCACCCCACTCGCACAGGGCAGTCTCCCCTGCGCACGTTACCCTCTTCCCTGGGGGTCTGCGGAAGAGCTCGGCGCACGCTGACCCTCTGCCTGGGGCTTCCCGGCCCTCGGTCCCCCGCCTCTGCCGCCCGCGGTACCTGCCGTGCCCGGCCCTCCCTGCCCTCCGCCGCGTACCCCACGGCCGGCCGGTCACCTTGGCTTTCTCGGCCAGCTGGTTTCGGACACTCTCCTGCTCGGCGCAATACTTCTGCACTTGCCTCCGCAGCCACTCCAGGTCGCGTTCCAGCTCCCCGATGCGCTGCAAGAGCCCCGGGATCACCAGAGGAGCTGGGCATCGCCTCTCTGGAGGACCTTAACCGATAAGCAGTACCTTTTCCCCATCTATCCCATTTCGTTTACCCCGGCATTTTTGTCTAACCTATATTCACTGTGCCTAGACTGGCTTTCAAGTGGAACTCCGATCTCCTTAGCGACACTATTTTTCTGCATTGTAATGTGGCGTCACCGTTTTTACAGGCATTTACATCTCTCCCATTCGCTAGGCACGTTAGGTGCCTTCTATCGCAGGGGCCGGATTCAAATCAACTCTCTTAAAGCAGCCAGTTAATTATTCTCTGGGTGACACATTCCTGCAGTCGCTGCTCTCCTGTGCGCTCCATCGCCCCAAATGACTTGAGACTCACGTTTCGGCACGCCATTACTTCTTGCTCTCTCAGTTCTTGCTTCGTTTCCTCTTTAATTCTAGAGCACTAGAATGAACGGCCAACCAAAGGAAAAAAGAAAAAAAAACAATCATCAGGGCAGGCAGATAGCATCAATTCTGCAGCAACCATCAACACGTACCTCAGCCCTGCAGCCCAGCTCAGTGCTCAGGCACCGAACGGGTGGCAGAGCATCCACCACGGGGACGTCGAGGCACCGAGAGCGCCTGGACCTGGAGACGCCCGTACCAAAGCTTTGCCTGGCTGAGGGAGGACAAACCTCCGTGGGGAGAACCCAACGGAGAGAAATTCCTCTGGCCTTAGCTGACAGTCTATCAGCGGCGGGGGGAAAGGACCAAAGGAAACAAACACCTCTGAAAAACATCCACAGCCACCTGATCGAGATGGAAACAGCCACCTCCAGGCCACTCATCTCTACCAGGCTGTGCTGTGCCGCTCGGTGTTTCAGGGAATCGGGGTTTCAGAGACTGACCCCGTTCTGCCCGCACCAGCTCCCACCTCTCTCCGGGTTTTCCTACATCCACGGAGCAGGCGAAACTGCAGAGGGATGCTCCGTGCTTTGGGACGTGCCCTCTGCCTCGACACGAGCGCTGTGGGCCATCAAGTAGCATGCTTCCCCGGGACGCCTGGTCCCCCTCCCGCACCGCAGCAGCTCGAACGCTCATACATATTCCCCTTCCTCCTGTTCAAAGCTGGATCCACATCGCTCATCTCCAGAGAGCCGCTCGGGGAGGACGCTCAGCCAGGTAAAGGCTGGCAGGTGCAGTGACCCCCACCTGCACCCCAGGGGTCCCGTGTATCTTTTCCAGCACTAAAAATTCACGGTGAATCACCGAAATCTCCTGGAAGAGTGCCTAGCCAGCCAGCCAAACGGCCGTGTCTGCTCTACGCTTATTATGCGGCCGATGCAGCTCTGCTGCCAGTTGAGGAGGGAGCTGCAGATACGGAGAAACAACCTGCTGCACGGGCTGCTTTCCTTAAGGGAAAAACCAGGCTGGGCTGCAGGGAGCCACGTGAAGACACACAGAGCTGGCACCATCCTCAACAGAGAGAGAAGCACGGCCCTGCTCCTAGTTTCCCACGTTATTCCATACGCAAGACCGTAAATTCCTGAGCCCCTCATCAGGGGCGTTAACCTTGGCAGACACGACTGCTAGCTGGTCGTCCTTTTCTCTGTTTTCCCTCTTCATTTTTTCAACATCTTGCTTGAGCTGCTGCATTTTCTGCTCCTTGCCGGCAATCTCCCTTTGCAGGCTGGTCACTAGACCTGAGGAGAAAAAAAACCCCAAAAACCCCCCAAATCAAACCCAAACGGTAAGAGTTTACCCAAGCAAGAGCCCTCTAGCTGCTGAGCGGCCATCCTCCCCCTTTGGCAACCATCGGCCTTGGAAAGCGGATTCAGCTTTTGGCACGCCACGCTAGCCAACACTCACAAGTTCCTCGGAGCCTCGCGGCACACGCTCCGTGGGGGATGAGCAGCTCTCACGGATCTGTGTTTGCTGCCTTACCGTGACAGATCCGCAGCTCTGATGCCTCCTCCCTGCCAAGCACTGACACCGACACAGCACCCCGCCTGCCCTGCCGTCGGTGCTCGAGGCTTTTTTCCCCCCCTCGAACAAAATTCTCCATCCCATCGCTCTCTGCCTTTGGTCCCTACGCTGTCCCTCACTCCAGGGGCACTCGTCACATCAGATGCGACAACCCGCAACTCCCGCGGAGATTCCGGACACACAGAGGTAGAATTATTTCTACAAGCTGCTGCGATTCATTTCTACGAGCTGCTACGGTTTTGCTCCCTCATTACGAAGAGCCAGTCCCAAACTGCTTCGTGCCCCTGCTCGGAGCTCCGGGGATACATCACCTGCAGCCACAACGTGGTCCCTCCTCAACTTCTCACTTTCTTTCCGCAGCCTTCTAATCTCCAGGTCTCTCTTGTAGAGGGAATGGCTGAAAACCTGGCTCGAGCCTTTCTGCAGGTGGCTGATCTGCAAAACAGAGAATTGCCCGTGTTCCTCGCCAGAAAACTTATTACAGATCCCTTCGGAGAGAGAAATCTAGTGCTTCCCGGTCCCACTCTGACGGGGTTACTCCTTAGCATCTTTGCCTAACTCTCTGCAGTCCTTGCTTCCGATAGGCAGCTCTTAGATTCGTCTTGGCCGCTCACGCCAAAATCCTAACGCGAGAGGCGTGGAAAAGCTCTGTCTCCCGCTGCCTGCCGTGCCCGGACGCCTGCGGCTGGGGCTGGATGAAGCTGCTGACAGTAGCAGGCAGAAACACCTGCACGTTTATTGCTTTCTCAGTGCATATGTATTTCGTACTCAACAAACCCAGATCCGGAGCCGCTAGTAACTCATGTTTGCATTTCTGCTGTGGAGACAGTTTTCACCGGCCCTACCAGCAATCGGAAGCAGGGAATAGCCCGTGCTATCCACTTAGCTCACATCGCCGCACCAATACGCTTCCCACCGCTCAGATGATGCCTTTCACAGAGCTGCTTCTGGAGGGTAGAGAAGAGCAAATCCCCGGGGCAGAAAAGGCTTTTGTCAGAGAAAGGAAAGCCAGCCACTGCACGTCGGCTCATCTCGGCACAGGCAAAGCAGAGATGTTGACAGCACCCCAAAACGATATTGCCTTTCATCCACCGGGACCCCGCTTATCCAAAGCTCCTCTTCACAACAGACAGTCGGGACGAGCCCGAAGCATTTCACCACCTCCTTCAGACTCAGGATTAGGTGGGAGGGCAGGATGCAGCCGGGATGGGCCGGCAAAGACGCCCGGCCGCTGACCTGCACCCCATGTCGGACCCACACCTCGGATTGACCCTTTCCCACGCTGGAGATACTCAGGACGACTCCGTCACTGTCTCTCCGGGGCATTTTCTAAGGTCTCATAAAACGTGAGTGTGTGCTATTAGCATATCCCTGGAGAAGACAACCGCGTAAGCCCTCTCTCCTCTACCCAGCCACCTATTTTCACCAGGACGCCGAGGGGCTGGGATGGGTATTGCCCCTTCAAACGCTCCTGGGACAAGGGGGCCGGCTGCCTGGCCCCAGGCGGTTGTGGGTGCCGTTCCCCCGCCAAAGGCTGGTTCAGCTTCTGGATCCCTCCCCGTGGCAGCAATACAGATCCTACAACCTATGTGGGATATTTATTTACCAGCTACTTTAAAGGAAAGTTGCACAGAAAGCAAGGAAACGTGCAAAACAAAACAACTGGAAGAAAAAAAAAAACCACCCTCCTTCATTTCCCTTGGTTTCAGGCACACAACCCCTCCTAAGAAGTGGGTGTTAAACACAAAGTACCTCTGCATCAGAGAGGTATTTTCCGCCGCTCGGTGCCTATCGAAGCATTCAGTACCTGTTCCCTCAAGGCTTTGATCTCCTCCCTCTTGGCTCCCAGCTCTCGGTCGAAGGTGAGCAGCTTCTGGGTCAGCTCTACCTCGTTCCTCGCCGCCGCCTGAGCCAGGGTCTTTGCCATCGCCGCGATCTCATCCTGCAGATCTCTTATCACCGCCTCTTTCCGCTTTGATTCTGTTTCCAAACCAGAGAGGCGACCCGTTTCCTCCTCGGGTCGCAGCAGCTTTTCACCCTGCGGGCAGATGACGGGTGCTGTCCGTCACCCCTCGGCCTCCCTGCTCCGGGGGGAACCGACTCCTGGCCATCGGCCGTGCGGGACCTGCTCGCCCTGGCTTCCCACGTGCCCCCATCCACGGGAGCAGCCCCCTTTGGTGACGCTGCCTGCACCCCGCCGGGACTCGCCGTCAGACACGCACAAGCGCAGGCAGGGTTTGCCTGCTCTGCCCCGCGGCAGGACGGGGAGGGAGTTCCTCACGCCTTCCCCAGCATCACCTTCTCCTGCGGGAGGAAATCCAGCTCGTGAGTCCCCGGGGAAGGGGCTTCCCCACCACCACTTGCGCCATTGTTCAAGACGTCGGTCCAGACTGGAAGAAAACAAACACGACAGCGGCAAACGTCAGCACGAGAACTGGCTGCGGGCAGCACCAACACGTCTCGCCGCGTCCCTCTCGCTTGTCTGAAAACTACTCCAAGGCAGCGGCTACTCCACAGCGCGCGAGCTCGGGTCACAACCAAAAGAGAAACCAATCTGGCACTAAGGAGGCACTTATCGGTGTAAGCAGTCTGCACAACAGAGAGGAATATTACACCTCTGGGAGCCAAAAAAGCCTCAAAGGCGGCAGAGACACAGCAGAGACACGCTCCTCGGACTTTTCAGGACTGCCCAGCCTCGCAGGACGGAGCTGCGCGTTTATCACACGGTGCGTACAAATGGCCACCGTCGCTGTGAATAGCACGCGCACATCCTTTTGGCTCCATTTCCGAAAACCGAGATGAGGACACACATCTTGTGCAAAGTATTGCATTCTTTACTGTCAGAGGCATATCAGCTACGGACCTCGTTTAAAGTTCCGGCACTCGAGGCAGCCAGTAAGCGCATTTCCAAGGAGGAAAAAACGTCACTTCCAACAGGAGACAGGAACAGGAGTCACGGGTGCAGACAAAGTTAGCCATCGCCCTTCCCAGCCACACACAAGGAAGAGGAAACGTCCCTCTCTGCTACGAGGAGAAGGGCATTCCCCTTCGTATGCCAGGGTGTGCCACGGAGAACCACGCACGGCATCCGGTCAGCTCCACCGGACCGGGACCCACCCCCGATGGCTGGCCACGCTCGTCACTTCTCGGCTCTTAACAAAACTGCCGCGGCTCGGATCGACTCCGCTCGAGGCTAAGTCAGGCCCGGAGGACACCAGGCTACAAATCACCACGGTTGGCATCGGGACGTACCTGGCATCACCGCGGAGGTCCTACTGACAGCATCCGGCGAGGTGGTGGTGGCCACGCTCCTAGCCCAGGCGCTCACGGGTCGCTTCCGTAGCGGCGGATGGGGCATGTGGCCAGTCATTCCGGGAGCCCAGTTGCCCGGAGAGCCAGGGATACGCTGCCACTGCAGCAAGGGGAGGTGGGGAGGAGTCGAGGGTTTGGGCTCCGCAATCACCTGGAGCTGCCCAGTCCATGCTGTGCGACGTTTCACGGGGGGACAGGACATCTGCGGTGGAAAAAGGACACAACATCAGCAAGAGCTTAGGAAGGTTTTCAGCCCCTGGTGTGTGTGCGTTATGTAGTAAAAAAAAAATCCAGGCACACATGTTGGTGGAAGCAGATTTTTTAGCCCTATCCCATTCCCGTTGCCCAAGTATCAGACTTAAATCAGGAATCCCAAATATTTTGCTGACATTAAAAGAAATCATTGGGGTTTGCTGCTTTTCAAGCTCTTCCCTCTCTCTCTAGATCTGACTGCCCTAATTCTGCATTTCATTCGCAAAACCCAAAAGCCTGCACTTCATGCCCCTTGTGGCCCCCACCCAGGCCGTCCTACCCTGACATTTCTCCCATTCACCGAGCTGAGCCAAAGGCTCCCATTGCACTCCTGGCTGGCTATCACCTTTATCAGACCTTACGCCGTGCCTGTCAGACCTGTCCGTGCGACGCGATCTCCTCGTCTCCTTATGAGCAGAGCTTTCCAGGATGGTAGAGACACGCAACCATTAAGGTCTCATACACTGGCTTATGCATAGCCCTCAATTCCAAGGGATGAACTGAACTGAACAGCTCTGGGGTCCCCAGGACAAGAAGGACATGGAGCTGTTGGAGTGGACCAGAGGAGGTCACGGAGATGATCCGAGGGCTGGAGCACCTCTGCTATGGAGACAGGCTGAGAGAGTTGGGGTGGTTCAGCCTGGAGAAGAGAAGGCTGCGGGGAGACCTTAGAGCCCCTTCCAGTCCCTGCAGGGGCTCCAGGAAAGCTGGAGAGGGGCTGGTGACAAGGGCAGGGACAGACAGGCCAAGGGGAATGGCCTGAAGCTGCAGGAGGGGAGATGGAGATGGGCTGTGAGGCAGAAATCCTTCCCTGTGAGGGTGCTGAGGCCCTGGCCCAGGGTGCCCAGAGAAGCTGTGGCTGCCCCTGGCTCCCTGGCAGTGTCCAAGGCCAGGTTGGATGGGGCTTTGGGCAACCTGGGCTAGTGGAGGGTGTCCCTGCCCATAGGACTGCAATACAGCCAACGACCCCAGCGCACGTTCCTCACTACTCCAGCACCTCGCCTTCTCCCACAGCCCATCTACATCCCATCACCTCTGCTACCGACGCTGCCCTGGGCATTTGCTCGGGCTGGTTCCCCCCCAGCCTTACAGCATCCCTTTCCGGGCACTTGTCCTGTGCTCCGTGGCACCGCAGGGATGCCACCCCCAGCTGGGTGCTGCTCCTCTTTGCAACACATCCCTCTCGTAGGGGTGAAAAGGAGAGACGCTTCCCTACCCGAGACACCGCGCACGCTTCAGGGGCTGCAACGCTGAGCTGATTTACTCTCTGCAGTCAGCAGGGTCAGGCTTCAAAGCTGTTCCACCAAAGGAGGATGACAGAGCCCAGAGCAATGAAGAGGCAGCCCCCAGGGCTTCCGCTGTGCCACGGTGCAAAACTGCTTCCTGCACGCATCCTGCACACATACTTTTGGAAATTAAAATGCTGACAGTGCCAGCAACAACAACTTTACCTAACCAGCACTGGTGCCCCAGCTGCTCCAGCTTCATCAAGCAGCTGGGCTTTTTTCTTTTTTTTTTTTTCCCCCCCCTTTTTTTTTTTAAATTTGTCTTAGCCACTGCTTTCTTTTTGGATTTAGTGGGTCAGCTTGCTACACCAGGAATCTCACCAAGACCTCCAAACCCCGTATCTGGGTGCACGAACTGACTCCAACGAAGCTTTCTTTGTCCACGGGCACTGCGAGGAGACCAGGCTCTGCCGCTCCCACGCACACGATGTAGTCTCCAGGATTCCTCAAGAGCCAAACTAATACAGAACAGACTCGATCTTCTCAATCCTTCTCTGTAGAGTAACCCAAAAGCTCAACAACCTCCACAGACATCCCTAACTTTTTTTTCCCCAGAGACAGGAGACTTCCCCCACATCCAGCCACCTTCTTCCCCACTTTACAAGGGCTTTGGATTTCTCTTTCCCGCTCCAGGCGGGATGCTCCGGCCGTGCCGTGCAGGACACCCCGGGACCTCCAGCTGCGCCGGTTCCTGCCGAGCAATGCACCCGGCGGGGCTGCAGCTTGGAGGTTGCTCCAGGTTTGTCCCAAACCCCACCGGCTCCCTTCGTACGTGACTTTTGAGGAAACAGAAAACGCAAAGAGAGGGGAAGGACGTTTCCCAGCCCTCCCATGCTCATGTCCCACCTTGCTGCTGGGAAACCTGGCCCGTGCTTTTCCCTCGGCCCCGCTGAACCGCCCCAGTTTCTTCAGCAGAGGGAGCTCAAGCTTTTCATTCCCCCCTCCCTCAGCCCAGGGATCACCCACGGATGAGCCTGGG
>VXBL01007870.1:181806-196486 GCA_013400195.1 Aramus guarauna
CAGCACGTCCCCTGGACTCACTTTCACAGCCACGTTTTGGACCTGGCAGCCACTGACAAAGGTGCCACGGAGGGAGCTGAAGCCCCGAAGGCCCAAGCTGCTGCCCGAGGCGGTGACTTGGGGTGCCGCTACCCTGGCAGCGGGCAGTCAGCAGCCCAGCGGGGAAACCTGCCAGAGAGCAGCTCCGCTCTGGTGACTCGTTTGCCAAAGCCACCCCCCCCCATCCCAAGCTGGTAGCCCCTCCGTTTGCACGGAGACCCCCAGGGCATCCTCCTCCCCGCACCCAAACCACCACCCGTTCCGTGACGGCTGGCGTCCTCGCCCCTTACCTGCAGGACGACGTCGGACCCTCCGTGCCCACCGACCGTCGCCGCACGCGGTCTCAGCTGAAAACACCCCTCCGAACCCTTCAGAAAGGTTCGCGTCGCCCGTCCCCGTCCCCTGCGAGGCCTGCAGCAGACCAAGCACCCACCCCTTTAGCCGGCCCCGTCCCACGCACCCAACCGAGCCCAGAACGTCTCGACCGCCTCACGCACCAGAAATCGTACAAAATCAACCCAAACGCAGCTCTGCCTCATCCAGCAGCGAGGCCGCAGCCGCGCAGTAGCCCTGGAAACCCCGGCTGCGCCGGAGCCGCTGCTGTCCTCCCGGGTGCGTTTTTCTCTTTGGGTTTTTTTTGTTTTGTTTTGTTTTTTTCTTCTCCCTTCTCCTTTTCCCAAGCAACCGGCCCGGCAGCACAACACAGCTCCGCGCCGGCCGCAGCTCTCCTTGCCAGCGGGTGACACACGTATCACAAAACTCACGGGGCGGACCGTGCAAGCTGCTGGAGAACAGTATTTTTTTCCCTTTAATACTTAATTTTTTTTTACTTAGTACTGCGCACGCACGTACAAACAGGTCTTCCAACCTCAGGCAAGCAGGTAAACGTTGCCGCCCGGCAATGGGGACGCTGTCGCCCGTTGGCACGTTTCTTCCTCATCGGGACTTTGTCCCGCGCTGCCGCACACCCTTTTTCAGCAGGAAAAGGGAAAATAACGCCCCTGCCACCCACAGCCCCCCAGCAGCCTCCGGTGATGCTCGAACCTCTTTCCCCCCACCCAACCGCCCGCTGCCGCTCAAACCCCTCTCCCCTTTGCCGCCAGCAAACAGCACCCCAAACGACAGCCCCTAATTAGCGCGGGCTCTCTGCTAATTCCCACGCCTTTCCTGCGTTGCTTTCCAAATTCCGTTCGCGCGTCTTTCCAGCGGGATTGACATACAGCTGACCGGTTGGAGACGGGTGGGTTGGTGAGCTGGGTGCAGCTCGAGCACCCGTGGGTTCCCCCCCCGCCGGGTTTTGGGAAGGAGGGAGCCCCGTGTTGCCCCAAACCACAGCATTTCCCTCCACGCCAGCATCAGGCCGTACACAACAGGACTGTATTCCTTTTGAAAAGCAGCCCAGGCCTGCTGGGAACGAGCCCAGAGCTCGCGTTTTTGTTCACAGCAAACCCCAAGACGGCTTCTTGGCCCAGTCCTGGTCCCACGGGTGAGAAATTCCCACATCACCCGGCCGAAACACGTAGGAAGCAGAGCACAAATTCCCCCTCCGGCCAAGCTTGCAGGCACACAGACAGCGGGAACAGGCATCGTGCTGCGGGAGCGGCCGTTGTCCCACCGAGCTGCAACACCACAGCAAATCAGTTCGGATGCAGGCGTGCAAAACCGCAGCGTTTCCTCCCCCCCCGCCCCAAATAAATCACCCATCTACAAACACACTGCAAACAAAAGTTTCCTGCTATTCCCAGCGCTGCTCCAATGCCTGGCAGGACCTGAATGCCAACCCCGGACAAAGCGGCTGCTCTGCTGACCGGGGGCACGGTCAGCTGCTCCGTGGCCGTTCGGCACCGCCGGCAAACAAACCTCTTGCGGGAGGACGGCGAGCGAGTCCTGCCAGATTTGAACACGCTTAATTGTGAGGCAGAAGCAGCAGATTTTGCGAAGGAGCACTGAGGGTTTTTTTTGCAAAACAGCCCGAGGTCGGGGTTAGGTGCGTCTGCTGTGGGGCGTGCGCGGCGGAGACGGCTGCGCTCTGCCCTTTCTTCTCCATCCCCCTCGCTTGCAGGAATAACCATTCCCTGACAATATACCACAGTGCCCGTGGGGACGAGCCGTCCCAGGACAGCGATGGTTGCAGCCTTGAGAGCGCTCGCACTTCCCGGCATCCCACGTCTCCCTCTGCTTCCCAAATACCGTCAGAGGACAGGTATGCAAGTAGCCGGAGATGCTCGTTAGCCATTCAGGCATTTCTAGCCTAATTACTCTGTTAGTCACAGCCCGTTTCGCTGCAGTCGCTGTGCTTTACGTCATTTTTGCAGCTTTTTTCCTACGTGTGATGCTGGGAAAGATGCTGCTTTTGCCAGTCTGTTTCGTTAAACGGGATTTCCTGGCAAAGCAGCTCGATGAAAGTTCAACTCCCACCTGCTCAGACTAAAAGCTTCGCTTTATTAAGCCAGATTTTCCACGTTCCTTCACCAGGGAGAGAGGGCTTCCTGCCTTGCCTCCAGCTGCGGGCCAGCTCTTGGGGGCACACACAACTTCGAGGAGCAGCACCGCCTTTCCACCTCCTCAATAACAACAGCATGGGACCCCTCCACCCCAAATCCCTCAACCTGGGGTATATTCTTCTGCTATTTTTTCTTTTTTTTCCCTTCTCTTCAATAAGGAAGTCCCTTAATGACGTTATTTTGCCCATCTGAGATTGTGACTCAGGGCACAGCAAAGCAAACCTCCTGTGATACAACAACAGAAATTAGGAGATGCAGGATGAAATAACAGCTCCCAGGAGAAACCGTTACATGGATTTGGACCAGCATCTCTTCTTTGCCTTCGCTTTGGGCGCTTGCACTCCCCTCACACCTTACACCAACCATACCGCCAGGTCAACCTCTGCTGAACGGTCCAGCGCTGCATCAGTATCAGCATCATACCAACAGAGCCGCGTCCGCACCGGCAGCCCAGGGGCAGAGGGCAGATCGGCCACGCCGACATCTGCTACGAATTCACAGAGGATTCTGCTCTCTACCCACACCACCAAAATTCAGACCACGTGAGGGAGCCCGTGGAGAAATACGCTGACGACTTTGGCCTCGATCGCTTTGCTGGAAACCTGGGATGCTCGTGGAGCAGCATCTGCCCTAAAACAGCCAAATGATTTCAGATCGCTCCGGCTTACAAACCTCGGGAAAGGCCAACCACGCACGAGTGCATACACACACACAATGTACAAAATTTTTATTTAGAACAGGTCTGCTCGCACAGCATGCTCGGCAGGCGTTTCACCCTGCACACCTCCTGGCAGTGGCACGCTTGGCTCCCATCCCCCTGGGATTTATCCGCTTGCCTCAAATGGATCGCCCCGTCGCATCAGAGTGCAAAAACGCAACGTGGAAAGCAACCCAGGCGAGAAATCCATCCTCTCCCCGGGGAGCACAGGGCCCGTTTCAGCCCCCTTCCCACCAGCAAGCACAGACCTTGGCAGGAGTCGGGGCTGGCCACCATCCCAGCCCCAGACGGGAGCGGGGGAAAGCTGCAGCGCTGCTCTGGCAACACCGTTTCCCTTACTTAGAGAGAGGAGAAAAAAAAAAAGGCACCCAAAAAAAGGAGCATCGCCCTTTTCCGCTTGGAAAAATTCTTGTTCGGTATCAGTTCGGTGGGTTGGAAAAGTCTTGCTGGCGCAAGGGGAGAGAAGATACGTTGGCTAGTCCTTATGTAAAACACCATAAATTAAACTTTCAGTACTTCCAGCCTTCATTTCCTTCAGAGAAGCAGATCTACTGGCATTGAGCTTTCTGTCCCCACGGTCTTTTGTTAAACCCCGTCCCAGGGAAAGCTTGTCCCGTTGCCGTACCCCAGCACTACGTACCCTGTGTCCTCCACACTGCAGCTTCCAGGGAGCCCCGACCGCTTCTGCACCCGCGGACTGAGCCCCCTTAGCACGGTTGTTTTCCTTTTTAAAAAAAAAAAAAAACAACAAAAAAACCCAAACACCACAAAACCCCCAAAAGAAACCAAAAAAACCAACCCAGCAGCATCACAGATTCCTCTTAAGTCATTTGCTGGCTCTCTGGCACTTTGTCCTGGATCTCCTCGTACTTGGGCGGAGGGGTCAGCGGCTCTATCGTGATGGGAGCGGTGCTGTTCCCCTCGGCCAGGTTCAGCCTGATGTCCTTCAGGTGCAGCTTCTCCGACTTGATCCTCCGGACCTTCAGCGGCTTCAGGCGTTTGCTCAGGCGCGAGTTGTGCCGGCTGGGCTGCCGCTCCGTGCCGGGCTCCATGCTGGCGGCTCCGGGCGGCTGGGAGCTTTCGTCAAGCCCCGCCAGGGACTCGTAGGAGGGCAGGGAGACGCTGATCCTGTTGCTCCTGTCCAAGTCTCTGGGCTCAGAGTAGCCCGCGTTCATCACCTCCTCGTAGCTGGGGACGTAGTACTGGGAAGACGTGTCTTCGTCCTCTTCCTGACTAGAGGGGAACACGTGAAGGCTATCAGTAGCACATCGTGCCAGCTTCGCTGGGGACAGGGAGCAGAGAATCAAAAGCAAAACCACCCAAACAAATTCTGTGCGCTTCTACATTATACACCAGCTCCTCTCAGCTTGCCAGAATGGTTCACCTCCTCACCTCCTTTCGGACACGTTTCTATTTCCTTGCGACGTACGTCTGCCTTTGACCACCCCTCCCTTTGCCCACAAAACCTCTTGAGACATTGCACAGCAGAAATCTCTTCCCCCACCCCAGCCGAACACTGCCTTCTCCCCTCTCGGCAAACCAAAGTAGGTTTCCAGGGGACATCACCGCTTTCTCTCTCTTTGCCATTCCGATATCTTCCGGCTTGGGCGTCTACCCTGCCCCTCTCCGCGCAGGCACGGTCCGCACCGGGCACCGCGCCGATTCCCCACGCTGCCCAGACGGCCGGGGACTTCTGTGTTTGTTCTGGCCGTGCCTGCGGCAGTAGCAGCCTTTGCTCTGCTCGGCGGAGTTCCCCGAGCAAACAGGAGAGTCCTGAAGACTTTCACCGGGTCTAAATTCCACGTCCAGCCTCTGCTGCAGCTGGAAGGCTGCTGGGCACCTCGGCTGCACCCAGCAAGACAGCACGTCCTGCGTCTCCCACTCCTCTCCCTCCACAGCCCCTCGCCCAGCTCACAGCAGCCACCCCGGTCTTCTGCGTTAACCATTAACCACCGCTTCCGGCATCGCCTCTCGGCACGCTGCTCCTGTACCGACAAAGCAAGGAGTGGCACGTCCCAGCAACGCTGGTTTAGCCGCGGCTCCATCTGGACCCCGGCTTACACACAACCAACCTACAGCACCGTAAATCCAGCTGGAGTCATTCCGTCCTGATCTCCAAAGGACACGTTAACCCTTGCCTTTACTTCAGCGCACGCTGCTATCAACCTTACTCTCCCCGAAGATGACTAACAGCTCTTCGTTCTGTTCCTACACTCGATCCCGCTCCCTTTTTCCCCAGAAAGGCTCACCTGTCCTCCTGGTGCGAGGGCTCAGCAGATGCCTGGTGCTGTACGCAAGCGATGTCTTCGCTTTGCCTCTTCTTGTCCCGGATGTTCAGGCAGATAGAAAGCAGCAGCAGCAGCACACCCGCCCCCACCAACACGTACGCCACCGAGAAGGTCTTGCTCTTCAAAATGCCCCCGGTGCCGCGGTCGGGCTTGCTGCTGTTCCCGGCGTGGGCGGTGGGTTTGCCGGCGGGGCTGAAGCTGGGGACGAGGTTCCAGACGGCCATGATGATGCCAAGGACGAGCATCCCCAGTCCTATCGCCGTCAGGGCGTAGTGCGAGCCGTTGGCCCGAGACTGGGCCATCGCTCCCGCTGCTGGCTGGTCGGCCGGGCTGCCCGCACCTTACAGCATGGCTCGGGTCGTGCCGGGCGCAGGCCTGCTAGCATGCGTGCGGTCCTCTCCCACGGCAGGCGGCGAGCTCTGGGAAGAGACCGAAAGCGATGGTTAGTGCGCGGCGGGACGCAAGCGCCACACAGGTACCGTTTCGGTGGCCACGATAACGTCGTGTCGTTCTGCTAACGCTGGAAATCTAATTCCGCCGGGCCTGCGGAGAGCACGTCAGGACAGAAGGCGGCAGTCGGCAGCAGGGTCCTTGCTGGCCATTCTCGTTGCGATCCTTTGCTGCTGTCTTGGCTGTGATTTCCACCGACCTTAGAAAAGAACCAAATTACTACTAACGTTTGCTAGGGACATAGACTGACCGTCCTTAGGAGCGCGATAACTGACCCCTTCCCAGCACCAAACTCGATCCCAGTGCTTAGGGAAACACCCCACGCTCGAGGGAGCTGCGCTGCCTTAGCTTCTGTCCATGCAAACTAACCAGGAACTGCTCAAACAAATCTCCAGCTGGACAACTTCTCCTTTTTCCCTGTTCGAGATGGAGCTGGGCTGCTTGTGGGCACTGCCTGCCTGCCTTGCAACGCTTCCCTGCCCAGAGAAGGGAAAGCAAAATTGTGGTTCTCCCAGCCAAGCCCGCAGCTTCCCCCGACTGCTGCCTGCGAGGGCTGCCCCAAAATCAAATCTTGGGTTTGCTTCTGGCCAGCGCTCGCCCACCCCGGGGGAACACATGCTGGTGACAAGCCCCGTGGCCGCATCCCACTGATCGCAGCAGGCTCGGGGCTGTCCGAGCACCACCGCTCCCAACCAGCCAGGCCACGGGTGGCAACTCCTCCCCTCCTCCTCCTCCTCCTCCTAAGCCTCGACTCAACATCTGCATCTTCTGAGTCGCCAGGACCAGATGCGTTCACTTTCCAAAAATAAACACGGGCAACTGCATCTCCTGCCTGCTTGCCTCCCTGACCTCGGCTTGCCAAGACAGCCGCCGCCAGCGCGACCCCTTCTGACTAAGGGTGGGCGAGTACCTCCCCTCCCCGCGGCAAAGCTCCCCCATTGCCCCCCGAGCCAGCCCTGCAGCCGCCTCCGTTGCAGCCTCACGCACGTGCCAAAGCCGGCGCGCAGCTGCGCAGACGTGCCAGGGCTCTCTCCTTCCCTCCCTGGCTGCTAGAAGTCACCCTCAGACACGCTGCTGCTGCTGCGTGCTGTCTCCGCACACACCCTGGCCCTTCCACGTAACGCTCCAGTTCAACGGTCCCGAGCTCCACATTTGCTTGTTTAGCTCGAGCGCAAGGGTCAAGGGCCAGAACAAACCAGCATTCCCAGAAAACAAACCAGCTCCGGCTGCTTGCAGGAAAAGACACGCACCCGAGCCCGGAGAGGGGAAACCTGCGGAGTGACCTCCCCTTCGCAGCCCACTCGCCGCACGTGGCCCAGCACCACGTCGGAAGCTCGCGGAGGGATGTCCCAGCCCCGTCAGACGCAGCCCTGGCCCCGTGTCGGGGGTGTTGGCCCTGCTCGGGTCCATGTGAATGCCAAAGCCTTCGCTCCCGCGGTCCGTCAGGGGTTATCGGGCGAACACGAGCTGCTGAGCCCTGCCCGACCGGCGCTGCCGGCAGGCAGGCAGGCAGGGGCAAGCCCACCCTTGCCCGTGGCACGGCTCAGCACCGTGCCCAGCCCCGCTGTCACAACCAGGGCTGGGCTGCTGCCGCGCGGCACCGTCTGCCCCTCGGGGAAGGCACCGTCTGCCCCTCGGGGAAGGCATCCCCTGCACCCACCCCCGACCTGCCCCTGGCTTGACTTCGGTCCCCTCGAGCAGCCGCTGAGGATACGGCAAACGCCGCACCAGAACAAAACCTCTGCGCTGCCGCCACCGCCCCGGGAGCAATCGCCTCTCGGCAGCCCGCCCTACCTGAGCACTTCTGAGCCTGCGGCCGCCGGGCCCGGGAGCAGCCTCTGCCCTCCTACACAAAGTCTGCGCTCCCTGCCCGTGTCCTGCCCGCGTCCTGCCCGCCCCTGCCAGCGGGGCACCGAGCGTGCCGGGGGGGTTGGCACACGCGATGGCTTTTTGCCCGGCCCCAGCGTCCCACGCTTCCCAAACAAACGGCTCCCTCCGATTTCCGCGAGGCCTCCCGCTACGGGGCACCTTCCCCCCGCCGCCACGGCGCTTGTCCCCCTTCTTCTCCACGCGCGAGGCTGCCGCGCCAAACCCAGGCCCTCGCTCCGCGCTTGCGGCAGTTCTCCCTGCCCGAGGCCTCCAGCGCCCGGAACAAGAGCGAGACGCCTCTTCCGAGCCCCGCTAACAGACCCGAGCCCCTTCTTACGACAAAGCCAAACCAGCACACCCGGTACCGCCTTTACCGCAGCCGCTAACACCCCGCTCTGATTTATCAGCCCCTCTACTTCTCGTTTTTGGGTCTTCCAACCCTGGCCGTACAGGTGGCTGCGGGGCTTTTCCCTTACCTAGTTATAAACCAGTCGCCCCTGCCCGTGCCGCTTGGCGAAGCGTCGCACAAACGGCTGTCGGCCAGCCGAGACCTCGCTCCCCAACCGCTCCGAGGGGCTTGGGGCAGGGAAACGACGCTGCGCGCACAGAAGATGCGCGGGGCTGGTAACGTTTCCCCGTGGAAATCCAAACCTCCGTGCCCGTTCCCGATGCCTCTGGCTTCCCTTGGGCACCTCAGCCTTAGAAGGGGGCGCGATTTCAGCTTCTACATCATCTCTGCGCCTGGAAGTTTTACGCAGATCCCTCGCTGCGGTGCCCTGCAGCCTGGGAAAATCAGATTACGGCAGGAGACTTGACATACGAGTCCGTTTCTCCATTGAATTAGCCCTTCTTTTGGCTTTCCAGAGCACACCCCTATCGCTGCTTTAGCGATAACCCTGGCGCCCTGACGTCAGCGGCCAGAGAAAGGAGCGTCTGTTACCGCTGTCGCGGATCCGTCATCCCCGGTGCTGTCTGGAGCGGCAGAGGTGGCATCACCGAGACGGACACCGGCCAGCACGGCAAAAGGGTGCCGCAACTTGAGGGTTCAGGGCAGCCCAGAAATAACCACCGAGTCACCCCCAAAAATCTCGCTGTAGCTGATACTGCACCTCTGAGGTGGCACCTACTGCGGCCGTCCCGAGCAGCACCCACGCAGCGCCGTCCTCCCCGGCCCAGCGACGGGGACGTTCCCTGCTCTGCAGTCGCAGCAGTTTAATAATCCTCGAGGGATTTTTCCACCACGATTTCCCCCAATTTGTTTACCAAAACTGCTCCAGAACACTCTCCTACCGTGCAAAGCCCCGAGCGCCCGACGCTTACTCACCATCCTTACACCATTTCCTGCAAGCCTCCTCTCTTCTTGCCCCCCCGCCAGCTCGCCGGCGCCGCGGCTCCATCACCATCCTCAGCCCTGCGTCGGGCTGCGAGCCCCCTCCAGCCCCCCCGGCCCGTGTCCCCTTCCCTCCGGCCGCAGCATGGGGTCTTCCCTGCAGCCAGACCCACCTTCGTCCCCCTCCCACGCGCGCCTGCGGCGCTGCGCTGGCAATGATTTACAGCAGGATCTCCGAATCATTAAACTCCACCGATGCGGCTGCCAAGCCAGGGGCACCTGCGCTGCCTCCGGGCTTCCCGCGCCTCTCGCCGGCTCCCTGCGGGCTGCACGAGCCAAGGGACGCTTTGGGACTTTCCCCATCGTCAGTCTGGCACGGGATAAGCCCCTTCTCCAGCCCGGCACGCCAACGCGCCCCAAAGGCTTTTGGCAGCGGCAGACAGCATCTTCCCCTCTACGGGACACGCCAGCCCTCCGCACCAACGGTCCCACCACGGGGACATGGGCCCCCCACCCGCGACCGCGCTCCACATCTGGGTGCTCCCGGTGAAACACCAACCCCGCCGGGGTGACTCACGAGGAAGCACGACACCCATCGCTGCCCACGGTGGCACGGACGCTCCTCTGCCCTCCGCAACCTTTGGATTTTCCCCTCCCACGCCATCACCTTCCCACTCCAGCAACAACACCTTTGTCATGGGATCGCAGAGATGAGTCTGCAGTTCAGGGAACGGGTCAAACCCCGACGCAGTCACAGGGCTCGGGATGAGCTCACACTTGCACTGAGCCCCAGGGCTTCCTCGCTCCCGGGGAGGCAGCGCAGGATGCACGGGTTCAAAGCACGACACCGCGGAGAGACGCATCCCTTCGGAGCCTGCCTCTGAAAGCCAGCGTGCAATTCCAGTGCCAGCTGGAAAACACGAGACCAATTTTATTGGATTTTTTTTTTTTTTTTGAGGGGGAAAATAAAAGTTAAAAAATCTATTCTCCAAACACCCAAAGAGCCTGGAGCCTGCTGCACATCCGCTTATATCTGATGACCAGAACCACAGCCCTCCCTCTTCCCAGGCTGCTCCAAGGGCTGGCGGTGGATCAGTGCCCACCCCTTCCCAAATTACAGCCCTAAGGTCCTCCGGCTCCTTTCAACGACCATCCTCAACACACCGGAGATCAGTTCGCTCGCGCGTGGGCATTTCCAGAGAGCTTTACACCCTCTGGAGACGGGGCACAAAGTCCCCTGGGTCGGTCCAACCCGGATGCGTTGAGCCAAGGCTTCACCTCTCTGCCCAGCGTCGGGGACCCCCAGCCCCACATCTGCTCCTCCGCGGCAGCTCCAGCACGCGAGGTGCTACCTCCGTCTTCACGCTCGCGCCCAGACAGCCCTCTCGTTAACCACCTTCCCTGCTAATTGGCGACCGCAGCGCATCCTCACCGGCTCGTTCCCGCGGTGGCAGTAACCTTGCTCGGAGCCCTCATTATGCAAAACCCCACGTGGAGTCAGAAAACCAACAGGTCAGCACTCAGGCAATGTTTTCTCTCTTTTTTTTTCCGGTCCTTCCCCAGCTGCAGCAGGGCTGTTTCTGGCCAGATGCAGCTCGGGGGCTGCGGGGAGAGATAAACCCAGAGAGAGCCAGCTGAGCCGGGAAAAGCAGCATTGCTGCCGATTTACCCCATTCCTGTTTGGTTGGGCTCGTACCCAGCCCATCCCAGAGCATCTCACCAGGGAATTACGGACCCGGAGGGACGGCCCCACGCAGACCATCGGGGCTTTGCCACATTTTGCCAAGAGCGTACAGGAACGCCCCTACGTTCCTCACCCCCTGCGTTCCCTACAGACATTCGAAGAGCTATTTCACCATCTCTCTCTCATTTTATTTTTAACGACTCCTCCTCAGTTGCGCTCCTACAGACAACACCAAGCGACCAGCAGTACTTTCTTAAAAACTCTGCGTAAGGCGCTTCCCCCGTCCCGTCCCAGCGCCAGCCCACCCTGGAGGGGAGCCCAGGGCCCCCGGCGCTGCGGCTTCCTGCAAAACAAGGGTGTCCCGGAAAGCAAAGGCTGCCCAGCCCACACTCCCGGGCTCAGGATGCTGCAAATCCGCCCGGCCGGCTGCCGCGGCCACTGGAGCCATGCTGACGGCCACGGAATAACAGCGACGGGGCTCGTAAAACGTCCCGTTTGCACAACACGGCGCCCGGCCGTGACAGCATCTACCATGGTTCACTATCAGAATCTCCAGCTGAAGGCATCTGCCACCACCACCGCAGCCTTCGCAGCGCCGGGGACCGGCGGGCGATTGAGCCGGCACCGGTTTAAGAACCGGCACAGATCACGCCAGCCCCAGCGACCGTATCTACCGAGCGCTAATCGCTGTTATGCGGCAGACAGCCATTAGCTTGAACTTTCTCATCGAGGTATGAGAAACTGCCTTCCAGACTCTTTTTCTCCCTGTAATTTCATTAGGGCCATCAGAGCAGCGCTTGCTGCAAACCAGTAATGGACTCAGAGTCCTTTTAAATTTATATTTAGGGACGTTGCCGGTTATTCCTGGGGATAACGCTGCCGCAGCCACCCAGACTGCGCCGGCACCAACTCACAGCAGTGCCGGAGGTCAGCGAGCCCTCGCCGCGTCCCAGCCCGCTCCGCAAACAGCGTCCCGCGGCTTTTCCCGAGCCCGGCTCACACACGTAGCTAGTGCCAGCCTAACACCTTTGGGTCAGACTTTACTAAAGCAGAGACGGGGGGGCGGTTTGGGGCAGTTTCCTCTCTCGGTGCTAGAAAAGGGAATTGAATAGCCAGCCTACCCTGGGCGCCCCGGCCTGGGAAAGCACGCTAGCCTGGGAAAAATCCCAGTGCTTTGACTTGGTGTCCTTCCTGCTTTCCTTTTGACTCCAGTTTGCAGCTCTGTGTTTGGTTTTGGCTTTTTAAATTTTCCTAATCTGCTGGTACAAAGCCGAGACAAAGCCATTGCCCTCCCAGCAGCCTTCCCGTGGCGTTTGGTCCGAGACCTCGCCCTCTCTCCGTGCCCGATAACACGTTCTCCTTCGGCACTTTCAGCACTTGTGGACATTGTCCGTCTGCCCTTCTGATGTCCTCCAAAGCCAAATCCGGCATTCCCGCTGCCTCGGAGCACTTCCCAGCCCTCCTGGAGTGCTTTAAGCAGCTCCTGTCGCACCACGGGAGCCCCCCCAAACCTTATCTCCCCTCGCTGCAAACCACTAACCCGGGATGCCGTGCTGCCATCGGCCTCGCCAGTGCCACCTTCCTCATCCTCAGCCTGCAATTTCAGCGACATCCTTCATCTCGCCGCGCCCCGACACGGCATCGCCTCTCTCCTTGTCCTTTCCAAACAGCCTTCTCCAACGAGCAAGACCCACAAACAAACCCTGCCGCAGACAGCGGAGAGGAGCCAACGGGGCAGACAGGGAGAGACGGACGACGCAGGGGGAGGGATGGAGCCGGCCGGGCAGCCAAGGGACGCACAGCGGCCAGGCACAAAGCAGCAGCACTGAGCGAGGCGGGCACAGGAATTTTGATCGGGATGGAGGTTCGCTGGGGGATTATGCAGCTGCACGGCTCACGCAGGGTTTTCAGTTGCTCGGCCAGTTTCCGCTTCAGAAATACACCGGGAACAAGAAACACGTTTGGGAGACAGGCACCTACCTCGGCTGCCGGAGGGATCCCTGGGCCAGGGCTCCGGCTGGGAGCACCGGCAGACAGCCCGGCTCGGCCCCAGCCTCCCGGGATCTCCGTGGGAGCACCTTACGGCACTGCAGCCTTCACCGCGGCGCCGAGCTACGCCGAGCATCGCCAACACTCAGCTGTCCTCAAGGCACCAAGGCCAGATGTTCCTCCTTCCCCAGGCACTTCCCTTCCCAAGGATTTTCCCACCCATGTAATTACCCACAGATAAAATCAAAGGCATCTCACATACTTCCGAGTCATTTAGGTTGAGGGCTGGGTTCAGCGGCCCCACACCCACACATTCCTCATCGCCAGCTGGGAGGATTCCCTTTCTGGCCGTCGTCGCTGAGACGCCCAGCCTTGGGTGGCTGCAGGATGCTCGGCTGTGTCCTAGAGGTACTGCATCCCACCGAGCGGTACACGAGGTCTGCGCTGGAAGAGATTTAAGGAGCCCGAAATCCCAGCAGCAGCTGGAGCCGATTAGCTGAAAGCCAGGACCACACCACAGGACCACACAGCTTCATCTCCCCCAGGCTCCACCACGCAAAGCTGAGGGCAGCCCGTCTCACCCGGGGTGCGCTCACAGAACTGCTGATTTCTGCTCGCGCGGCCGCGCTTCCCAACAGACCAGGCTACGCCGGGCTCAGAGACGCTCGCTCCCACCACATCGCCTCCAAAAAGCAAATACCAACATCTTCAGGACACGCTGCTGATGGCAGGCGCTGCTCCCCCAAATCTGGGGGGCTTCGCCAGGGTGCGGGTGACTCTCCTCAGGGGTTTCCCTCGCACGCAACCTCCGCAGCAGCAATGCACCCCAATCTATTTGTATTGCACCGGTGCTGCTGGGTGTACTGTGACTCCCAAACCCCTTTTTTTTTTTTTTGAAGTCAACACAGGCAAGACACACACCGGGATACGCACACAAACACAAAGAGCTGGCTTAGAGGGAAAAACCACCTAGGCAAAGCTGTCGGGATAACGTCAGTATTTCGTCCCCCAGCAGATACGAGTCCCGGTGCTCAAAGCCTGGTGAGAAGCTGTGGAAGAGGCCCTGGCTCAGGCTTCTACCAAAAGTCACAGCCCCCAAGAAACACCCACCTGACGGGGGGGTCCTACCCGACCGTGCCTTCCTAACCCAAGGAGACGGCAGTTCTTCCCTTGCTCCTCAAGACAACACGGGAATCAATCGCTGCCACGGAGATAGGAGCTTCCTAAAATAATTGCGCCTGTCACGGGCCGCATCCCAAAAGCGCGGTGCAGGAGGGTGTGCCGACCCGGCGCACACCGAGGGTGACTGACCGCACGCGCTGGGGGCCGCGGCTGCACCCGCTGACTCGCTTTCACGGTGGGGTTTCCTTCTAAACCAACTCTCGGGAGACGTTCCCAGATTTGCCAGAGTCCTTCAGAGCTCCAAGCTGCTCTTCCTTTTGCGGTAATGGCACAATAGGAAGAAAACAGAAACGCCACTGATGGGTGTTTAGTTCGTAAACCACCTGGCATCGCCCTGCCCAGGTTTCCTTCTCTTTGTCTTTGTTTGCTTTCCAAACAGACTCCTGCACACTCCGTCCCCTGACGTCTTTGAGCGATGGGCTCACGGGACGTGACCGCCCTGCCACGCTGCCAGCCGTGGGAACCGGCCGCAAACACGCTGTGGGTTTGGCGTGGGGCTCCTCTCACCCCCCCACCCCCCACCCCCCCCCTTCTCTCAACGCTGAGATGATCCTTCCCAAAAAGACGGCTCCTCTTCTCCCCGCTCCCAGGAAGGGCACCCCAAGCCCACACATCACGAAGGGGTGA
>VXBL01007870.1:204824-217698 GCA_013400195.1 Aramus guarauna
TTAAAAAAATTTTTATATTTTTTTTTTTTTTTTTTTTTTTGTTTAAGAGCTTAAAATTATATCGTAAGCATTAAAGCATAAGGTACTTGTCTTGGCATAAGCAGAGCGCGGCGCGTGTTAGTGGAGAGGGGAAGCGGCCGCCGCACCAGGGGGTTGGTTTTGGGGCATTTCCAGGGGATTTGGAAGCACGAGCTCTACCTGCGCTTAAAAATCACCCCGGCGCCGGAAAAACCTCCCCGGCGGGGACTCGTACCGATTTCCCCAGCCCCCCTCCCCGCCGACAGCAATAACACCCCAACGGGGAGCGGGGTGGCCGGCCCCGGAGGGACAACGTCGCGGGATATCGCCTTTCCCCTGCTCCCAGCTCATGCCGGACCCCCCCCCAAATTCTACACGAAGCAAAGGGTGAGCCCCCCCCAAAACATGGGGGGAAAAAAAAAACAAAAAAAAAAACAGCGGGCAAAGCTTCCACCAGCTCCCCCTCCCCATCTTATTTCCCGGCACGTTATTTCGGTTTTTCCAAGGCATTAAGTGCTCCCGGAGCATCCGCAGCCGCGGGAGCCCGGGGTGGGGGTCTGCGGCTCCGGCAGCAGCTTCCCAGGACAGTACAGTACAAACACACCCTTCCTCCTCCCCGCCCCATCCCAACCGACGTGGAAAAATATAAAAATCCCAAAACTTCTGCAATAATTTAGTTAGAATAGCTCCTCTGGGTTTGTGCAAATAAATTAAAACAACTAAAAAGGAACGTTAAAACACTTATTTCCAGACCGGCAGGCGCTTACAGCCAACCCGTGTTGCCTCCGCGGGGTTCGGCCAGGAAGACATCACAGCAAACGCGATATTTTGTGTGTGTGTCGTGTGTTTTCTCGCTAAGGTCCCTCAGCTGGGCAGGTCCTTCGTCCCCGGCTGGGCTCCGGAAAACAGCGGGTTTCGGACAAGAGACGTCACAAGCACAAAGTGCACAATATTTCTGGTATTTACAGAGACACAGCAGTCCTTCAAGTTTCAAGTTTCGTCAAAAAGAAGGAGGAAATAAAACAAACAAACAAAAAACTGACAAAAAACAAACCCCAACCTAAACCAACCCAAAGTGACAAACTGAAGCAACCACAAAGGAGTTACCGGTATGGAGAAAAAAAAAAACCAAACCAAAAAAAACCAAAAAAAAACCCACAAAAAAGGGAAAAAAACTGAAGTTACGACACAGCTGCATCGCTCCCAAGACAACAGGTAACACGTCCACAGGCGGGGCTGGGCTGGGGGTATGTACATCGGCGACGGCGAGGCCGGGGAGAAGCTCCCGGCGCTCACCCGGCACGGGGGGGTCACCAGTCCGCGTCCTCCTCGATGTAGTAGTCGGGGGCCGTACCGTCGAAGAGGCCGGGGTCCAGGGACTTGCGCTGCTTCCCCCGGGCGAACACCCTGGAGATGGAGCCGAAGCCCATCTTCTCTTTCTTCTTTTTCCGTTTTTGGTCTTCCAGGTCCTCTAGAGACTGCGGGGAGGGGAAGGAGGACGAGAACTTGGCCACCGAGCTTTTTATTCGCCACCCCCACCCCTCCCCAGCCCCCCCGCCCGAAAGATGGACCGCAGGGTCCAGGTCCCAAAATATATTCGGGTCCAGGTCCAAAGCTATGTTGAGGGATTTTGGTTTCTTAATTCAAGAAATAATCCGGATTTTCAGCTCCAGGTACGCAGGGATGGTCAGGGCTTGCAAAAATACCCCGACATTTTAGGGTCCCATCCAGACCGACCACCTGACTTAGGCTGCGCCTTACAAAAATCAAGACCACGATGGGCCCTGAGCAACCACCTACGGCATTACCTGGATTTTGGGGCAAATTGTGGCAATCCGAGACATCCTAGGCTTAGATTTCATGATAGCTTTCCTTTTTTTTTTTTTTTTTTTTAAAAGAACCCAAATCAGTGTCTCTGAGCCCCCCAATCACTCACTAGCACAGGACCCGGTCTTACGAGCAGGATTTAAACAGGGCTTTGTGCCCTACCTGTACGATTGGGTTGTGCAAGTTCTTCTGTACCGGTCCAGGACTGTCCCCCTGCGGCAGAAGGAGACGGATCCAATGGAATCAGCCCCAACACAGCCCGGGACCCCCCCACCTCCACAGCAAAAAGCGGCTTGTTTTGGCAGCCGTATCGCTGCGGGGCTGAGATAAACCCCCCCAGGAAAGCAGCTCTCCAGGTCAGCAAACCTCCAACCCGTACCCCACCCTGAAGCCAACATCATTTTGGGAAGCGGAGGACCCGCAGCATCCGCCCGGTCTCCCCAGCAAGTCCCAGGCAGCGGGGAAGCAACGGCCCCCCCGTCACCCCCCCATCACGTAGCCCCTTACGTTGCAGAGCGAGTGCGTTCGATGCCGGGGTGAGTTGATGTCGCTCGGCGTGGACGACCGGTCGCCCTCAGCCGCGGAGGCGTCGGAGATGATGGACGGCTGCCGGGAATGACAGGGACTCACTCTGACCGCTGGAAAGCAGGGTGGGGGGCACCGGGGGGTTAACGTCACGCCAGCAAACCTGACCCCACGCACAGCCTCTGATGCGCTTCCAAAATCCCTATTTTTGGGGCATTTTGCCCACTTTTTTTTTTCTTTTTGCCTCCCCCTCTATGAGGGAAATAAAGCAGCTCCCCAGAAAGGGCTTGGCTCTCCACCCCAGTCTGTGCTGGGGGGACAGGGGGGGGCTCACCTTGCCGGTCCGCCGAGTGCTGGGGGTGCGAGTGGTAGAGGGTCTGCTGGCTCTGCCGGATGGCGGCCGTCAGCGGGAGGTCGGCCTGCATCACCCACTCCTGGTTGCCGTTCAGCACCGTCTCGCCTGGCATGGCCAAGGAATGGCGCTTGGGGACGTCCTTGGTCAGCGTGGCGAGGGACTGCTTGGCCTGGGAAAGGACACCGAGGTGGCGTTGGAGGGGGAAAAAAAAATCCCCAAAAAACCCACACAAACATCTCCCGGAGCAGCGGAACCAGCAGCAACGCACCGCGTCACGCTCATCCTCCCCTTTGCAAGTCAATACCCAAATCGCGTTGCGCCCCTGCACCCAGCACATCCTGCTCCTTTTTAGCCACGGATTCTTTTTCTGCCCGTATGGCAACAACGCCACAACTGCAAACGCGTGCGTGCAACCACCGCCGCAAACGCTTCAATGCGTTATCGCAAGAAACGTTTAACTTCGGCAAAACTTGCCGGGGCGTTTGAGGCGCTGAGCTCCCACAGCAGCGGCGCAGGGCTGACCCTCGAGTCGTGCCCGCTGTGTTACCCAGCTCACCATGGCCAGTTCGGCCTCCAGCTCCTTCATGCGGTTGTCTTTCAGGTCGAGCTGGGAGCGGAGGGCGCTGGCGTGGTCCGTCGCTTCCTTGGCTTGCCGCCGCAGCTCCCACTTCTCCCGCTCCAGGAGGTCCTTCTCCTTCGCCAGGGCTTTCACCGCATCCTCGCTCTCCTGCCGGGACACGGAGCGGCCATCGGGAAGGGGAAAAAAAAAAAAAACAAACCACACGCCGCTACAAACCCCCGTCCCACCCTCTGCCGCGACCCCCTCGGGGACCACCCGACTGCTGCGGGGCCAAAGGACAAGCGACACCTTTGGGTGTCACGAGAGCCCCGTGCGGGCAGCGGGCAGGAGCGGGGAGCTGTGGGATGCGGACACTCCCCGCGAAAGGGATGCCCGCCATGCGCCTGGGTAAAATCCCATCCAGTTTCCCAGGTTTGGCCCCCCCGGCCCCATTTCCTCCAGCATCTATTTATCCTTAACCAGCCCCTGCAGCAGGGGAGTGTCTGCAAGCGGCCGGCTGGGGCTCTGGGGGGGGGTTTTACCCAGTTGCAAACCAGGTTTTGCACTCACGTCACCACCAGCACCCCCCCCACCCCCGTGCCACGAGACCGGGCTCCCGTCCTCACTTTCCTGTGCTGCTCGTAGTTCCTGATGAAGTCGCGGAGCTGCTCCTCGCGGCTCTCCAACGTGGCGTACAGCTGCTGCATCTGGCTCACCAGGTCCGTCTTCTCCGCCTTCAAGCGCTTGCGGTCGGCTTTCATGGCTGCGGGAGAGACGACGGCTCAATCGCCGGGGGCACGGCAGCCCCCTCGCCTCTGCCCGCTTTTATTTCGCGGCAAAATTACAACCCCGAGGGCTGGGGTCTCGACACGAGGGAGAAATCAGGGAGAATTACAGAAATACCGTGTCGGACAAGGGGCTGCGGTCATTTCTGCACGTTAAATGCTTTTTGCCCAGCCTTGAGCCCGGTCCTGGGCAGCGCTGCAGAACAGCCCTGCGGCTCCCTGCTCCCACCCCAAAATAATACCTGATTTAGGAATTGGAATACAAGTAATTGCTTTTCCTTCTAGGAAGGACTTTGCATGCTTTTCCACCTGGAAGAAGTGTTGCTCTCGAGGGAACCCTCACAACGCTCCCCGCACTCGCTGCACTGCAGGTAGCCGAGCCTTGCAAGTCATTCCCCTATATTAAAAATAAAACCCACCCCAAAACCCACCAAAAAGCCCCACAAAGCCACCGAGAACCGTCTGTATTACAAAAGCTGCTAGGTGAGAGCACCATCACGAGTGGGACTCATCTCCACGCACATAGGTCCGACCTATTTCTATTAGCTTAGACTATTTAAGACAGCTTAAACCACGCCGTAACGTGCCTCCGAGCTCCTCCAGGTGAGACACGTGTGGGATAAAGACCTGCCTGCGGAATACAAGAAAACCATTAAAGTGACACACTTAGAAGGAAATTCATCTCCTTCGTGCAATTAGCACCTTCGGTACCCGGTTCCTCGTTTCCGTCCCAGGTATTACCGTCGGCGCGTGCTGGGAAGATGCTCGATGAAACAAGTGCTTGGGATGGAGCTGCAGGTCAGCGCAGAAAAAGGGGTGTGTGTGGGGGGGGAATTAATCAAAAAACCAAATAGTAGAAGAAGGAGGAGGAGATATTTGGGACACCAGAGATTTTTACCTGTTGAAGAACAGGAAATGAAACTCTTTGGACCAATTACTCCGCCACCGAGCATCGGAGGTAAATCAAAACCCAGGAAAAACAACAAAGCAGCCAAGAAGTGCCGAAACAGTTCAGGCTGCCCCGCGTGACTCCTGCTGGGACAACTCAGCCCCTTCTGACACCGGGACTTTTTTTTCCTTTTTCTTTTTTTTTTCCCCAGCTTGGGAAATTACTGCAGAAACCCTCTAAAAATAGCCGCAACCGGACCACATCTAAGTTTTTAAAAAAGCACTTTCTCGCTGCCTGGGTGTATTTAGCAACAGCCTTCCCCCCCCGCCCAGTTATTTCACATGAACTAAAAACTTGCGGAAAAAGAAAAATTACCAAGAAGTTGACCGAGCCATAGCGGGGCGAGCTCCGGACCCCACAGCAGTGGGTACCCAGTTACCGACCGCGCTGGAGGTCTAATCCCCATCACTGGTTTGGGTTTTAGAGGGGGAATTTTTGCCCCCATAGCCATTCCCAGGCAGGGTCGATCTCAGCCCCATCCCTGGAGGATAACGCACTGCTGAAACCCCCCCTACTTTCAAGCTCGTGAACGCTTCGTGACACACACACACATATATTTTTAATTTCCTCAAGGATACTGAGAGGCTCTTCGGAAAGTTTAAGTCACATTTGCACTCTCTGAAGCTGGAGGCAACAAAAAGCTCCTAATGAATTTAATTAAATAGGGAGTCCCCTATTGCATACAACCTGTTTTAATTAGTGGCAGCACTCGGAGTCCTTCAAGATTTCGGGAAAAACATTTCATCGCTTGCAAAAAATAACTAACATGCTCAGAAGTACTCTCAGGAGAGGAGTACATACCATCTCCCCAGGTTGAGTATTTCCCAAAACTCACCCCAAGCAGTTCTGCGAGAAGATGACGGACTTAGGAAAAAACCTGCTCTTGCAATACCCCCTTAACCCAATCGGACAATTTACCCTTTGTTGCAGAGATTTGCTAAAATTAATGCACTTTTTTTCCCCCTCCTCTATTACCACCGCTCTCCCTCCGCCAAAACTGATTAGCTCCTAAGCTTAAAGGAGATTTATCAGTCATTTGAGAACTTCATTCCAAACCCTATTAATAGGAAATTAATTGAAAGAGGCAGGAGAAAAATAAAAAGTTATGCAGAAGCGAGTAGTCAGGGCTGCCAGCAACTCCTGGACCACGCGCAGCTCGCTGTGGCGGCTGAATACGGCCTCAGCAAACCAGCCCGGTTAATTACTCAGCCAGGGAAAACGAGCCGTCGCAATCCGCGGCATGACAGCAGGGGCAGCCAAGGAGGAATAAAGTGGGTTTTCAACGGCCATCGGGGCCATCCGAGGAGGTGAAGTGGCTTTTTTCTTTAATCTGAGGATGCACGGGCAGGTTTCTGTATCCCAACCCCCAGGGGTATCCGGAGAAACTCTGCAGCCCATCTGCACGGTGGGCTCTGGCAAAACCTCCGCCCCGTTCCTAAACCCCAGACAAGAGAAGCAAAAAATCCTAAACGCATTCCGTCAGCGGGAAGTTTTTCATCTCACGTGGCTTATTCACACACTCCAAGCACAAGGCTGAAGCGGAGGGGGATCCCAGCAGCCCCCCCAGACTCAGCAGCAAGCGGTGGGAAGGACAGGTCGGGAACGGCGGCGTGAAGCCCCCCAGCTCTCGCCATCACCCCCCCCATCCCCGCCTGCGCCGTTAATCCCGCACGAGGTCAGCTTGCGGTCCCGTTACTTGAGCTTCCACCTCCCGCCACACGATCCACCCCCCGAGCATCGCTCCTTCGGGAGAAGGATGACGGACACAGAGCAGTAACGGGACCTGCTCTGCGCTGGGGTCCTCTGGCAGTCAAAACAATTAAAAATCACCCCCATGCCCAGTGCCTCCTGTTTCCAGCTTTACCTAACGAGCTGGCATCTAATCGCTCTGACACACCGCAGCTTTGCCCAGGGCAGCAGCGCCGCTGAAACCCCCCCATGATGCCACCACCAAGGTGCCACCACCCCACGGCCCCTGCCCAGCCCCAGCACCTAACGGGACGGGAATTAGGAACCGCGCGCTGAAACCAGGCATCTCCCTGCCTAAGATGGGGGCTGCTAGAAACACCACCCCCCTTTCCAAATTAACCATATCAAACTAAGGGAAAATGAGACGGTGGTGGTCGCACCACGCAGCCCAGGTTTGCTTGGAGGACGTACGTATGATAATTAGTTTGACCACCTCATTAATGTGATATTTGATGAAAAATGACTATGTTCGGACCACAGAGCAGCGTCTCTGCATGGCTTTCTGCTCCCAGGTGAAGCGGCAGAGCCCAAAGGCAAGGCAGGGTGCTGGCAGTGGCTGCAGCCCACCTCCGGCCCTCCGCAGAGGGGGTCCCTATGACTCCCACCCGCTCGCGAGGATTTCCCGCGCCCCGTGCAACCTGGATTTTCACGCCAGGAATGGAATCAGAGCTGACTCCATCACTTACTGAATCACATACTTGGTTTCTAACGCAGAGAAAGACATCCTCAGGGGGCACCGCTCAAGCCTCCGTGATGCCCCGCGCAAGAGGAACGTTAAACCCATGCTGTCCCATTAACATTCGCTTAATTTCTCCTGTTTCTCCATCCCAACCATGAAATTCAATATTGTCACCATGACTAACCCATAAAATCGGTCAAGCCCTGCACAGGAATCGCAGTGCCGCTCCTTGCTTTGTAATTAAATAGGCGCACGCGCTCCCTGGGCGCAGCCGTCACCATCTGCAGAGAAGACCTTGCCGTCGAAGACGTCAACGTTACGTGGCGTGGGGCAGAGCCAGCACTCGCTCCTGGGCGTGCGGAGGTACGGCGCAGGCAGGAAACTCGAGCGCAACGTTGAATTTCAGGAAATAATTAGAGGCGGCATTTGCCTCGGGGGAATTTGCCTGGAAACACCCCGCTACGAAGCCAAGGGCTTACCCAAACCAGACCCGCCATGGGCGTGACAAGGTGGTCAATGGCTTCTGTTGAGTTTAAGGGGGGGTCTGCAAAGGAGCAGAGTGGGTGTTATGTACAGAACCCCATGTCCATTTGGTGGAGAGGGCTTCCTTGGCTAGGACACCCACGCGCCAGGACACCCAGCCACCCATCCCTTTGCCACCCACCCCGTTGCTGCAGCCAGCCGGGAGCGCCGAGGGTTTCTGCAGAAGGCTTGTCCCAGCCCAAACACCGTCCCCAGGGGGTCACAACTCCGAGTCGCAGGTCTGGGAGGGAGGAGACTGGGCTACAACCCATTTGCAGAGCAGACGTGAAGCTGTTTCCCAAGCAGCGGGGAAAGCCAGCCCGAGGTTTCCACCTTGGCACTCAAAAAGGAAACAGAAACCAGGTTTGCTCTCCGCGTGATAATCCCGCAGGCGAGCTCCAGCATATTGGATAAACCTTCCCAGAAATGGGGTTTCTGCCACGAGCCCACGTGCTCGTAGATGTTACCTGGCCAAGAGGCTCCTTGAGTCCTCCAGGCGCTCGGGCACGGCCCCCGTCCGCAGCAGGACCCAGCAGCAATAAAGCTGTCTGCAACTTCCCCCGTCGGAGATTTCCCCCATCAGAAATCCAGACCACATCCATCCCTTTCCAGCTGGGGCTGGAGAAAATACAATTGCGCTAACGCTGTCAGCACGATACCGAGTGCCAGCCTCAGCAAAGGAGGAGAGGACAAGAGGATGTAGCGCTACAGGATTTTATTTGGATGTCAATCAATTAAAAACAAAAAAAAAAGAGTGCAAGAGAGAGAATTAGCCCAGAAAAAGGAGCAATAAAGATGCACAAAGCACGTGCTGCCAGGGATACAGAAACTACCGGAGTTACTCCTGCAGAGCATCCCGTGCTGCTCCAGATCTCCGCTCCCTCCGCAGCAAGAGCTCGTTATCTGTTAGCACGGCATGGGGAAGATGCTGCACGTTACCCCCCCGCCCCGCTGTCGGAAAGGGCTGGAAACGCATTGCCGGGAGGGATGATGAACGCACCCTCCTCCATCTAGACCACGACCAACCAAACCCTGCGCAGTCGTGCAAAACGAAGGCTGTTAAAACGTTGGTGTCCCCAAAAGTAAACCCTGACAGCAAACCCCCTCCGCCCGGCGAGCCAGTATCTATCTGAACTGGCTGCATCCTGCTTCCAGGCTCGGTGCCAGCAACAACGACAGATTTCCATATAATTTATCCGCTAATGACATTACGCACGACCCAACGCGGGTTGCGCACCGCTGCAGGGATGCCGACGCTGCCAGGCACGGGGCATCCTGCAGCGAGGACCGCGGCGCTTTGCAGCGATGCACGCCGCGCGGCGGGAGGTGGTTGCGGGAGATGCTCCCCGACCGCGGGACGCAGCCAAGACCAAACCCTGAGCTACAGGACAGCACATCCAGGTTTCCTGGAACTCCTTGCACTGCCTTATCCCACAGCTCCCTCATATAGAGCCTTTATTTCCCCAAACGCCTGTAGCAGCCAACACGTTTCTCCTGGCAGAACCATTCACTGGGCACCGTCGCTGCCGTTTGTCCTCCCCTTTTGGCTCCCTTTCTTTACAGACAATTTTTCACGGAAAGGAAAAAAGGATTATTCCCCCCCCCCATTCCAGCTGCTGATCCCGTTTCCACGTTACCCATCTATATCCACTGCCGCACTAATCCTGCTCTGCTGCCCAGCGCCTCCAGCCTGGCTCACGGGGCCGGATCCAGCCTGGCGAGCTTTTCCAAACCATGCAAAAGCTTTCCAATATTGCAGGGGAGGGAAGCAGCATCGATTTTACCAGGCTTCTTGTTACGTAGCCTTTCCAAGTACAAGCCGAGATTCCCTCTTCCCAGCCATCGCACCTGCAGAGAGCTCCTGGAAAACCAATCCCAGCGGCTCATACGGCGGCCAATAAAAGCCCAATAAAAACCCAACCGTATATTCCTTAAATACTCACGATTCTCAAGCCAAACTCATTTTTTCTCTGTATTATCCTCCACAGAAGTGCGTACGACCTCACTACAGCTTCTTAGATGACTTATTATTACTCATTTTTTTTTTTTTTGCAAATATGCTTAAAATAGTTCTGCTTTTCTGTATTTTGCATTTATCGGCACTTCCCCCTCCCTGTCCACACAGAGCAAATATTCTCTAATTAACGTTTTTCTTCTCCAATTACAGTTTTATAAACCCAGAGCATTTCCTGCTGCTGGATGCCGCACCAGTGGCGTGGGGGGGGCCCCCAAGATTTTGAAGCTATTTGTGCTGCATTACTAATTTACACGGATGCTTTTGCAAATCGAGGAGCGAGAAAATAAAAAGCACGTAGACTGGGGGGCTTTTTCTCTTCTTTTTTCCAAAATCTCCCCACCCAAATCCAAACTCAGCCCAATTCCCTGCCCCAATTACTGCTGGGGTTCCCCCCCCTCCACCGCCGCTCAACCTCTGAGCTTGAAAACTTTTGACGGCTTCTCTTCCTAATCCTCACACGCGAGCTGACAAGTGGAAGTTACACGCGGTATGTTGGGGATTTGAGATGATATTTAGAACCGCGGCGCTGCCAAGGTCTGACACACAAGAGCTTTCCCCTGCTCAGGATCATCCCCCAGCTCCGGCTAACAAACCATCCTGCCTGGACTTACTGCCGGTTCCGTTTTTGGGGAGGAAAAGCTGAAATGTTGCGTTTTGCCCTGCACAGCCCAGTTGCGGGGCTCACAGCGAGCTCGCTGTGCAGGTCCCCAGCCCCGACTGCTGCGGGACAACACCCAAATCCGCATGCTCAGAAAGGAGGAGACCCGGCACATCACCCGGAGACTCTGCCTCCGCTTTCTGCAGCCCTCTGGGAAACTCCACACGGGATCAGGAAAATTGCACTCACCAGGAAACTCACTGCTTCCCTCCTAAAAGAGTCTGAGAGGCTCAAATCCAACCCGCCCCCACCTCGCAAACATTGCCAGCTGCATTTCAGCCGCTCTCTTGGCTCTGGTCTGCAGCTAGCTGGGGAGGAATTAACTTTGCAATGCTGCAAGCGCTCCCCCGCACCCCGTTCCCCAGCCCATCGCTGCACCCTGCTCCGGCCGGGCTCCGCTCTGGACAGCGGGGGGGACGGTCCGGAGAAGCATTGCCCTGCCATCACCCCCCGCCACGTGTCCATAGCGAACAGACACTGCATCGCCCGGATGAGAGGGCCGGCTTTTCCTTTCCTCGTTAATTAACTTGTCGGAACTCGAGGGTCCCGGGGAGAGGTGCGTGCTAGGAGGGACGCGCAGCCCTTACCCTGCAGAGCCTCCTTGGCGCGCGCCAGCTCCTGCTCCTTCTGCGCCAGCTGCACCTTCAGCTCGGTGGCCGAGAGCACCTCCGGCGACTTGCTGCCGTGCGTCTCCTCCAGGTCTTTCGTCAGCATTTCCTTCATTTGCCGGAGCAGGTGAACCTCCTCCTGCAGCTGGGCCACCTCCTCCCGCAGCAGCGCTGGAGGAAGAGGAGACACAATGCGAGGAAGTGACCGACGGCTCCCGGCGCGGCCCCACGCCCCCGCTGCCAGCTCAAACCCCAGGGAAATGCTGCTGGGGTGACACACGCACGCACACACGCACGCACCCTGCCCGTAAAATTGCTTTGCACAGCCCAAAGGCTGCAGCAGTGCTCGCAGCACCCTGGGAAGGGAGGAGGAGGAGGAGGGATGTGATGGGGAGGCACTTGGGAGGGAGGGAGGGAGGGGACCTCCACCGGGTACTGGTTTCTAGTTTTGCCATTAAAAAAAAAAAAAAATAATGATAATACCACCACCAAGAACCACGTCCCCATCCAAACCACTCCCCGAGAGGTTGCTCACAGGGCCAGCGTCCCGCAGAGGCTGCCCAGCCCCACTACGCCCCGTACGTACACCTCGGCTCTGCCCCCAGCCACCCACGCCTTCGGGAAACACTCCACAAAACTCAACAGAACCACTCAGACCGGGAAGGGGAAGAGGACGCTTTCACCTCCAGACCGGAATCTTGAATTTTTCAGATTTATGCCCAGCAACTGCAATGCTCCTCAAAAGCAGCTGCATCCCAGGAGCATCCCAGCACATCCCAGCCCAGGTCCCCCCTGCACCGGGGGAAGCTCCGGCAACCTCATTCCCTATCCCTGTGCCCACTGCTTAGTGCAATAACAAAGTGCTTTTCTCTCCTTTCCACATGGCACCCATCGCCCTCGTCTACCCTCGCTATCCTTGTCCCGCAAACCCCTTGGTGGCCGCTGCAATCCGCCACACGAGCCAGGTATCACCATCCAAAATGACCCGCATCGGCGCGTGAGCAGTTTGATTTTGCTTCTATCCCCCTTTGAGGACAGGCAGAGAAGACCAGTTACTCATCCAAAGGGGCTTATGAGTTTTTGGGGTTGCATCGTGCCCCTAGACACAAGGAGGAAAAAAATCAATCCCTTGGGCACGCTTGTTACAGTTTACCGGAAGAAGAAAATAGAAATAAAAAAAAAATAAACGCTCCTTCTCCAAGCTGCTGCGGTTGGGCCCTTTCCCCATCGCCACCGAGTATCAGCCAGCCGGGGCACAGCGGCTGGCCATGAAATTCAGGGGGGTTTCCCTTTCTATTTTGCTAAGGTCCCCCCCCTCCCCGGCACCTCTCGGCATGGCCAGCGCACGTGCCCCGGGCGGTTTCCTTTCCGCCAGGGCTTGGGAAGCCAGGAGGGGAGGTGATGCCGGCGGCAGGACGGGGAGAGGCGGCTCCCCCCGGGTCCGGCCAGCAGCTGCACCAGGAAGGCATAAAAATCTGGTCTGCATACTTGAAATGCTTCCCGTATGAAAACTGGCAAGGCCCCATTTTGTAAATTATTTAGCAATAAAGTCACTAACGAGGAACAGTCGAGCTCCGGGCTGGGGATTTCGGTGCAGTCCAAAGTGGGTTTTTTTTTTTTTTT
>VXBL01007870.1:223679-239055 GCA_013400195.1 Aramus guarauna
GGCGGGGACGCCACGGCGGCCGGAGCAACTCCATGCGAGTAAGGAAACCCCGCTGGGTTTGGGAGCGCCTGCTGATTTAATTCTGCTTTACAAACAAGCACGGTGCAAAGGTAAGCGTGCACCTCTTGGCGTGACCCGCCACGGCACGGGAAGGCGCAGAGCCAGCGATGCCAGTGAACCGAAGCAAGAGGGAGGAGGTTCTCCACGCCACGGGCGTTGCACAAGCCCCAAGCTCCCCAGAAGCAGGTCCTGGGAGCCTCCTCCCACCCGCTGCGCTCCTCCTCGGCAGAGGAGACCGGTGAGGGCTGGGCTGGGCTCCCGTCCTCCTCCGTCCCGCTGACTCACCCACTGGGGACCCAGTCGCGTTTCTCACGCCCGCAGCGCCCGTCCTCATCCCCCTCACACGCGTGGTTGGAGGTGCTGCTCCTTAACCCAGCGATGCTGCCTGCAGGGGATTCCCCCCTGCCCCTTCCTACTGGATTAAAAACCCCTCTGGAAGTGCAAGGAAAAAAGGGTGCCGGTTCATTAAAAGGCGGCGGATGCCTCGGCTGGGTTTGTGCGGTGCAGCCGGGCTCCGAGCGCTGAGCGTGTCGGGCAGCGGTCGCGCTTTGGGCTACAGTTAAATTGGGGTTGGGGTCTGGGTGGCCTCGCCTTGTTCTGGAGGAACCCAGTACCACGTGCCGGCGGTGGCTGCTGCCAGGAGGGAGGTGACACGACAGGGAGCTTCGCTCACGCAGCGTCCCCTCCCAAGACAAGGCACGCCGAAGGCATCAGCCCTGACGAGAGCCGGCTTTCCCGGGGAGGGAAGAGCTCAGCAACGGAGCCAGCATTGAGACTGGGATTTCCACACAACCCCAGACACCCGTATTTCTGCACGAGGCAGTTTTGCTGATTAGCAAGTACGTGGCTCCTGCAAACGATTTGTCTGCGCACGCGGGCACAGGGCGCTGCTGCTCGCTGCACGCGGGATGCCTGGGCCGGGGCTGGGAGGGGACGCGGGTCCTGCGCGGGAGGAAGATGAGGCTGGGGGGTGTTGTGGTCCATTGAGGCATTTCCCACAGATCCCAGCTGCCACCTGCACTGGGGAGGGGTCTGGCCCCTTCATCCCAAGGGGAGCTGCCGGCCCCCTTCAGCCCTCTGTAGCCAAGCCCCTTCTGCAGGGACAGGGCAGGAGGGACCATTCCACCCAAGCCTGGCCCAGGAGGTCTCTGCAGACGGGGCACCAAGGGGCTGATCCAAACTGGGCAGCCTCCACCAGAGGACAAACCTGCATCTCTGCCTTCCCAAGCTTGGAGATCCCGTCAGGGTTATGGCTCTGGAGCGAGCCGGCTACAGGTGGTCACCACCAAAATCTCCCAGCTCCTTCAAGGTCAGCCTTAAAATCCCAACATCACCATCTCCAAGGGCAAGATCCACCAGAGACTTGCAATAGAGGGTCAAGTTGGGGACAAAAAGCACTTCGGCATCGCCACTCGGAAAGGCACCGTTCTCACCGAAACGGTTACTGGCCGTGGGTGGTTGGTTAAACGCAGCTCCACCATACGGCTGTTGATGTATAGCCTTGCCCTGAAGGCACAGCACCTGCAGGGACTGCTGCTTACCCCAAACCTGGTGAGAAGCATCTTTGCAGAAGGTCAGCGATGCATCTATGGACCTTTGGACAGGAGCTGGTCCTTGCAGAGCTACACCTGACCTGGGGAACAGAGCGGTCCGTAAAACCACATCCCACAGACTGGAAGAGAAAAACCAGGAGATCTCCTACAAGGTCTCCTGCACCACAATGCCGCCTACTTCCAGGAAAATTTGGTAAAACATTTCCACACTCCCGTGGAAACCCGCTTCCCTGTCTCTCAAAAAAAAAAAAAAAGATAATGAAGCAAGGAGATGTTTCAAAACAGAGCTGATTTCTCCCCCCATCCCAGATTTTTCTTTCAAGGAAAACTTTTCTCAAAAATGACACATTTTTGTCAAACATTTCACTGGTGACAAATTGGCGTTGTCACCAAGGAGAGCACTCAGCTGGGAACTTCAGAGGCGCTTCGGGAAGCCTCTGTCTGCTTTTACCGAGTTAAAAATCGACGGCAGCGAGGTTGCAAAACATAGCGTGTGAGGCGAAGGATTACCTAACGTGGATCTGGCTCCGAAACGAGAGGCCGTAAGAGTCATTTTCATTCAGGAACTTGCCACCACTCGGCACCTCCTCCAGCACTGCCGGAATATTTTATGCTCCCAAAAATTGCACCTGCGTCGCCGAGACTTTTTGCATTGATTGATTAAAGCCTCAGAGAGAAAAATCTAAAGTTGATTTTTATTTTTATTTTTAATGTCTCTACCCAGGCCATACACAGTGACTTTCCCCTTCTTTAAAACGGCATCACAAAAGCTGTTTGCAGCGTAAAGCGGCAAAACCCCCTAATGAGTAAAGGACAAACATCATTGGGCTGGTTTCTGTGCTCCTGGTTGCAATCTCATCTGATACAGTTTCCTGAACTCCCCACAAGTTATTTCTGTTGTGTTTTTTTATTTTATCACGAGAATTATGGTTGTTATCACAAACATTTTATGCCTAACAACTTCTGGCTTCCTTACGATATTTTCATTCAAATGCTAAAAGGCTGTAATGAGACTAAGATAATGGCCCGCAAAAATAAATGATACAGATCAGAAAAAGGGGAATTTGGTTAAAAAAAAGAAAACAAACAGAAATTATCCATCCTAATTAGCATTCAAAGACAGTAACTGGGGGGGATGGGATGTATTCCGGAGAGGGTTGTTTCACCGGGCACCTAAACCCCAACACACCCTGCCCTGCTCCATCCTGGGCGACGAGCACCTCTGCTTCAGAGAGGGGTTACAAGGGAACGAAACCCCAAAAACCTGATTTCTGGGCTCATTACCAGCTTCTATTTACATCACTTATGGCCACCCATCCAAAACCTCAGCTGTGCCCTTGGCAAGCAGCCTGCCGCTTGCTGCCCGCTCGCTGCCACATCTGGATCCCGCCCCTCGCTGCCACATCTGGATCCAGCAGAAAACATCACCGACTCCTCCCCATCCTCGTCAGCGCTAACGAGCGTGCAGGGAGGCGAGGGACAGCCCATCGTCCGCAGCCACGGAGGGGACAGGACACGCCGGCCACCCGGCTGGGGTATCGATCAGCGAACCGTGGGCTCTCTGAGAGCTTTGAACCGCTGAACCCCACCAGAATCAATATTTTCCTTTTTAAAATAACGCTGGGGGCAAAAGCACATCTAATACAGATTCGGCGTTACGCTGGGTTTTACATTATTCATTGAACTTCATCCTACGTCATACTGCAGCGAATATATTACCATACACGATGGCAAAGAAATTGCACAACTCCTGCGAATATACGATAAAGCGGCAGCCTGGGCTGCTAAAAGCAGCCAGCTCGATTGGCAATCTCTAATTAGCGACACATAATTAAGTTGCTATACATTGAGGTTGTGCCTGTACCACCAGCCACTTTATAGCAAAAGAGGAAGATAGGAAGTTATAATAAATCAAAATCCTAATAAATCAAACCAGCAACAAAACCCGCAACAGGGCAGAGCCGCGAGCGGGTTCCGAACTTTTGCAAACATTTGCTCGTCGAGTTTTGCAGCGTCGCCACGCGCGAAGCCTCATCCCTCCCGCTGCGCAGGCAGGAACGTCACCGCACGGGCACCCAGGGCCATCGTGTCCCCAGGGCCACCCAGCTCAGCCCGCCCAAGACGCACCGGTGGGGAACCGGCTGCTCTCATAAGAAATAACGGGGGGAAAAGAAGAAAAGGAAGCCTACCAGGAAAAGTTAATTTCCCACCGCTATGTAGAAACGCGCTCCCGTTTCTAAAAATCACTTTGCATCCTCAGTGACACGCGTGCTTTTCCTGGGATTGAAGGTCGGCAGCTCACCTCCCGGTCTGGACACTATCTCTACCAGCCAGATGTTACTGCTTGCTTTTCATTTCTTCAGAGCTGCACTTTAGCTTCCAGAGAGTTTCAAATCAGCAATTCTAATGATCCCTCTTCATTAACCACTCCAGCAATATATGTATGCATATCAGGGAAATCCAGCACAGAAAACCATCTTTTTACAACACCTGCTGCCCACGCAACCTGCCGCATTCATCCACCGGAACAGAACTTACCCCAACCCTGTTTCTTTACCCCCAAAACCTGCTGCTCACCAGGCACGGGACCAGGAGGTGCAGGGAGGGGAGGGCAGAGACCAGCCACATCCCAGTCCCAGCCACATCCCAGTCCCGTCCCCCCCGCACCTCCAAAGCCACGAGCTAAGAACATTTCACCCAATAACGTTTCTGGGGTCAGACGCGGATTTGGCAGCGGCTGTGACGCCCCGATGGAGTTGGAAACCTGCGTCACGCCGGCACCTTCCTTCCCACCGCTGAAGAACAAACCCCACCGTCGAGTGCCCTCCGCGGTGCCCAACGTCCCGACGGGTATTCGACTGGCACCGCACAAAGCGACGGGGTTTGTTCACGTGCATCGGTAACGGCTCAAAATGCCGCTACAGGCCAAGTTTTGGTGGCTTGCAGGAATTGCAAAAAAAAAAAAAAGGAACGAAGTCTGGGCTGACGGTGCTCGGCTTTGCAAGGCGGAGCTGGGAACCCTGGGGGGGTGCGCGGATCAATGACCCCGTGCGCCCGGACATATCCCGGTCCCCTCCCACTTGCTGTGTGTATCAACAGAATATTTATAAATCAATTGCAAGCAATTAATCAGCTAGAGGAAGATAAAGGCTAATGAAGAAAAGAGATTAGCTGGCGATGCACAAACAGAGCTCCTCTGGGGAGGAACCGCTGTGGTTGGAAGCCTCCTCTGCAAAGCCTATTAGCTCCACTTAAAAAAGAAATTTAAAAGAGGCAACCTGAATAATTAATAGGAAGAGTTAATGGTTCATGCTAACAGCTTCTAAAAACCTGCGGCAGCCGTGTTTGTTAACCACAACAAGGCCCGCCGACAAAAGGACCTGCGGAAAAACCATCGCCCCGCGCTGCGGAGGGATGCTCGGCCGGGGCTGGATCCCCGCATCCCCTGCGGGGATGGAGTGAGGGCACCGGAGCCGCGGCTGGAGCCGGGGAGGCTCGTGCAGACGAGCGAGTGACCCCGAGCCCTTCTAGCTGAGCTATAAATAATAACGGAGAAACAACGACAGGACTTGAGGGGAAGCCTCCAGGGATTTACAGCCTAATATTAACCAGCCGCCGTATCCCACGGTAGCCTTCCCATCCCCAACCCGCTCCTTGTCAGCAAAGCCGGTACTAAATATACTGTCATTTCACTTGCCAACTGAAAAATTAATCTCGAGGCAGAGCAGCCAACAGCCACATTTGCTGTGGATTTTTCCATCCTAGTATCGTTCCATGCCAAACTTCGGGAAGGAGAGCCTCAGGAGGAGATCGGCGGCACTTCCCTTAGCCGTATCGCTGCCGTTTGTGATGTATTTCACACCAAGGCTGGGCTTAACCCAGCCTGCAGGACCAGCAGCACCATGACAGTGCTACCAAGAACCAGGCACTCTTCCCCAAAATGACACCCCCGCGCTACCCCGAGGGGGATTACAAACTGCCGCTTCGTTTGCGAGCAGCGCCCAAAAATGCCACGTCCCTCCGCTGTGACCCGCATCCTACAGGAACGCTCCCGGGGACGCCTGTAAGCAGCTTTCCCAAATTTGTGATTTAAAGATCCCTGTTCCTCCTCCTCCGGTGCTGCAGGGTCCCACCCCGGGTGGGCACCTTAATGGGAAAGGGCTCGGGAAGAGCCCCCGCTTCAGAGGGCTCTCCCAGGCAGCGTTTCCAGACCCTATTTGCCTTTTTCAAGTAACGCCCCACAAAATCGCCAGGTCCGGGCTGAAGCCCGCTTGTGTTTTGCAGAGGGAAAGGAGAAAAAGCATCTCCCCGCCTTCCTCGCCAACTTGCAAGGCGGCAATTTAACCTTCAAGAGCGAGCTCAAATTCATTTAGCAACAGCCCTTATCTACAGGCTGGGGGCAGAATAATTCTACCGAGAACAATATATAATAGATAAAAATAACTGCACTGCGGTGAGGAGACAGACAGCGCAGCGCAGGGCAGCTCCGAGCAGCTTTTTGCCTGCTAAAACAGCCCATCAATTCAACGGCGAGTTACGGGCCGGCAGCAGGAACGCGGTCCCCAGTTCCCACGTCGAAGGGGCTGAGGTCGATTTCAAAGCCTTGGCGGGGGCGAAGGTGGGCTGAGCCCGTGTCACACGTAAGCGGGATGCTCCCAGCTGCCCCACTGCATCCCTGCGCCCGCAGCCCATCGCTATTAAGTGACTCAGAGCCCCATTTCCAAAAGCTTTTTTTTTTTTTTTTTTTTCTCTTTCCCCTTTTTAAAGAAAAGAAAAACAAACCTGAAGTACTTTCCGAGTGCCTAAGCAGCTAGGGAGATAGATTTTATTTATGTGCCACTTATTGAACTTCCAAACTATGTTTATTAAAACTTCCTTCTCATCAAAGTTTGTCTTTCCCTGCCAGGAGGTGTAGGAAAAAAAAATAATAAAATAAAATCAACTGCCTGAAGGCTTTCAGCCGCTCACATAACACCAAAACTTTACACCACGCCAAATATTACGGCAGACCCGACTGCAAGGACAGGAATATACCCCTGCCCCATAAAATGACCAAACAGACCCCCAGTTGGTACCAACGGGCTGAAAACGGGGAGCCGAACATCAACCGCTAGCACAAATGTGATTTTTTTTCTGGAATACCTGCAGCATTACTCAACGGAGCGTTGCGATGGGCAGTGTAACGCTGCATGCGTGCGTACGCACAATGGCAAAAAAAGCCATTTAGAGCTTGGAGGGCTGCGGTTGGTGCCTGTCTGGAATTAAATAACGCACTGGGTTGCAAAGTTAATAAAAGCGACAAGCCTTTTATTAATCTCAGCTCACGCCGCAGCGCTCGGAGCCGGCAGGCAGCCGCTCTCGCAAAGTTATCAGCGCGTCGCACCAGGCAAACCTAGAGCTGGGAAAAATAATAAAAAAAAATAAAAAATCAAAATTTAAACCAAAACCAAACCCAAAAAGGAGCAGCAGCAGATGCACGCCAAAGCCAGCAGCAGAAGCCCAGGCTCTGGCAGCATCAGGTTGGAGAGCGGGGCTGGATCCCCACGGAATACGCTCCACATCAATACTGCTGAGAGGTATTTTCCACCCGCTACGGTGGAAAATTGCATCCTGGAGAAGGCGGGCGTGCGAGGAAGGCAGGCTAAGCAGAGGAAAAATTTTTTTCCACTCTATTTTTCATTTCCCACCAGAGGAAGCCATGCTCTGAAGTGTTTTACCTGGACGCGCAGCAAGCCCGGGGAAGGTCGAGCATCGCAATTCCACCGGCACCAAAGCGCCAGGCGAGCACGGAGCAGCCGAGGACATCCAGCTCCCGGAAAACACGGCGTGTGCACCCGCTCCCGATGGACGCGGACATTGTGCCGTGGCTGGGAAAAGACAGCTGAAGGATGGGTTTGCTTTTTAAATGGCATTAAATGCCTTTTCAAAGCTCCCCAGGAGACATCCGGTGCTTAGGTGAGGTTATAGGGTGGACGTGCAAAAACCCTCGATGCCCTTTTCTAGTTCTATGGGCCCTGCTGCTCCCGCACGTGATGGTGGCCAGGGGACAGGGAGGGATCCCGGCTCCGACGTGACATCCTCCGTATTCCCAGCATCGGCACCGGGGCACAGCGCGCGCCCGGGAAGAACGAGGGGCCCCGGGGAAGAGAGGTGCAAGGGGGGTTTACACCAGGAGTAAAGCAGAGAGGTTACTGGAGCGAGATGTGCAGCAACAGGAGCTGCCCATCTTCGTTACTTCATCACGAGTCGCACGGTAATTATTTGGTTTAGATTCTTCTTCCCCTCCCCGGCAAACTTCAGGTTTTTAACTCAAATGGACTCATGAAAATCTCAGCTTTCAGCTTCGAAATAAAAGCGCACAACCCTTCCCTGGCACCGAAAAGATTTCTGCATTTTCCCCCCCCGCCGTGTACTGCCCAGGCTCAGAAAGCAAAGCAAATAAAAGGAACCCTTATCTCTGCCAAATACACTTTATAACCTGAACCATGACTTTCAAATAGCTAGAGCTAGAAAATGAAAATAGTAATAAATGATCCTCAGAGACAGGTACCCAAGAAGCAATCGTATTAACTCAAAACCAAATGTGATCAAGAATAATAATTCAAATATGGGTTTTCAATGCATTACTTGAGCAGGACAAAAAAAGATGTTGTTCCCTGCGATTTATTCACATAAAGGCTTCAATGTCATGCACCTTTTCTACACTGCCCTCACAGGACCTCTCCCGAGCTGTGCCCGGCACTGGGCACTGCCCCAGAAAAAATATTGTTGTACTGAAAAGATCAGGCCAATAATAACAAAAATATAACCAAAGGAACTTGGGGATTTGGAGGAAGGGAAAAAAAATAATAAAGCCACGAGTAAATGCAATGCATCTAACTCGGTGCAAGCAACAGCGCGTGGGAAAAGGACGCCCAGCTCCGTCTGCAGGGTGCACCAGGGATGGGGTGTTCGCGGGGCGGGGGGCATGAAATAAAGAGCCATTTCCCGAAAAAACGGGCTTGTGTGTAGTGACGGGCACCAACGTGCGGAGCGACCTGCACAATAGCATCAAGGAGGGGGAATTCAGCCGGGTTAGACCCGCTGTGCCCTAAACCCTCAGCGAGGTAAAGACGAGTTTCCACGGATGACTCGGAGCCCGGAGTGGTCCCCAGGAGCCTGAGACGTGCTCGATACCCAATGCTGACCCCGGGATTAGGTTTAAAACTGGAAAAATTCAAGAAAAAACCCTGGTCATTCACACCCTCAGACACCCAATACCCCATGCAGAGTGCACCCAGAAAGGCTCAATAATTCTTCAAAGTTTTTGTTTGTTTTTCTCCTTAGCAAGATGGAGATTTGCAGTATTTCAGCTGGTTTGTGCCTTAGGCGTGCTGGGACAGGACACTGGCCAAGTCCCCTCTCCCAGCGGATGCCTGCAAGCCCAGAAGAGAAAAGAGAAAAAAAAAAAAAAAAAAAAAAACCAAAAAAAAAGGGTGGGAAAAAGGGTCCTCCTTNTAAAAATCAGGCTGGGCAAAAGGGTCTCCATCTGACAGCTCAGTATTTCTAAGTACGAGTCTTCGGCGATGCTTCCAATACCCAAATAACAGGCACTAGGAGAGGCAGAGCACAGCCCCGACCTGTGCCAAGCTGAGCCGCATTTGGTTACTGCTCTTTTCACCAATTTCCCCCCAGCTACGCTGCAAAAAAGGATAAAAAAAAAAAATCCCTTTATTTTTTTTTTTGAGCCAGATTCACCCTCGCACCACAGTCCCCGTAGGATTACAAATATTTGATGCAATCGGAAAGAAAACAAAACCGTCCCGAAATGACAACTGAGAGGGAAACAATCTGGGAAGTTTTAACCTTCAAAATCTGTCTCTTAATTCTGGTTGCGATTTCTGCAGGCGAGGGAGGAAAAAAAAAACCCCACAACCCAAGCGGTGTCTGCCGCTGCGTTACAAAGGCAACTTGAGACGGGATTTTAAAATAACATGACGACGCTATAGTTAACGCTATTAAAATTCAAAGTGCAAAGACAACCGATAATCCCAACCGGTTCCTGGGACAAGAATCAAGTCGTGCAACGCACAGCTATTCGGCGCTGCTCGCTACTATCGATTTCCTTTTATTGGAAGGGAAAACAAAAAAAAAAAAAAGAAGAAAAAAGCGAACAGTTAACAAGGAAACCAAAACCTCTCCAGTAACCCAGCCTGCCCGCTCACGTTCAATACCAGCAGCTCAGCAAGCGAAACCAGACTACTGGCAAACTCTGCACTGAGTTTCAAAAGTTAAAAGAAAAAAACAAAAAAAACCCAAAAAAACCCCAAAACAACGGACCAAAAAACCACATTTGAAACAAAATCTGCCCAGGCACAAAGACATCTGCCTGGGGAGAGCTGCAGACTGTCCCGGAGCAGCGCACGGACCAGGCTGATCCCAGGGGCTGGCGGTGCAGATGAAGAACAGCCCCAGCACGTCCACAGCAAGACACGGCCTGGAAACGCGACAATATTTCCATCTAAAACTCCCGGACCTGCAGCGCTGCCCCAAGAGCAATCGCTTTCGACACTTGAAGTCCCAAACTTGCACTCTGCTATGTACCTCCAAGTTGCTGCGCCCGTAAATCAGGCTCCGCATGGGCAGGAGCCACTGAGGGATCATTTAAGAACAAACAAGCAGAAATATAGTATTTATACACACACAGTATTTTCTTTATTTTTTTAAAACACATGGTCTGCTACAAGCTTGACTATAGGATTAAATTGGTATAAAATCAGAGATTTTACTCTGTTCTTCAGCTACTTGCAAAATCCTCCTGAAAGATTGCTGGGGGTTATACAGGGATTATATTGTTTAGTGAGCCAGTTATAATCCCTCTGATAAGAGGGGCTGATCCGGGCAGAGAGGCATTGGCTCGATGCTATTTGCAAATAAAAATTAAAACAGAGATAGCGGCAGGTTTGCTCAGCCTCCTGCCTTATCTCCAAAGCGTGGCGGAGAGATTATTATTTGATCCAACTCCAGCCGGGGAAGAAAAGCAGGGCTCCAAGGGGAATTCAGTAAAGGCAACTTTTCCAGACGTCGGCAGCCCTAAGCGCTGCCGAGAAAGTCAAAACGCAGCCCCGAGAAACGCACGGTGGGATCTGCACGCTGGGATTTTTGGGCACAGACACCTGGAAATTGGGTGTCCCGTGACCACGGTTAATTATAAGGGGAAAAGTACTCCTAAGCTGTACTAGACCAGCCCGTCGGCAAAGTTAAAATGCCATAAAATCCCTTTCTTACTGGAAATAACTGAGCTGACTGTCCAGAAAGCAGCCGGTCCCCATGAGCTGGTGGCCCCAGCCGCCCACCTTCGGCTGGGGACCGGAGGGACCCCGGGAGAGCTGAGTTCACCTTTACGGCACCACAGGCAGCATCTCCAGAGAGAAGGAGGCCAAAAGAAACTTCCCTGGCCTTTGCAGCCATCAGTAGGGTGGTAGGACTGGGTGTTATCTGCGATGCTCAACGTGGTTATTTCAGTTAAGTCGCCCCTGGGAATTGCAACCGTGATATTCTGCTGCTGGACAGTTATCTGCAACTGATTACAGATTTTTTTTAATTTTTTTTTTTTTTAAATATCTTTTTCAGGCACAGATAAAGCTACCTGGAGCAATTTGTTTCCTTAAGCCTGGTTATGGAAGGGTCAACACCACACATAAGCACTCCTTGACTTTACAAGAGACTACAACCGGATGCAGGCGAACAGGGTTTGTCCGAAAACCAGCTTTTCCCTGGAAATTGCATCTGTTCGGGAGCAGGTTCCTTTCCACCCTCCTCAGCGGCCATCGGCTTTTGGGCTCAATCAAGACCCCCAGGTCCCAGGTATACCTTCAAGGGGATTTGTAAGGATTCAACACCCCGTAACACCAACACGAGCAGATTTACGGGCAGGAATCTCTCTCCAGAAGCCCGAAGGAATTGTGTTTTGGGGAGGAAAAGGGAGGCCCTTGGGGGGGGATATCGATATTTTAAGGACTGCCACAACTTGAGGATCAGGACAACCAGCATCTGCTCCGGCCACTTCTCATGTCTCTGCTCCACCATCGCAGCATTGGAAGGGAGGAAAAACAAATCAGGAGAGCCACGTGGGGAAAAGAATGAGTTTTGATTGTGCCGGCGGCACGAGGGACAGATGCAGAGCGAAGGAGGGCCAGGGAAATCCATCGGCAATACAGGGGGTACGGTGCACACTGTACAACCGCACGGGTACCCGAGGCGATGCTGCGTGCAGACCACGCTGATGCCACGCAGCCCCGCATTTACCCCCAAAACACCCCAAGGGCCAGGTCAGGGCATCGCCCCTCGCCCAGCCGGGCACCGAATGGCACCCCCAGCCCCACGGCAGCCCCCCGCTAGCCAAGGGAGGGATTTTCCTTGTCCTTACACCGGCTTCACCCCTGCTCAGCTACCATCAGCAAGGTGCTCGCTGGGTCGGAGCCACGCGAATGAAAAGGGCACCCACTAACAAAGCGTTTGGAGGAGATTCTGCTGTACCCCCCCACATCACAGCCTGGGCTACAACCCCGCCGAGGCACCGGCTCTGGGCTTGTCACCTCCTCTTTATCCTACAGCCCTGCTCCCTTGCTGCGGGATCGCATTTTGGGGCTGCCAGAAGAGCACCGCGCTGTACAACCCTTAAACGCACAGTCAGCAGCAAACAACCCTAATCCAGCCCCTGCCCTGCAAAACCAGGAAACCAGCTTAAAAACACCCCGACCAAACACCAGAGTAAAAAAGCACAGAGTTTCTTTTACCTGCTACCGGGCTTTGGAGTACACCTCATTTTTTGGGGAAAGATACAGGGAAAACACAGAGGAACCGGCAAACCTGTTGCAAACCGCGAAGCACCACGTTCCCAGGCACTTGCGGGCAGGAACACACGCTGTGCGTTCAGAGAGAAAATGGCTTTTCAGCAGGGACTGCAAGCACGTTTTTCAAGAATATTATCCTGACACAGACACAATCCTCCTATTTTTTTGGTTAAAAAAAAAAAGTATGTAATGATGTCATGGCCCTGGATATGCCCAACACCCTCAGTGAATCTCAGGGTATGGTGGCATGCAAGCGTGACTTAAAAGCCTAAATTTTAGATAGTCTAGGGGTTATTTTGGGGGGGGAAACTAATAACAGTACCTGCTCTGAAGCAGCAATAGTGGGGCACAAAGACAAGGCAAACGCTGAGCCCTCAGCGCCCGGCAGCATCCCCTTCGGCGCGGGTACCGTTCGCAGCGAGCACACTACGCAGGACGGGGGTGATGGAAGAAGCCAGCAGCAAACCCCATGAGGGGAAGCAGATAGGCCGGGAAGGATGGCTCTGAAAGTCCTGCCAAAAATATTTTACAAAGCAGCTGCCTGTTAACAAAAACACAGAGAATCACCCCGGCTTCCAGCCTGAATCCCAACCAGTCACGTACGGCATTTCCCTGGCTCCGTATCTGCCACAAAGCCTATTATCTTCCATACCAGGTGTTGAAGCATCATTAGGACAACTCGAACGAGAGGCGAAATTCTCCTGTACACGCCATTTTCATCATTACAGCCCTTTTACACTCAGCATATACAGCAAGGGAGGCTACTAGGTTGACAAAGGGGATGCTCAGCCCCCCAAAAGGCTGCAAATTGATTGTTGTGTCCCCCCCCTTCTGCAGAACAATTACTTCTTGCTCCTTTAACAGCTCTTTGAGCAGAGCTTTACTCCATTGCGGGAGAAACGCAGACCAGCGGTATGACGGAGATACTCACCTCCGCTACGCCGGGGTGGGGGGGAATTTCGTAAGAGGGCATAAACCCCGTGTACTATTGACTCAGTGGTGCAGGATTTTACAGCCTGCTTCGGGGTGCACATCGCTCACACGCGCACGTTTCCACCGGCCCCCACGGATCCTGCGACGCAAGCGATGCACCACGGAGGCTGCGCTCCCCGGGCCCTCTCCATCTTCTGAAGGGGTTCCCAAGAATGATTTCCTGCAGTCTAAGGTACTCTCTTCTACATGGAGGCTTTTTTTAATTTAAATTGTTTAATTCAATAATCAAAAGCAGGTTTAACACCCAAAACAAGGGGGCGGGGGAGGAAGCAAGCGTACTCCAAAAGTATAATATTTGCAAGAGAGAATTCCACACGGGAATATTCTCAGTCATCCCCCATCCACCAGTTCTCTTATCTATCCTCAAAGCTGCTAACACGAGCTTCAAAGCCAAACCCCGTTTCCAACTGGAAACCCACGGACTGGTCCCCGACGGATGCAGGGAGCTGCAGGAGGAGGTTCAGCTCCAGGGCAGCTGGGATGCTCAGCCCCAACCGACATGGTCCTGGGGCCGGGTGACTGATTCGGGGATCGAAACGACCGAAATGACCGCTACGCCTTGCCGCGCGTAGAAATGTATATATTGCCTGGACTGCACCTGCCCACAGAAAATTCGGAGGACCAAAACCCATCCTTGGCAAGGCAGGATCGCTCCTCCCCGGCAGAAACTACGCAAGGACAGGAAACGTTGTGATCCTCAGCACAAGACATTCAAGGTCCCAGAAATAACAAGCCCAAGGAGGATGCGGGGACCGGGGGAACGCGTCACCTAATCGGATTAAGCTCCAAAATCATCTTCCAAGACGCAGCAGCTCCAAAATCATCTTCCAAGACGCAGCTAAGCGGCAGTTCTCCCCAGCGTGGCCGGGGCACGACGGACGCAAGCACAGACCTAACTTCTACCCGTGCAGCAGACCCCGGGCATTTATCTCTGCTGCCTGAAGACCTGCTGAAGTCCAGAAGATCTCACCATGAACCAACGTCAGCGAGGGCTTGGCCAACTCGCACCCTCCCTCAGCACCACAGCATTAGCTCCCCCCCCCCAAAAAGAATTGCACCAGAATTCAGAGCAAGCAGCAGCATTTCAGAAAAGCTGCGATCCCGGGCTTTTCAGCTCAAACGTCTCACATGAAAGAGAGGAATTTCCCTCCCAGTGAATAGCTGTTTATACATTCTTTGGCAACTGCGTTACCATTAGCAAACACAATCTGTATTTCTGCCTAGCTCGTGTGTTTGCCAAGCGCGTTTGAAAGGAATATTTTATCCGCCGCGAGATAAACCCCAGAGGCTTCGCCTCCTGACGTGAATGACCATGCGCCAGGTCCCGCTGCAGGTAAGGGGCTTGTTCCCGCAGAAGACCACCGCGATAAACCCCACCTGAATAAATCCCATCCGCACAGGGCATCCGAACAGCTTAACACGAGGACGGGGGGGCTCCTTGCCCCAGCCACCCCCTCTGCCGACAGCATCCCAGCCCCTCTTCCAACCCGAGATGAAACACGGTGGGGAAAAACGCAGAAAATTGTGCCGTGCCAGGGCATGGTTAAAAAGCACATGGTGGATCACGGACAGAGGGGAGAAAAAGCCCTCCAGCTCCAAATCGGGGGGTGCAAAACCCACCCGGAGCTGCCACCTGCAACACTGCGTCAGGGAGCACCGGGCCCCCCCGCCAGGTCCCAAAGCTGCCCTGGCTTCTGCCTTTCCAAAGGTTTGGGCTGAGCTCAACCCTGCTGTCTAGAAGCAACAATACCGGGTTTAAACCAAGCCCTTCTCAGCTTATGGCCCCGGTCATTTCCCCGGGATATCATTGCAATGACACAACTCCCTTAAAACGCCAAAACCAGACATTTGTGGTTCCCACAAGCACTCCCCCCCTCCACCTTTGTGATCTACATATCACATACATTTCCTTTATGCAACAAAAAAAAAAAAAAA
>VXBL01007870.1:247950-262857 GCA_013400195.1 Aramus guarauna
GGGGGGGGGGAAGCTGTCTGTAACACAGATCATCCAGAGATCGATCCCTCTCCCTCTCGCCAAACTCTTTAGTAAGAGTCACTGAAATGCAACGATTTTCCCCCGTTCTGTACCGAGCACTGCGCAGTCGCAGGATGGGGGAACGCTGGATTGATTTGGTCTCGCTCTAAACCCTGACGACAGCCTAAGGCGGCCGTACGTATAAGCAGAGGCCTGATTTAACAGGTTATAAAGCTCCACTGTTTTCTCACTATTGACTTTTATTGCGGCACATAAAAATTTTAATGAGAAATAAATTGATAAGAGATCCATTACCACGGAGGAACCGTGATCTGCTCATTTGTGAGCTATAATGTCAAACCCCACATTTTTGAAATTCAGAGGAAAAAAAATGCACCCACGCTGTATTTATGTCAGTATTGAGCTGGAATTGGCACTTAAAGAGACACCTGGACCGTGCCTGTCCCTTGCAGTGGGACTACGTAGCCCTGGGTAAGACGCTGGTGGTGGTGGGACCCACACAGGCATCGCCTGAAGGTGATGCTCAGCAAGTGGCTTCACATCTGCAGACCCATGGCATGTGCTGCTGTGGAAAACAGAGCCTGGAAAAGCTGGAAGGAAGAGCTCAGCTACCCCAAACCATGGAGCCGATCACCTTTTTCACCTCCCCTTTGGTTTTCACCGTGTCTCCGCACCTTGGCGGCGGGTGAGGTGCACCCCGCGGTGGAGACATCTCGGTGCTGTCAAGACTTGTATCAGCCAAACCCAGCAGGGAGTCCTTTAGAGATCACCTGCTGTGTCCTGAGGAAAAGAAGGGGGGGTAAAAAACAGAAAATACACCTATTCTAACAAAGAGAACAAAAACAAGAAAGAAAGATTGGCGTGGTGGGGGAGTGCTGCCCTGTTCCAACCCGAGCATTGTATCTTCATCCCCGTGCCACCTTCAGCAAACCTCCCGTCGTCCCCTTCAACCACCGCTCCTCCCACCCTTCCTCCAGCCCCACCATGCCCAAGGCAGCTGTCCAAGACAGCAGGACACACGCACATCTGGATAAAACCCTTCGCCCTTTTTTGCTCCCCTGACCAGGAGCGGCTGGCCAAAGCACGAGCATTTCAAACGCGATGGCCAGGAGTGCCCCTGCCACAGACTAAGCACTGGATTTATTTCTCCTTCCCACACGCCCGGCACCACCGTTCCAACATCCGCGCGCCATCGCTCTCCTACACCAGCGATGCTTCTGTGCAGATTTACCTGGAAATTTTTGAATTTTTGAAACTATTTTTAATACAGATTCAGATTTACAGCGTATTATTATTGCTTTTAGTATGGAAAACAGCTCCTTGCTTTTTGCCAGGTCCTACCGATCGCTTTGCGGCCAGACTTGGATCAATGACTTTGTCAGTTGTACATCATTTCCCATCCGAAATTTCCCCCCTCTCCAAGAGAAAGCACACAGATTGCACGGGAAGAGCATACCAGTAACACGCAACAGCTCAAACCCACCACGGCCAAGACAAACCCCTCGCGTTTCCCACGTCTGACAGCACCTCCCGATGCGGCAGATGGGTGCGGGCTCCTTCTGCGACCACGACGGCGCGGTCCCCCACCGCAGACCTCCGCTCCAAGCCATCGCAGCCCGACGACGGGATGTCTTCTCCCAGATAACGAAGTGGAGGGGTCCTTCAGTACAACATTAACTAACAAGTGCTGGAGCAAATCAAGCCAAATCTCTTCTCTGCTCTTTCTTTGGCTTTTGCCTTGACAATTAAGGGGGAGAAGAACGGTTTAAACAGCTCTTCAAAGGGGATGCTTCAATATTCAGTGTGCTGGGAGAAATCCTGGTTTCTGCAGATGACATTCAAGCAACTTGAGGACAAATGCCTACATCCTGTATATCCAAAGGAGAAGCAGAGCACTTAAGCTCTAAGAAAACATCTCTAGGTGGTAATTATTGTGCTTGTAAAATAATAAAAAGATCTTTCTCACCTTCCAGGTTGCCACTAAGAGATAGTAACATGCATCCTAGCGCTGCTGCACAGTAGTATTTGGAGAGCGGTGCCTTGTGCTGCAGCGGTGCTCTGCGCGGCGGCTTCGGGTCGGAGGCGGCAATTTGGAGGGCCAAGGGATGCAGCTGCATCCCCAAAGGGCTTTAAAAACCAAAGAAAACAAAATCCAGCAACAGATCTGACTTTGCAAGGTGATTGGTTTTGATCAGAGAAAAGGAGGGTTGAAAAAAGTATTATTTTGCAATTAAAAAAAAATAAAAGCATCCAGGCTTCCCTCCACTCCAGGGTGGAGAGGTTATGTGAGTATCTGCCTTTACTGTGAATATAGCCCAGAGCTGCCAAGTGCTCCCAAAACCAAAGCTAATGAGTTTGCAAATAATGGCTGGCACATTCCTCTACTTTTTTTTTTTTATTCTTGTTTTCCAAGCAAGAACTGTCTCCCTCCCCGCTCAGCAGTGCGGGCACTTTGCACGACAATTCCCTCTCTAGGATTTCCAAGAAACGCGCGCAACGCTTGACCTGAGACGCGGAGGTGGCTGCAAGACGCTTCCAACATTTTTATTCAAACATCACCACTTTGCCGGGTGCTAACGTGACGCAGAGCACACGTGTGGCCAAGGGAACACCTTTCCCATCGCCCACGCTGAGATTTCAAGCGCAGCCCCAAACTCCAATAGTGCACAGCTATTTCTTAGCAAACACGTGTTTTTTTGGCGGTTTTTTGGTGGTTTTTTTTTCCCCTCCCCCCTGGAGAGGACCTAAGGGTTGTGGGGCAAGGTGGCATTTCAGGGAACCGAGTACAACAGCTCTATTCACACACAATATTCAGCAACCGGCATTTTTATAGCCTTTAAAATTATTAACTTCTGAAGCTGCTGCAGCATCTTATGAATGAAGAACAACAGAGAAATGGCTCAACCATGGCAAGAGGGACAGCCAGCAGCAGGAGAAAGAAGGAAAAAAAAAAAGAAAAAAGACCCAAAACCTCAGACTCTCCCTCCCCAAAGGACCCTGCCTTAGCTTTAATGACTCATTAACGCATTACCAAGCGAAGGCTCACAGGATTATGGTGTTTAGCAATATCAGCATGGCTGGGAGCCAGCCTTCCAGAAAGCTTTTTGTATTCCTGCTTTGTACTGACCTGGCCTCGGACCTGGGCTTTGCATCCCAGCGTGCTATCGAAGACAAATACCCCTCGCTCCCCACCAGTAAATACACAGGCATTTACTAAAACGCACACTTAATTTTATATATAATATGTTAAAACTATATAAATATATACCTATCTACCACAGGTAGGAAGGAATTTCAGACCATGATGCTTCCACTCAGCCAAATAGATTATAAAAATCCTTCAGCAGCAAAAGAAACAGCTTAGAGCAAACGGGAGGCTTTGCGTGCCAGCACCTTCCATTTGCTGGCTGGGGCTGGCCACCGCTGAGGCCACCGAGCCCTTCCCCACGGTGGCCTCCCGCACATCCCAGAGCCCTGCCCTGGTTTGAGTCCTTGGGTCACCCAGCCTGAGTGCAGACCGTATTTTCCTTTCTTTTGTTTTAGTGCTGCTCTGCCAGCCCTACAGACTTGGGCAGAGTCTCTTCTGGCACGGATCAAAGCAGAAAGGGGAAAGCTTCAGAGAAGAAATGGGATGCTCCTACGCTCTGACACACCGCAGAGCCATCCGCGGTTTCTAAGGTGAGTTTTAAGCACTCCCAGGTGTTACCCCCATCTCTCGGTCCCCTTACTGAACGAAAACTAAATCCTCAGCGGGAGAAACCAGAGTACGTACCCAAAGCGGCAAGGCGCACAAGGCGGCAAAACCAAAAAGAAAACATGTTTTCCTCCACCTTTTCTCAATTACAGCAGCGAGCAAGTTTTCACGCCAACAGAATTAGAACTGAAAGCAAAGGCATCGTTTTAATGTGAAAATGAGATCCAGTGGGGGGGTTTGGTTTCTTTCAAGTAAGGAGATGCATCTTGCTTCAGAGAGAAGGGGATGTTGCAGCACGAGTGAGAGGTCACATTTTCCTTTTTCCTCCAGCATTTTCACACTAGCCTTCTCCCAGCCACGTTATTGAATTAGAAACATCCAGCTTCATCAAGGCTTACTTTGTCTAAACAGGATTTGGGGTCTCTAAGGGCCGCTGCAGAATATCATGTTTAAAGAGAGATGTTAAAGACATCAGGACAATAAGGGATGTGTTAATGCACTGAGAACCAAGCTCCTTTGCTGCCGCTCTCTTCTTTCGAGACAAAATTACACAGATTTAAGAAACACATGAGAACCAGATTACCCCACTTTTCTTGCCAAGGGATCAAATTAAACTTCCTACAAACCCATCCCAAATTCTCACATTTCAGACTCGCACACTCTTGCCAGGAAACACAGGAAACTCTTTCCCAGCAGGGAACCAAGCAAAGTCCTGGCAGCCAAGGACCGAGCCCATGGCCAACGCCAACACCTAACCCAGAGAACGGGATGGAGGAGAAGGAAGCAACGCCATACAACTCGCCACGCAGGCAATTTATAAGCTATGGGACTCCTCTCTTCTGCTTCAGCTTCCTCACGGGCAGAAATATTTTTCCACCAGAAAAGTAAGAAAAAGGACTTAGACGGGATACGGGCAGATTTAAGAACAAGTCCAGGAATAAGGAACTTCTGAGAAATGTGCGTTGTAGAAAACCCCCTAAGGTGAAGCCCAGTGAGGAGGGGTCTGACCCCGGTTCCACATCTCATCACCCCTTGCCGGAGGGGAGGGCACCTTCCCCAGCCACGTGCTGCAAATCCAGCGGGACACACTGCCGAGACACGTGCGCTTCCTGTTGTCCCCTCGCCAGCCTGCAAGAAACACTGAAATATTTCTTGGCTTCAACGAGTGTGCAAGACGCCTCTAGACCCCAGCCGCTTGCCTGCGCGGTGTTTACACGCCGTAATGGTCCTCCCCTCTGCTTCAAGCCTCCTTACGCAGAAAAACCTCCAGTGAAAGCAGTGGGAGCCACTTAATTGCCTCCGCTCCAATCAATACAAACAGTGCTCGGCAATGCCAACCGCCACAGCGAATGCTGACTCCAACAGCAGGATTTCCACATTTTTCTACCTTTTCCACTGCAAAAGAAAGCTTAAAAGAAAGCAGGCTCTACGTGGGCAGAGGCAGGATGTACCGGAGCTATTGCTTCCAGGATGAGCCCACCAAACCCCGTAGACCTCTGCCAAGGACGTAGCTCCAACCCAAGCAAAGGTTTACACCGCCAGTGACATCAGCCACCAGCGATTGTTTTTCTAAAGGCTGGAGAGAGCTGACAGGGATCTCTGTACATGCCCAGCTCTCCTCCTCAGCTGCCTTCAGACTCAGAAAGGCTGTCCAAGCTCCGCGGCCAAGCGGGATGCAGAGGACACAAGTCAGCTCTGCCCTTAAATGAACCGCTGCCACTGACAAACCGAACCCGAAAGGGCCGACCGCAAGTATTTTGATGTAATGCCATCTGCAAAACATCTAGACTCATACTCGGCGGGAGACATGGCAGCTGGGATTTCTGAAGACGGCAGGGGAATTTGAGCTCCCAGATCTTCTGGGGTCTTGCGATGTTTCAGAGTCAGACTTAAGCCTGCTTAACGCAAACAAAGCGCAAGAGAAGAATCTTCCCTCGTGTTACAAAATCCTACTTCAAACCCTGAGAAAACACAGCAATACCAGAAGTGTATCTGAAAAGGCCAGGATTAACCAGTTCTTGAAGATGCTACCACTTTTTATCTGAAGTGAGCACTAAATTGTCTTTAAAAATGTGTTAATTTACAGGGTTTCACCAAGTTTATTAAACAGTTGTCCCAGTCTTTCATAGACAAGTCCTTAGCCCTGCAAGTTTCTAAAGGTCTTCCATTCAGTAAATTACAGCCTCGTCTATGCTATTAGCCAGCCTGTTATCCTCGCTCGACTCTCCTGTTATAATTACCGAGGTCATTTTAGCAGGTAATTTGGCATAGCTGTCATCACTTCCAAGTTTAATACGCCTCCATTCATACGAGTGCCACACACACACGCGCGTTTCCCGTCTAGTCTCAAGAGCAGCCCAGGCGACCACGGGTGGGATTTTGGGAAGCAGCACCGGACCCCGCGCAAGGTGTTAGTTAGCGTTACCCGGTCGAGCAGGGACCTTGAGGGCCGGTACTGCACTGCGTGAGGTGCTGTGCCAGCAGGACGAACGGATGGCTTCTCTCCAAACGACTCGCAGTCTTCGGGCTAAGATGCAAGATGCCAACTTAACACGGAGAGATGGGAGAGGAGCAGACAAGGCAATTCTGGCCAGCGCAGCAGTGGCAGCACATTAGACGTGCAACAGACCAATGCATGTAAAACCCAAATAATATCCAGGGTGGGAGGCCAGCCTTCGTGATCCTGCTCGCTCCGTGCCAAAACCTTCCCGTCAGCAAAAGCCCCAAACCAAACCATAAGCCTCGTAGAGCCTGGGGGAGGAAGCAGCTCACCAGCAAGGAGGGACAGGGGACCTGCTGCTCCGCGAGTCGAACGAGTCCCTGGATGACCCCACACGTGCTTCCAAGCAAGTGTTTGACTCTGGGCAGTGCTGCTGCAGGATAACCATGAACGTGGCAAGCCAGAGCTCTGCCCAGGACCTCATTCACCACCACTCCTACCTGCGGCCGCAGTAAGGGCTTTCAGGTTTTCCTCCCAAACCAGGGCTCTTGGCAAGCGCCGGAAGAGGACAAGCTTTAGCCAGGCTGCAACGAGCCCCAGACTCCTTAATTACTTCATGGCACTTCTATTCCTTAGTAATATCCATTTGTGCACGGCTGTATCCCCAAGTTTGGAAGTGTTAATAATGCAGTCCTCCTCCAGAGACCCATTTACTCGACAGGGCTGCAAATGGGACTAGTGCAAAATTCATTTAGGGTGCAGCAATACACGAAAATGAGATGGAAGTAAGAGCGGGGCTGGGCTGCTGTTTAACAGGGACATCCACTTGCCAGCAGCAAGATCACGGTAATGACAAAACCTGCATCGCCGTCATCTCTACAGACCAAATCCCAGAACAGAAAAACCCCCAGTAACTCTTGAATGGTAATCATTGGGTTAAACTGGGATCTGAAGTTTAAAAAGCTTGCTTGTGATACATTTCTACAGTCTTTCTTCAGGTTATAAATGTATTCATTCTCTGTTCCTCATAAATCTGAGCTTTCTTTTTAATCTCCTTATGATATTGTGGGGAAAGGACTCTAATTTCATAGACCATGCACTTAAGACAATAACCGATAAAACCCATTAGATTCCTGCACAAAGAACTTGAGAAGAGCAGATGAGGAGGAGATGCCACGGGGTGAGAGGAGGCGGAGGACTGCAGAACAGGCTTTCCATTGCAGAGGAGGTTACACAGCCCACTAAGCCCCAACTTGCTTGAAAAGCAGTTTTCCAATGGGTAGGAGAAAAATAGCATGTCTAGAAGTTAGCTTGGAAATTGCCTCTTTATAAGCTTGAGAAAGGGGAGAAAGGGAAAAAGGACTGAGATCCGAAATGGCAGAACACGGGTCATCCTGAAGGTACCTCCAAGACATCCATTGCTCAAGGGGTTCTGAAGGGAGGGACCAGAAATCCCCCAGCCTTGCAGAGAAGCTGTGGAGGGCCCTGAGAGACCAAGTCAAGTTGTCCCTTATTTTTTTGGGGGGGAAAAAAAACATCAAAAAACAAAAGAAAACCCAAACTACTGCTTAAAACCCAACCCAAGTGCAGGTGCTGCTGAAAGCCACCTGGCAGCGACACAAACCAGCACAGATCCCGCACTACTTGTTCGTGACTTCAGTCCTGGTGTTTGCAAAGACAAAACCATAAACCTGTCCCCGTGACGTACATCCCTGCTCCTCCTTCCCTACCCGGCGCACAAGGAACATCTGTAGGGTGTAGGTTGCTCCATCCAGCAAGAGTGGAGGTTGGGGGGGTAGGACACAAACAAAACGGTCTTCGTGTTTTACAAGAGATGGTGAGTTGTTCTTTCAGAAGAGAAACTGAGAGCCATTCATGGCCGGCTGTGACTCTAAACGCTCGTGAGAGGGCTGCCATATGGGTTCAGATTTATCACTTGTGTTTCCTAACTTGCACATCTGTTTTCTATAACTAGCTGTCCAAGTCAATGCATCTCCCCTTTCCTCATGAACCGCCCACGGAGCTTTTCAAGGACAAATCATCATTGCTTTCAGTGTTTATCTGCTTAGTGGTCTCGACTATGTCATCTTAACAACCTGAAGTACTATTCGCAAAAACCCAGAGCGGGCATTTTTAGGCACAGATTCCCTCTCTGTGCTCTTGCAGGGCTATAAATTTGTTGTTGGACAACCGTGCTGGGGTCCCTCCAGAAGCAGGGTAATACATGCGGCAGTTACTGGGGGTGGGTTTCATCAGGATGCTGAAGGAGAAGACAACACTCTGTTCCCATCGGCAACCCAGGAAACTCCCGGTCAGCTCCTCTAATTCCATTAAAGTCACCAAAATCATTCCCATTGCTCTGTGCCAGGGCATCTTCTCCAAAACTGAAAGCTGAACATGGGAATCTGAGAAAAGGGGAATTCCTCTAAGGACAGAAGCATTGGGAAAATGGCAAAAAGCCGGGGGGGGTCACGAGGAACTAATGAGACTTCCCAGACCCCAGCTCATCCAGATACGAGGAATGTACGGCATGCAGAGGGCAGGAAGGGCCAACGCAACTCCAGGAGAGCTTGGATCCTGTGGATGACCATGGGAGCAACAAAACCCTAGTGCTTTGAAATGTTAACGAAGAGCAAATAGTTTCTCTTTCTTCCTAAAAAAAAAAAAAGGTGACCTCAAACATTTCTCTACCAAAAATGTAGAGTACAATCCATTATGCCTTCTTTCTTTGGTGTTTATAAGAAACCTACCAAGTCAGTACTGAAGTACTGGGATAAATGGAATAAAAAAGGGAATAAAATAATAGAGAGGAAAGACCAAGAAAGACGACAGAAAGCATTTACTAGGAAATTCGTGGTCTGAAAGTTAAAGACAGCTCTGCAAGGCCTTCAGGGCAGTGGTGCCACCAGGTTTGCAGCACTGCTGGGCCAGCTAGCATAAACCACACGTGCACGAGTCCCACCACAGTCCCTCCGTCATCCTGAACTGGAAACGGGTCCACAGGCAACGGCTGATTTCATGTCACTTCAGCAGCCCCAAGGGACTCGGAAATGGGCAAAAGCAAGATGCTGATCAATGGAAAGCGGTACGAGAAGAGGGCACGGGTGCCATCTCACCTCTTCAGGCTGCGAGACGCTCTCGCGCAGGACACGTTTTGTGGCAAGACAAGTGCCGTTACGCAGTAAACTGTTTTAAAATAAATTAACGCGCTCAACCGGCCTTCAGCAGCAGTACGCAGCACAGGCCATTGCCATGCACGAGAGGAACCATGAGCAGCCCCTCAAGGGTTAAAGAGCAGGGGAGCACTTGAGGAACCGTGTAGATGCAAAGCAGGGAGATTATAGGCGAGCGTATAAAAAGCGATAAGAGAATAAGGGGCGGCTGAAACAAAGATTGCAGAGGATATTAAAGAAGAAACGCTCCGTCCACAGAAGGAATAAAATGTCAGCGAAGGGAGACGGTGACTTCTCTAACAAATTGCACAAGTGCTTTCCTGACACAAATATTGACAGAAGAGACAGATACATAAAATTAATTCGGCTTCTTGCCCTGATAGCATGAAGGGACAAGGATTATCTGAACACGGAGAAAGGAGCAATGGAAAAAGCGGGATATCTGAAGGGGTAACTGCAGCACAGGGTCACTTGGGGCAGGCAGGACTCACCTAAGCAGGACACCTCTTGCCATGTAATATATGTGCTAAAATCCTGCCGAAAAACCCGGCAAGGAAGGGGGCAAGGCAGAGGGCAAGAGCACCCGGACCTCAAAGCGTGTCTCTAAATTCACAAAACTGTACCGTAAGGGATTAAACTGTAACAGCGCAGCCCAGAGAGGACAGACAAAATATTAAGCAGAATTAAGCCTTAAAGGATGTTACGGTCCTTGGAAAAAAAAAAAAAAAAAAAAGAGCTTGATTTCTTTTATCCTTATGTTTTACAGAAACTTTAAAAAGCCTGCTCTTCAGACAAGGCTCCACGGTGCCTTTTACACCGGGCTGTCGGCAGCTGCCCCCCTCTCCTCTCTAACACATAAATCTAAATCACAGCGATCGCAAAGGATATCACCACTGCAAGAGCTTTATTTCGGAACACTGGACACTGCAATAGTTGCAGAAGAAATTCAAGTCTGCTATTGCCCCTGAAATTTAGATTTCCAGGAAAAGCCATTTACTTTAATTCCAGACTAATGATTCTCTCTTCCCATCAACACATTTTTCTTCCTCGAAGAGCTGTTTCCAGAGTTATTTCACAAGCCTTCCTCCTACTTCTCGCTTAGTTATTGCTGACAACACAACAAAACTCAAAGCATTCCTCTCGCTTCTGAGATGCTAGGAAAGATGTCCCACTGCTCCCGGCGTGGGTGAAGACAAAGCTCTGGAGGCATCTGGAGCAACCAGCCAGTTTTTCTCCAAATACGATACTCTTACATCATCACCTGGGCTGCAGAATAGGACAACTCCCCAACCTTTCCATTGAAAAAGAAAGGAAAAATTAACAAAGCAGCTTGTTCTCTCCTGCCGGACCGCACGCACCAAGGGAAAGCGGCTTCTCCCCTTTCTGCTACATCTAGACATTTCTTTTTTGCAACACCCCAGCCCGACTCGCCCATCAATAGTCTTTAAATATTGAGCACGGCTCCCGCCGCGAGCGCTGCCGCTCCTCTCGGCCCACGTGCCGCGGCTGGGGATGGCCAAGGCCATCAGGCAGACACGGGCTGTCGGAGGTGGCATCTGCCGGCTTGGGCGCAGTTGCTTAAGTGCATGGCGGCAGCCCCCAGAAGCATATCTGCGCCCAGCTTGAGCCCTGAATTATTAATATTATTTAGATAGCGTCGTCCGGGAGCAAAGCGCTGCGTAGAAGTGCAAGAGGAAGACTTTGCCCACCGCTGCGCACCACATCCAGACCCGGTTTCCAGCAGCTCCCCCACCGTAACACGCTTCCCGGCTGTTTGCGTGGTGTGCACGTCCAACAGCTACGCCACGCTGGGACCAAGGGATTAACTTCTTAGCATCAAAAGGTTATTAGAAGCATCTCTTGCTTTGCCGATTGAGCTTGCAGAAGGGCAAACGGCTCGCAGGAAAACCTCGGGCGGCACAAACAGCGCTGCTGGGGGAAGTCGGCGTTGAGGTTTCGACGGCATCATTTCACCGCGAGCTGAGCGGCAGCACTAAGAGCTGCAACAGCGCTGCGAAGCAAAGCCCTGCCGGATGGACCGCCGTCGGGCAACACGATCACCGATCGGCAAACATGGGCACGCCGAGTGGAAATCCAGGTCTATGCCCCATCTCCTTCCTTAGAGCCACACAGGATGGTCTCAAAGGAATTGAGCAATAGTCAACCCAAACCGCAGCCGAGCCTGGAATGTGGCTCTTCGCTGGTCTTTAGATGCTGCAGCACGGGGCCAGGTGCTGTTCGGAGCATCGCTGGATGGATCCAGCCATCACTTGAGGTTCTATTTACCATGCTGGGAGGTTTCTCCACCCTTTGAGTCCCGGCAGCTTCGCTGGCAGCCCTTGACTTCACCCAGGGAACACCATCTCCTTCCCCCCAGTTCCAGAGCATTACCTTTGCTTTGTTCATGGAGGACAGCTTTGTTCTCTGCGTAACAACAGGTGATTTAGCAGCTGTCATCTTTGGGTGCTGGAGGATTTGAAGACAACCTCTGTGGAATAAAACATACTCCTGGAGTCCCTCTGGCTGCCACATCCACCAGCACCAGAAGACAACAGAGGAGGGCAGGAATCACTTTAATGGCAGAAAGACTCCACTTGGCCCCAGACTTGGTTTGCCCCTNCGCTGCTTGCAGCTCACTGATGCATCAGCACCCTTGGATTTAGCAGCACCTGCCTCTGGACCAGAACCAGCCAAGTTTGGCATCGCTTTGATTTTTGCAGTAAAAGTAAATAAGTAGAGAAACAGCCCACAACCAGCTCAGTAATAAACCAGCAAGTAACTCTAATCCACCAAATTATCCCAGGCACCATGCTCAACCTCAGCCAACTCCTAAATCCTTCCCAATCCCAATTTATCCCTCAAGCCTCCACATCCAGCCCAACCCTCCCATCCTGCCCCAGGCACAAGCCCCCCAAAATATAAAATATCCAAGTATTTCAGTCTCTCCATACTTCATCGTGACAAACAATAAAATACAATGAACGAGCACTGGCAAGGGATGGAGGGAAGACCCGGCTCCAAAAATCCACACAATTCCTTTTCCTTTGGTGCCCAAGACATGACAGCACACGCGCTGCGTTATACTGATTTAAGGGTGGCCGCAGGCTGGACCCCATCAGCTAAACGAGGTATGAATTAATACACCATCAGGCTGTGCCGAGGTGCAATACCTAGCTGCAACGATAAAATTATTTAGCCAGATTTCCGCCCCTCCATCCCTCCCCAGCTTCCCCCTCCTCTTCCACATCTCTCCAGCTCAGCCGTCCCCGTGTCTCTGGGCGACTCTTCTTCCCCTTTACATCAAGCCAACAAACATGCAGGCATTTAATGGCAATCCGTACCGAACAGACAATGAAATCGGAAGGGAACAAAAGAGCAAACCTCGCTGCGCCATGGCCTCGCGCTCAGCGGCCGAGGGGCAGACAATGGTCCCAGCTGTTCCCCGGGAAGCACCCAGCCACAATGAGACCCGGCTCCGGCACCAAAGAGGGTCCCGGCTCCCCGGGGGGGGGCAGGAGGTTGTCGCTGGAATATGCATCTCATTGGTTACCTGTCAGCTTTCCTAGGCGGTTATAAAGTACAGCCGCTGCCGGAGGGTATAATGGGATGTAATAACGAGACCGCTGGCTCGGTTGACGATGGCCCTTCCACAGAGGAGCTTTGATGAGGTGATGGGAACTGGCAGCATCCACTAGCTTTTAAAAAAAAGCCACAAGCTCAAAGCTGTACAATAAAGGGATCCCCAGAAACATGACCACGTTTTCAGACTGGGAGGGATAGAAAGGAAATAAGTGACAGCTCTTATTTCTTGCCCTCAGCTGTCCTCCCTTGGGAGATCCCATCCTTGCTGCTCCTCTAGGTTTCGACATTACTTCCTGGCTCCTCAGGTATGCTCGAAAAATCGTATGTTACAATGCAAAAGAATTGCAGCCTGTGGAAAGGGAAGAAGGAAAGCTCCCTGCCTGGAAAAATCAGTGCAACCCTCTCCTGCTTCAGCCGCAGCTGCACAGTCCCCTGGGGAGGCACCCCCAAATTCCCTGGGCAGGACCGTGCCACCGGTGGGATCTGCCTCTCCTCCCTTTCGCCAGCACGGTATCTCAGTCGGCGTGTTTGTATCCGGCAAACTCGCTGCAAGGTGCTGAGACAAAAGCATTACCTGAACGTCACTGCTGCGTGGTGCCATCAGACCTGGTCAGCAGGGACTGCTGGCTCCCACGGTTTTCCAGGTAAAGGCAAGTTTTGCGGCTGGTGACACGACCGACCGCGCAGCACTCTCCACCTACCCCCGGTCCCAGCAGCACCGGCCCCTGGTTTCTGCAGCACAGACATCCAAGCTGGCGCCAGATGTGGCATGAGACAAGCAGAAAGATATTTTTCCTCCCTGCAGGCTACGGAAAACACATGTGAGCAAGATGGACGTGAGAAAACCCTGGAGTTTAGGAATGCAAACTGGAAGAAATAAACCCGACTAGTAAAGCACAGGCTGGGGAAGCTGCTACTGAGGCCAGTGCTGCCGGCAAGGATCGGTCCCTGCCGCCGTCCCCCCGCAGCGTGCCCCGAGCCCCACGGTTTCGTGGAGCAGCCCCATCGCTGCGGCGAGAGCGGGGTCACCTCCGGCACATCACGCAGCCCAGGTGGGTCCCGCTGGATCGGCTGCTGAGAGGTGCGTCCTGAAGTTTGCACGGAATACAAGGGGCCGTCAAGCTACGTTTCAGCCCACGGCATTAGGAGGCTGCACTCACACTGCCTTCCGCGGTCTGGTGGAAGGGCCTTCTGATTAGTCTTGCTTAACGAGCCACATTTACGATGAAAGCAAAGGATTTAGCTCGGAAGAATACATCAACTCAGGGACTAGGTTTGGCTGCATTAAATATTTCGCTCCGTGTTTGCCAACGCCCTTACGTTTCGCATTTCTAACCAGATGCGAGCGAGGGGAGGAAAGCAAGAGGCAGGTTCACGAACACGCCAACCCACAACCCCGCAAAAAATCAAATTCAATCAATCTCTCTGCAAAAGATGAGCAGCAAGACAACAGCCGGGACAAAGGAGGCAGAGGGGAACCCGCTGGCTGTGTTACCCACTTCTCAGCCCAGAAAGGAAGGGAAACTGCGTTATCTGCTCATAAACAGGTATTTCCTCAAGCAAGCAGACCTGCACAAGGTTGTGATTATTTCTAGGCAGGTGATGATGCTCCAGCACACAAAGGCTTTACAAGGGGCAAGTGTTCGGCCGGGCACGGGGCAGGATGCGGGGTCGGAGGAGGATTGCTGGCAGCGGTGAGGACGAGCCGTCTGCTCTCGCAGGGGTATTACAGAAGTAAAGCGGCATTTTGCAGGCTCAGCACAGCTCTTCCTTTCAGCACGAAACCCATAAACAACAGCCCAACGGCTTAACAGGACNGACCTCTTCAAGGATGCTTAAACCCACCCAAGCGCAGGGCGCAGCCCGACGCACGGCTCTCACCCAAGGCTGCCCGGCGCTCGCTAACAGCCGATTATTCGGGCTGCTCTAATGACATCTCGATTCCTCGCAGAAATGAGTCGCTGCAGCCAATATTGCCCCCTCCCCCCCCCGCCCCC
>VXBL01007870.1:265776-295827 GCA_013400195.1 Aramus guarauna
CAAGGGAACCAAATGGGTCTGATGGTTATTAAGGACAGCGAGAGCTACTGAAGAAGGAACTCCTCTTACCGGGAGGTATTTGGACAGAGGGGAGTGATTACGTGGTGTTTGACCAGATACTAAATCAACATGAGGATCTAATAAGAAAGTCTGCGATGAGGCACTATAATATTAAAATACACAGAAAATAAAAGAAACATTAAGAGAGCAAACAAACACAAAATGTCATTATGTTTCCTCTCCGTTGGCCGTGCAGAAGCGAAGGCTTCACGGCACCTCAGGAGACTCGGCCGGACCCTTCACTTGCACACTCACACCCCCATAGGTGCCCCCACCTCGATACTGGTGTGAGCACCAGTGCAAGCCTCTGCGGCGAGCAGTCCGCAATTCCTTTGCGTAAACCGCAGGTTTGGGACTTTATGGTCTTCCAGTGCATTAATGTACTTTTTAAAAATAGGAACAAGCTCAGACGTTTGTTCCTATTTTTATGGGCTGATCCACCTACGCATCTGGTCAAGACTTGAGGTTTCAAGACAACTTTTTGAAATTGCAAAGAGCTATCCCAATGCTGCACTGCTGATTTGTGCTAATTTACATGCTATAAATATTTATACAATTACTGTCACTATCCCTCAATGACCCAAGTTAGCGCATTCCGAAGGATCTATGTTTAAAGAACACAATACCCCGATGGCAACGCAGCTTTAGACGTTAAATAGCTGCCATTCTCCTTACACCGAGCCACCAGAGATGCCCAAGAATTCCTGTATTTTCTACAAAACCACAGCAGCTCGTCCCCAGCACCCCAGCTCAGCACCCCGCACCCCAAACTTGGCATCTGCCCCTTCTCCCCCAAATCTACAGCGACAGCAGCATCTGCCCCCCATCTCCAGGCAGGGAAGGGTAGTAACAGGATCGCTGCGATTTGTAACAGCACCAGATTAACCATATTCTGGGCAAAGCCAGAGGGAAAAGCAGTTTATTTTTATTAAAATCAATTGAGAGCATCACTGCCCACGAGATTGGGCAGAGCAGTTTACACTGACAGCGAGTGCTGCTCATCCCATCCCCTCGGACGAACCGGAGCGCTGCAGGTTTCCCTCTGAGTCGGTTGTTTCTAAACCCCTGACGCTTCACTGGAAATTCAATATCAGCTCTTCAATCCCTGCTTTCTGAACTACCTTACTCACCGAGTGACGATGCAAAATTAGAAAGAATAATAATAAATCAGGATTAAGAATTAATAAACTGGGATCAAAACACCTTCATAAATCATTTCACGCTCCCTACGTGTGGGTGGGTCTAATTACTAGAGAAGAAAAAAGACAAACCTCATTTAAGTCAGTGCAATCACCTTTCTTAGCAAGGGAAAAACCCCTGATGAATTATTAGCTATAGAAATAAGTCAAGAGGTTTCAGGTTAAACGTGGAAGCGGAGAGAAATCAGGGTACAACCTCCACCACCGTCCCTGTCCAGCCCATCTGTCCCCCTGAGGTCTGGTTTATCACCGTCCTCTTCTTTTTCACTGACTTAAGCAAAAAAATAAACACACCGTACTACCCGTGGTTTGCAAACTCGGTCCTGACCCATCGACAAATTCCTCTAATAGAGATAACACGGATAAAGCAGAGGGGGAGGAAAAAAGGGCCAAGTGGAAAAACCTATTTGTGGAGGAGGGAGGGTGCATTTACTCACTGTCCTCCTCAAGCAGCACCCCACAGCTGCTTCATTCATAAATATTTTACCGATAAGAAATCAGCCTGCCAAATCTGAACAACTGCTTTGATGAAAAATATAAAAAGGCTTTTCCATTAGCGCTTTTGATGTCCTTTGCATACAGAATAATGAATGTGGGAGATTCATCTTCTTTCCCTCCTCTGTCCTCCCTCAGTTCAGTCTTTTATCTGGCAGAGCCGTGCAAAACCCCCTGAGCCCGGAGACAAATCAGGATTTGTGCAGAGCTGCTGGCCTGCTGCCTTCCCACAGCATCTTCCCGCTGCTCCAGCTTTTTCCACCTCGGGAGGCAGGACAGCCATCACGCCGGGGTACCCACAGGTGCTGTGGGTGCTGTTGGCACCCCACGCTCCGCACCCGGCCGGGCAATATTTAGCATCACAACTCTGGCAGAGTTGCTCAGCAGAATGTGACCGTGAGTTTGAAAGCCCTTCAAAAGCACAACGAGCTCCAGCCCAGCTTCGTGAGCTTTATTTGCCCCCCACGGGTGATGAGACGGGGTCCCCGCTGCCCTGCGATGGTGCTGCCGTCCCCAGCGCTACTACTGCGGTCGCTGAGCATTTTGTCCCACAGCGATGGGGGGGAAGCACACACCTTCCCCCCCCATGCCCTGAACCGGGCTGTCCTGAGCCCCCCCGGCACTTTTGCGGGGAGCTGATTTGAGGCAATCTCAGAGGAGAGAAGGAAACCTCCTTACAGCACCAGAGAGCAAGCGATGCAGTGCGGAGGCAAATCCAAAATAGGGGAAGCAGAAGTGACCTTCTCCCAGCCTCTTATTGCTCTCAGGAACTTAATAGCTCAACATTTATCTCAACTCAGCAGAGATGTGCTGCGGATAAAGTATCCGTCTCCCAGCACACCAGCACCGGCGTTTCCAACCCGCCGCTGCCGAGCTTTAAATTGCATCTTTTATCGTCCTTTCGCACTTCTGCTGTAACAGGGCATCCAAAGCAATTAAATCCAACCTATTTTTCCCCCCCCCCACTTTTATTCCTTGAAGTGGAGCTTTCTTGTGTGGGGCAGAGATTACGGGGTTTGGACTGGATTTTGATTCCCATTCGTTTTCTGTTAAGGAGTTGACTACACTCATCTCTTCGTCAACTGAAGCTTGCTACGCACTCAAGAAACTTGAAGTAGTTTAAAGGAAAAAACAAACAAACCGGCGCCTTGCAGAATTTTTGCAGTAAGAGCCCTGGAAACACAGATAGCATTTTAAGGGACTTGAAAGGGAGCGACGTCTTATCGGAGCGAGCGGGATGCTAACGTCTGCAGGAGAGTTATCACTGCTCATTATTCATCCTCCTTTTTTGTGCTAGGAATGATTAGTAAACCCATCACCCGCCGGGCTGCGGGGCTTCTCGGCAGAAAACTCCCCGCGCAGAAGGACCGAGGGCTCCTGCCCCTTTGGGGGCACTGGGGTTTGTTTTGGGGTCCTTTACCCCATTTTCTGCTCCATGACCCCAGATGGGGGGTGAGTACCCCACTACATTTGGGGGATGCCTGTTTCAGGTGGAGGACATGGGGGTCTTGGGTGCTTGGTGGCACCATGGTCAGTGATGGGGTCACCCCGAAAAGGCCCGTGGGGACACAGGAGAGCTCACACCTTGCCCGGGTTAGTACAGCAAACTGTGCTCCTCCTTTTAGGACCGGAGAGGACCAACCACCTCCCGAGCACCAAATATCAACACGTTATTTCACTCCTGACCACCCAGCAGACCAGATGAAAAAGTTGCCAAGGAAACCCCCGTACGGCACACGCGCTGCCGAGCCGGGGCCGACGCACAGCTCTTCACCCTGCTTTTTCCCTGCCATTCTGCAGGTGTGCTCTCTTCGGATTTTTTTTTTTCCCCTGAAATCCCCTTCCGAACTACCGCTTTCGCATTAACGTGCCTCTGAGCACGCCAGCAGAAACGCTTCTCCGCTAAGCCTTTCTACCCAAGCCCACTATGGAGAGCGGCACGGCCTGTTGAGGGGTTCGTCCTCGGAGGGAGCATCGCTGCGGGAGGGGGACAACGGTGCACTGGATGGACATTTATCCCAAAGGACCCAAAACCACTGCCAGGATGGCGCCGGGCAGAGGGAAAAGCAGAAGGAAGAGCATGGAACAGGCTGAATGTCTTCCCCCCCCCAGATGGTCTCAAGGAAATACGGGTAGGAAATTAAACCTGCTTGCATGCTTTTTTTATTACAGAGTAGAAAGACAGCAGCACCCCGGCTGCCTTCCCCACCCAGGAGCAAAGACAACCTCCACCCTCAGCAACTGTACATGAAAAAACCCCAAGGTATGGAGAAATGAAGGTACTTCTGCAGCAAATGACCGGCAGGAATTGGAGCAGAGCAGCCTTTTCCAGCACTTCTTCCCCCCATTTCTTACCCACCGCATCCCTTCCCACCCAGTTGCATCTGACCCCCCCCTCCAGCTGTAACAAAACAATTTGCTGGGTTTTCTCCACTTGCTTCAAAAGCCTAAATGATGCTGCACAAGGGCACCAGGTAACCACGGGAGAAATTAGCTGAAAAATAACCCGAGCATTTCCCATCCAAACTTCCATTTCCCAGAGGAATTTAAGCTTTTTTGAATTACGCCACCTTTTCCCGGAGAACAGACCCTTCTGAAGGGCAAGGCTCAAGACACTGCAGGGAGGCAGTTTTTAAAACCATTCATTATGCAAATGGCTCATTTATTGCTGCTGAGCTGAAAGCAAGAATCCCAGGCATGCAAATAAAAATAAGCGGGGAGCAACAGCGAGCAAGTGCGTGATGGCATCTGCTGACTTGGGTAACACACGGCACAGAGCCGGCAGGCAGCAACTTCTATCGGTGTTTCAAACTACAGGTCGAAATCGGTCTCCAGCCAACACCAGGGACTGCCGGGACTCTGCAAGACGGCGCAAACGGGAACAAGCAACAAGGTCAGAGTCCCATCAGTGCAGCGGATCCTGTTGTCATCCTGCTTATCCCAAAACTTCACTCGTCAAGAGACGCTCAAGCTGAGCACGGCTGAAATTCAAGAATTTGAGATCACTGGGCACTTGCAGGTCGACACAAGGGCGAGAGCCGAGGTGCAAAGGCGTGACGGGAGATTTCAGCGGCAGGGTTGCAACAGCACCAGAACCGCAAAAGCTTTCTCAAAAACCTTAATAAACATCTCCGTGCTGGGTGGGAACAAATGCTAATTAGCATCTGATAAAGATTCAGAGAAAGAATCTGGCTGGGAAAGGAGACAAAACGCAAAATTAGCCATGCAGGCGGGAAATTTTAGGCAGGACTATCCTGGGAACAGCCTGCCTCCACATTTCTCTTCTCACAGTGCCTGGAAGCACAAGGGGAGAGTTGCGTGTAAGATGCTCCATGGCCAAGGATAAGCCTTTGTCCTCCAGGAACCGAATCACGTACAAACATTTCTGAGGCTCAGCACCTTCCAGCTACCGAATCTAATTTGGGTCCAAGTCCTGGAAACGACCTGGCACAGGGTATCACTGCGCATTACAGCCATGGGAAATAATAAGGAATTGAAAAAGCAAAACAGAAACGCTGACCTGAGTCTTACTGAACTTTTCAAGTTCAAATGTGAGGACAAAAAGGCGATACTGAGCCAGTCCAACGTCAGCACTCAAGGTCAGATGGAAAAAGAAATCTCTGGAGATTTGCCTTTAACAAGCTATTGTTAGTACCATTACGTTAATATCATTAACACAGAATCATTATGTAAATTCTGATTTTTAACCTCAGCCATAGCTATCACAAGGTAGTTTTAACGTAGAAGCAAAGTAAAAGCAGCTCGTGCACTGACTTAGGCTTAGACCTAGGCTTAGTGCCCGGGAGGACTCGGCGATGCGGGGAGGTCCCTGGCTGGTTCAATGCCCAGCACCCACCCGGGCAGCACACTTGGCATTCCTATTCTCCCACCGCATACAGGATTGGCTCGTTTTTACCTACTCCGTACTTAAACGGCATCACTAAAGTTGTAGTTCAAAACGTGATCGAAGTCTTGTTGCCATTTCTGCTGCTGAATGACCGAAATGACAAGGGAGATCCCGGTAGGGCTGCAGGATCTCGTCAAGCATTCATCAACAAGCAGATTAATTGCTACGACAGAAAGGTCCTGATACACAGCCACCCGACAACAATCGGGTAATCAGTCATTACGTGTCTATTACTCAAAGTCCCAGAGCTGGCACGACACCCACGTCTGAAGCCACGTCAACCCACGCAACGACAAATATCCTTAAATGTTTCCTGCCCCAAAACAGCCGAGCTCAGCAATTTCAGACCTGGAGAGTGAAAAGCATAAATTTACCTGGGCCTCTAATTTCACAGCACTAGCTGTATTACAATAAAAAAAAAGTTTCTATAATGGAGAGACTGTTCCTCACTTCAAACAAGCACATAAGAAATAATGTACGTGCAACAATACGCCAATTGACTTCACATTTCAATAAGCATTCACACGCGCGGTCCGGAACAGATGACGGACAAGTGCTATGGGCTGAATGGGCTCCATTGAGCAAAGCTAATTAGCTGTATAAGCATATGCAAGATCGGGACCTAAATTTGTTCTCTGCCTCCTGGGACACTGATAACTCTTTTTTTCTTCTTGTTGTGCAATGTAGATAGATAGCGCAAGTCTAAGACAATGCTATAAGCCCCGCTGTCATATAGCATTTTTCTTGCAAAGACGGTAAGGTCAGGAAACAGCAGCTCAGGTGAAAGAAGAGCCTTGTCCATGATCTTATCATGGGTTATTGTCAGATCTGAAAGCAGGACTCGTATCTCCCCGTCATTAAGTGATGCAAATACCCAGCCACGCATACCATCACCGACATATTTGCTGTGGAAAAAAAACAGCGCGACATTCAGATAACGGATCAAATTATCAGAAGCTGCATCCAGCAAGACAAGGCTCTAATTTCACTCGCCTAAACCACATATCGCCACAACAGAAGATGAAGTCTGTGACTACAGCCTTGGTCCCGTCACTCTTATTTGCACCGCGGAGTTTTGGCACAGTCTGCTTTCATCTGGCCGGTCCCTCACCTGCCTCAGAGCACCTTAGATAAGCCGTGTTTGCAAAAAGCTCCGGAGATCCTTGCACACGTAAGGAAAGGAAACAACCATCAAGGTCTCGATCCCATCCCAGCTGTATTGCCCATCATCTCACGGGGGGACGGGAAATAGCCCAGCCCAAACGTACCGGCAGTGCCATGGCACACGGGGCGAGCATCACTGCTCCTCCCGCAGAGCCGTGCACAGCTCCGCAACGCGGATCCCAGATCCTGCCCCAACCACAGCTCTCCTTTCCACACCAAGAGCCAAAAACCCCAAATCTGAGATGGTTAAGAGGTAGAAATAACGTCCAGTTCAAGCCTCTCCTACAGGATTTGTCCCATTCCTATCTACTTATGCTATTATTTATTAAAGGGGAAAAAAAAACCCCAACAACTGCTACATGCAGTAACCAAACAGAGCTCTTGCTACATTTTATTCTTCCCTTAATCTAAACATGTAGTTGTAAGAGTAAGATATTTGCTATAAGGAAATGAGCTGTCAAGTGATTTACAGTCTTGCTCTGTCTCCGTCTCAACAGCTCCAAATCTTCTCCAAGACCTATTTTTAGCAAGCTGTAAACTAAACGTAATAAGGGACAGGGTGGGAGCCAGGCGTTGAGAAACCTATAGAGCAACCTCATCTATTTCTCCATTACCCTAATGCACCTCTAACCGCCGTATCGAGGGACCGTACGGACAACCACGGTCAGCGTTATATTGCCTTTCCTGCTTGAAGTTGCCTTCTCGGGTGAGATCAGCCTGCGCAGCCGCAGCCCAAGAAGGAGCAATGACGGGGAAAAGTGTCCTGACAAAGCACGGTGGAGTTTTGGGTTTGGTTTTTTTGGTTTTTTCTTTGTTTGTCGGGGTTTTTCTTTGTCCGTTTAAATAATGGCCAAAACGTCTCATTGCTCATACATACAAGGAACTCGCTTGGTGTGTAAGTGTTAGACAAGACCAAAATCAGCTGGAATAAGCAGAAGCTTTTTTCCCCCCGGATGGCTCACATGGAAAACTATGCCTTCCACCCGTTTCTCCTATATTTCAATCATCTAGCTCTCCATTAGCTACAAATTCAACAGAAACGGTTGCCTCTGCACACTTTATTGGTCATTCCAGACAAAATTATTCTAATAATTCCCTTCAACAAGAGCTAAGACCCTATATTGCAGAAACTCTTATTCCCAGCGCCTTCGCTTGGCAAATGATTACAATAATTATTCTAACTCCCATATAGCACTTTCTATACAAGGGCTTTAAGAGCTTTAACAATGGAAAGTTATTACCAGAGCTTTAACAATAGAAAGTTATTACCAGCATCCTTATTTGCGAGAACGAGGCGCGGAAAGATCAAATGAATTGCTGAAGATCATTCAGCAACTTGCTGGCAATGCCAGGAACAGAACTGTAATCTCCTGACCCTCCATCCAGCACAGATTTGGACAGGGAAGAGAAAAAGCATCCTTGAAGCACGTACAAAAAAAAAAAAAAAAAGAGAGGTTTGTTTTTAACAGCACTGAAAATGAGCTTTTTTTTTTTTTCAAAAGGAGAATTGGTAGCAAACATCACGTGAAGTCTGAGAAAATTCTGAAAGATGTTAAGTGATGCTATGGATTGAGGGGAAATGGATGAAAGGAGAAGGGATGTGCCTTTTGGCCACCTTTTATTCCTCCGTAGGTCATCCCAAAGGGGATACCCCCACGACCACGTAGGACTCTGCTCAGTGGTACGTGGGATGTCACATTTAAGGATTGTGACTCTTCCCTCTCCCTCATCTCTCTCCTTCCCTTTGTTTGGCTCCCAGACTATCTAAGTTGATGTATCCAAAATCAACAGTGAATTTTGACCATCTTGGCCAATGTAATTTGCTCAGAAGCACCGAACATAGACTGAGTCTCTGTGAAGCTCTCCCCTCTCAGAAGTATTTTATGAGAGAATTTATTTTGGAGAAAGAACAAACCTTAATCAGCAGAACCACCATGGAGAAGCAGAATATTTATACGAAGCCACATCCTGATACCAAACACGATGAAATCCTCCGAGGCGGCTATTAAGGAGATTGCCCAGCAGAAAGGAAATTCAGCAAACCAGATTATCTCTAACAGGCTTATCCACTGGAAAAAAAATCATCACAACAGCAATGAGATAGCTTTGAGACAATTAATGAAAGGTAGGGGAGAGGGGAAATTGTAACAGGGTGACAAGGAGCGAGAATCCATAAAATACAGATTGTCACGGCTGATCAGACGTAAGGACATTACACGACCCATTGTACAGCTGGAAGAGGAAAGAGGTGTCAAGGTGTTCCAAGCGCTTTATGCCCCTGGCAAAGCCATAGACACAACTGCTTTTAGCTTTTTTAATATGGCAAGAAGAATTCCCCTGTTAGTGCAGTTGACAGCCATGAACTGGATCACAAGAGGGTTTCCACCAGCAGCAATGAGCTCTGCCTTACAGCCCAGCTCTGCTGCTCGTCTCCATAGCTATATCCCCCAGCACGAGGAGCCCTCTTGTCCAAAGCATGATCCCAAACATGTAAATCTGATGGCAACCCTCCAACAAACTCCTAATGGCTGAAGGAATAAAGCTCATGGGATGGTCTTGGACTGGAAACCACGAGAGACAGTTAAGGTCCTCCCACTGCTGCAGATTTCTTGGAGGAAACCACCACTCCTTGAGTTGGACCACAGCGGCACACGAGCAGCAACATAGAGCAATAGCTCTGTGCATCACCGCCGAGCTAAGAGGGCTTTCTCTTACAGGATTATTCTGCGTGATTTCCAACTCAGACTCCTCTTAAATCTCTGACCTTAAGTCAGAGCTCAACAGCAGGCAAGATCGGTAACCCTAAATCTTCACGTCCCCCTCCCTTGCCTTGAACGTACTGCTACCCTCACGTGCTCCTCAGCAGCGGAACCAGGCAGAAAAAGAAAAAAAAATCCCAGTGGGGAAAGGATGAGGGCTCCTGGCATGGGAAGATGTCCGTGCCATTAGCTCTGGCTGCAGATGGGACAAGCAGGGACAGACAGATTAAGGGATTTGCCTGAGCTAATGACATGGACATCTTTCCACTGACTTCACTAGGCTTTGGACCAAATTCCTGTACAAAGACCTGCACTCAAGAGCTATCAAGGAGCTTAAATCATTAGCATTTTTAGGTACTTTTAGATCCTTGAATGAAAGAGGCTATCAAAGCGCAAAGCCATTTTATTAATGATAACAGTCTAAGAACTGCAAGTGGAATCCTTCAGTCAAACGCCTTACGGCACAAAGGGGTTTGCAACGCCACTAAGTCCTAAGAGATATTAAAACTTCCTTGCACGGCCTTCTACTAGGCACTAGTTTTCTAAGATTCCCTTTAACTGCACAAATTCTGATGGGAATTTTTGAATTTCCATGCAGTAGTGTGGAACCAAAGCCACTTAGGGAAGGCACGAGGACGTCAAGCCCACCGCAGCGGCTGAAAGGCTCCTGTTGGTGTCAGCAGCCTTGACACGCTCGGTATGCCGTGTCAGGACACTGACCGCAGGGGACCCACGCAGCCCTGAATTCCTCCCATCATCTTGGGAGGCAGAAAATGAAGCTATCACGGGCTTTGCGCGTGCCATCCTCCAAAATTATACAAAGGCAGCGCGAGAGGACCGAGGCAAGGAGCCTGGCACGACGGCGGGTTGGTCTTGCGCACGGTTACTTTCCTTCTTCAAAATAAAATCTCAAGCCTAGAAAAACATTGGCAGCAGGCGCCGGAAGATGCACAGTGTACTCTTCTATCGTTTCGCCAGTGGAATAGACTTCATCCTGTTTCCTCTGGCCCCAGATCAAGCGGACTCCTCACAGGAATTTTCCATTATCCTGTGGCAAACATACCAGGGCAATCCGGCTACTTAACCGACTTACACTCTGACCCTCCTCTTCAGCAGCCGCGAGATCGCGCATAAAGCACAAGCCATTTGTCGTACGCCGCCGCGATGCCAAAGCTGCAGCCCCAGCAAAGAGGGGCTGGAGATCTCGGGCTGTATTACAGGACCGCAGTGGGGTGACGGAGACATCGCTGGTCTTCTGTGCTTCACCTCTGCCCTCCGGCAGACCCTCCTGTCCCCCGTTCCCAGTCACTGAGCCCCTAATTTATCTCTGTAGTCCAAGAGACTGGAAGCCAGGGGACATATGGAAACCCTCCATACCACTCCATTGTTCCTACTTGGGTAAATCCTGTTCTTGCACTGCTTTTACACTGGTCTGCAAACGCATCTCCAAAGCCCGTGCAACCATCTCACCGTTGCTCACAGCTGGATCTCCACACGAAAGCCGCTATGAATGCCAAATTAATTCACTCCCCAGTAACTTAAAGGAGATCAGCCCAACGACTTCCACCTCCCACCCTCAGGCAGAGTGGCTCTGGAAACACATGCAAACCCTACACCACCTTTGCAGAGACATCCGAGACCATCGATTAATACGGGGTGCCCTCGAACCACCGAGCACCGGGAAGTCCCTTCGCATCGTGGGGCAGCGCAGAGAGTTTGCCCGAGGTGCACTCGCGGTGCTGATAAACACACAAATCTCACACCAGCTTTCCCTACACCACATGTAATTGCTCAAGAAAAATGTTAGGCATCTCCTCATCCCTGCTCATTTCCGATGTGGTTTCTGCTTTCCCCAGGGTCACAGGCAGCGACAGGCATCCCCAAGGCTTATTTGTGTTTGCAGCCATCTGCTAAACCAGGGAGGGTTGAAACAGTCTACAGTAAAAATGAGCCACTGAAGAACAGTGTGGTTTCCTTGGTAGGGGCAACCAAGTGACAAAAAAAAAAAAAAAAAAAAATTGGTTTTACTCCCTCTTCCCAAAGATCTGGTCGTGAATAATGCGATGGCTCGGCTCCAACTACATAATCTCTTCTAGCAGCATGGTTCGTATCATCCTGGAGAAAGCAGAAGGCTGCAACTCCAAAAACACATGCTTAATTACGCTGCAGCGTATCAACTGTTTCACTTGGTCTAGTTTGCAGGGGACGGGGCATGCCGGGATGTCTCACCCCACAGATATCCGCGCTTGAGTCATCCCAGTCTACGGGTGCCCACTCCCTCCCCTCGGCCACCACACCCTTCATTAAGCAGTCTGCAAACGAACCAAAAGTGCCTTAATCCTGCAACCAGCTTCTGCATCACGCAGAGAGAACAGCTCTGCTGTCAGCGTTGCGGGGGGAGAGGAGAAACCCTCCCCGGGCGCAGGAACGGGCACACAAAGCCCACATTGTCCCACGCTGCAATTAACTCCTAGGGGGGGAAAAAAAAAAAAAAGGCCAAGGCTTTCTGCTTGCAAAAGGGAAAAGCTTTTCTAGGACATATCCAGCAAACTGCAGGTTCACGCCCTGCAACGTGCAAGATATTGCTTGCGCACCCCAAAGCCCCATTTGGGGTAAGGGCCCCCGTGGCCCCCACTGCTGCACGGGCAGACGGAGATGCTGCCTCCCCGGTACCGGCCCCAGCTTACGCTCGCTGGCGTTTTTCTAACATCATGAGTTTTACAGGAGAAACGAGATCTGGAGCCTTTCAAAACCTCTTTACAATTTGTTGGTACCTTCGTCGCGCTCTAAGGGATGAAGTGGTTGGGAACACCGTGAAACAAGTGTCACATCACCTCTCCAACAAAAATATCAAGGGACCACATCACGTCTTCAAATATTAATCTGTACTTACTAACTAATCAGCACTGACAAAAATAACTCATCTAATTATCAGAACACTACCACTTAAATAATGAATTATATGCCTTATTAAAAAGTATAATAGATTAGAGGACGTGAAACAATTGCAATTAGTAAAACAAGAAAGGCTAGGAAACAAAAAACCCTACAAGTGTGATCTGAATTGTATAAATTAATCTTCCAAAATAGCGACTGATCTCTTACGACACATCAAATGGCAGGAACGTTTGAAGCCTACTGCAATTCAATGAATACAATTCACCCTAAAATTGCTGAAAACTCCTCTTAAGACCTCGACTCGGCTGCTGAGAGCGTTGCCATCTCCCTGACCCCCCCAGCCCGTCTCTCCTGCCCGCACATCCCTGTGACACACAAAAATTTCTGGAATACAAAAACCGTCGGTCCAGCCAGGAGTTCTCACACCACGCGAGGTGCGGACACAGCCCTCGCCCGCAGGGGCTTTCTGCGGGAGGGCAACTCCTGCTCAACCTGCAACGGTGCTGTGCGAACCAGCAACTTTCTTCCAGCGTTAGTGGGAGCAACCACGCTTCTGCGCGTGTCATTGCTTCGTTAGAAGTGACGGGGTGAGGGACAGGGATGCTGCTGCAGGTGACAGCAGGGGAACAAGCGATGCCTTCAAGTGCTCAACACAGGAAGAGGTCTCACAGGTCCAGTATCCCCCAGTCCCTCCGTGCTGCACATTAACCAGACTCAGCCGCTGCCCTAAATTACGGCATGAGGTGGAGAGGAAAGGTGGGGGACGCACATCATCAAACCTGCCTCTCGCTGCTCGTGGTCCAGCTCTCCATCTGCGTGCTCTCCCACACGTACCCCGATGGACAACGTGATGCTTCCCTGTTGCACGACTGCTCAAGCCTGCCCTGGGGTGAAGCCCACCCGGGTACCTGGGCTGTACAGCAAAGCTGCAGCCCCTTGCTGATGTGCTCAACCATCATTACCAGCACAACCTGTCTACCTTTGCAGGGATCCCGTAACCACCTCCTTTCTTCCCAGTCTGACACTGAATGAGGAACAATTTAGTCCACAACCAACGTTCAAAGGATCCTCAGCAGAAGCAGTGTAAGCAAGACAGAGGGTTTTTTGAGTTTTCCTCCCAGGAAGGGATAGCTCTAGTCCTGTTGGATGAGCTGCAGCATCTCGGGAACATTTCAGGAGCGCAGAGTAAGGGACCTCCTTGTGCTACTGCAGCAACGCCCAGTGCTGGTGCAAACCCCACAGACCCCTCTGCCCAAATCCCTGAGCACCTGCGAGAGCCCAGCTTCCACCTCTGTGGGCGACCGCTCAGACAGACACTTCTCTCATCCCAAGTCAGACCTGGTCTTTCCCCACCCATGGTCTGAGAGATCCTACAAGCCCTCAATGCCCTTCTCCGCACTCTTCAAACGTCAAGGGGTGGATAAATCCCCTTGATGCTGTTGGTTTCGTTTTTTTCCAGGACTCCTCCTGTTAGATCCTTTGCAATATTTACCTTCAGAGAGCTTTAATGCTTGCTGCAGTCCTGGCACTACTCCGATGGAGAATGGCAGCACACACTCCTAATTGTACCCCAGGGTATAACACAAAATGAAAGTGTAGCACAAGAAGAAGAAAAAAAAAAGAAACAGAGACAAAAAGAAAAACTAGCAATTGCAAAACATTTAAAAAATAAATAAAATAAATCTAAAACACTGGGTGTCTTTGAGATGGCATAATAGGACCTGAACAATGGTAATAGATCTTTGAAATAACATCCTTCTTCCAACCAAGAAGAAAGATAGTGAGCTAGTAAAATTCTTCATTTGAAACCAGCCTTTTAATAACCCAAGTGCTGTTCGTACAGACTGGGGGTTATGACAAGGACAAATTAATCCACTTAGCATCCAAAATTAATTTGATTTAGCCCAGCCCCAAATAATTAACATCCTTCCTTGCAAACAGGTCCTCGATCTCCTCCCTCCAAGAACCTGCGTCGAGTTAGATGCTGGAGGAAGAATAAGAGGCTTTTGGTTAAACTTCTCCTTGGAGGATTCAGTACACTGTAACTCACAGGTGGGTTTGCTGCATTTTTCTCCTTGCAGATAACACACGCCTACCTTTACTAAAACAAAGCACCTTTGATTTCTTCAGTGAATACACCACCTCTAGCCTACGCCACCTTTAAAAAAAAAAAGGGGGGGGGCTTCTCCCCCAAAACCCCCCATGTTGGCATTTTACACAAAAATATTTTCCATCTGAGCTCACTTTTAAGGGAGAGTTTCAGCTGGAGACAATTAAGAAGGTCAGGAATACAACCCAAAAAGCAGCAGGGAGGAGGTTACGCACTGGCAGCCCACTACACGTGCGTTTAGCTCCGAGCGCGTGGCCGCGCACGCCGAACCGGTTACGCGCTTAGTATCTCATACGGGAATGCTTGTATGTGTGGATCCTTCAAGAGAAACTAGTCAGCTTTGACTTGAGAGATTCTGCATCATGCTGAAAACAAACATTTTAAATTCAAAGTAAAAAAAAAAAAGTACGTCCTCTCGCCTACTTGCGGCTCAGAGTACACAGTGTGTTAGTGCATGGGAACAAGAGAAAACGACTGGAAGTGAAGTGAAGTACAACCCAAGGTGAAGCCAAGTTGTTTGTTTTCATTACTAAAACCCACAGAAAAGAAATGCAAAACATGAAACAGCCCAAAGCCAACAGTGGGAAAAAAAAAAAGTCAGTCTGAGGATTTTCTGAGGGTAAATGTTTGTTTTTATCCCAGCGCACTTAGGTCAGCTTGAATTTATGTTAATACCATCAACAGAGCAGCGCCAAAATACTCACACTTGACAACCTGCAGGTTTTTTTGTTTCTGGGGTTTTTTATTATTATTATTTTTTAAATAATTTGTCTTCCTGAACATAAATACCCAGCACCCTCCCTTTCCCATTGCACCAGCATACACCAGTATAAGCCTGCAACACCTACAGGAACGCTGATTTTGTCCGCAGCCGGTGGAGACTGCAGTCGGCTCAACACCCTCATTGATTCTGAGCATCATCTTCTCACCAAATCCCCATTCTTCACATTTGGCTGCTACTGTGGGCAAGGTAACGCCGGCATGCCGGTTTGCCACCCCTTGCCTACGTTTCTCGCCTCACTCGGGTCTCTCCATGCTAAATCTCCATCCTGCCTGGTGCTCACAACACCAAGTTAATCATCGGTTGTGAATTTAATTAATGTATTGTTTCTCCCTTCAAACCAGACCGTTAATAGAGTTGATAAATCAAATGTGCCATTGTACTCGGTAACGCTGGATTTGTGATATTCCCCAGAGGACCGGGACATGTAAACCAAGGGATGAAATTCATTGAGACATAAGTACAGCATCCTCAGCTGTGACAGTCGGATATAATCATACTCCAGTGATGTGAGCATTACGTAAGGGAACGTTGTGCTCTGGCCTGCTTGACAGAAATGCCACAAGACCAATACAGAAAAACATAAAAACTGGCTGGCAATTCATTCCATACATCGCTTCTTGTTCTCCTTTTAGTTATGCTGCCAGATCATTAACGTTTACTTTTGGTTCATAAAAGCTCAGGTAGAGAACAATACCGACAGGGCAGTATTTTCATTTTAAATGGAGGATGGAGCCTCAAGACGGGGAATGCTCTGTGTGTCATACTCAAGACTGTTAGAGTTCTCCCCCCCTTATGACAATCAAGCCAATCTCTCACGCACAGCGGTGCTTCCCCATCGCACCCCAACCCCCCGCGTTAGTGAAACCGTCGGGAGGTCGTGATGAAAACTGAAGACCAAAGCAAAGCAACACATGTAGCTAGCATCTACTTCGGACCCATCTATCTAAACCAGCCCCACAACAGCAAGCCTTAGACCCTCAGTGTCCATGGCAGATGTCCAGCACTGCAATATCTGCAACCTCACCACCCATCCCGTAGTCCACCAGATCCCGCAGTTACTCCGTGCATACCACTGGCCAGAAGCAGCTATCAGAAAACACCCTAAAGAAAAACACACCACCAACAAACCTCATCCCTGTGCAGTCATGTGCCTCAGCTTTTATTTCTGCTTCTCTTTCAGGTTTGTGCTGAGCAGCCTGGCTGGTTGACAGAACTTCCCATCTCTGAGAGCACCGGCAATGCAGAAAGCTCCTATGGTGAGTCTATTTAAATGCTAATGAAAGAGGCGAGGTGACGCCTGAAGAGAAGAGGCATGGCCTTTTGGGTTCATTCACCTGACAGCACTGGCAGCTCTAAAGGCAGAACCTCCTTCGCGTGGAGGACCTGGAAGATCAATCCAAAAATGCAAGGATCCTGGATGTGGGTCACAATCCCAGAAGACCCAAGAAGATCTCAAGTGTATGCTCCAGGACACCAAGACTTGACAGAAGAGGTACCTCCCCAAGCAGATCATGGAGATGCATTGGGCAATGAGCAGCACAGGGAACACCCTTGCGGAACCAACTCTGCTCACAGGCACTTCCAGACGTAATTTGATGCAAGCACGACTGCCTTTACCAAACACAACCCTTAATTAAGCTGAAGCAGTGCCTCAGAGGTGATGCAGCCTGGAGATCAACATTATGGGGGGGAATCAACTCGCCTGCTGCCCCAGCTCATGCTACAGTTGGTGGGGAGACATTGGCATCTCCCAAGAACCATTCATCTCCTCCTGGGATGTCCAAAATCGGGGTGGGGGGGGAATGTTCTCTGGAGGTACCAGTCCCTCCCTTGCGACTGCGCAGGAAGCCCCAGCAACCAGCCTGGACAAGACCCGTACCTGTCGGAGGGCCGAGCTCGGGCGTGACGAGTCTCGGCATGGGAGCCCTGCCAAGGTTCAAGGGCTTCGCAATTAACTTTCACAACAAACCGAAGCCTCAAGAGCTTTTAATCTCCAAATAAGTAGGAGATGCGGGTCCACGCCAGGGCTTTTGTGCCTTCGTTTATCAACAAAGCGCTGATAAGGACCTTGCTGCTTTTTGTCAGTTTGCGAGCACATCCGCACAACAGGAGCTCCAGTTGTCTGCCTTCATTTCCGTAGCGGGCTAACGAAGAAAGACGCTGTGTAGCTGTGCAACAGGTTAAAACATGGGAACATTTGCTTAGCCATTCAACCTCATGCAAATAAGCTTAAAGGAAATGCTGAAGAGCAACAAAGATAAAATTCCGGCACAGGTACCATCCACAGCAAAAACCTCCTGGTTATGCTGCTGTTCTCCACCATAATGATAAAAAAAAATATATATATAAAAAAAACATTCACATGTTCGTCAGAAAGTAGCTAATCTTCCCTGCTAGCCATCACTTATAAGAGGTGAAATAACTAACAAAGCAAGTTCGCGCTTGCCTGAACTAACAGGCAGGCAGATCCCAGCCCGGCAGGATAACGCACTGGCAACGATGGCTCCTCATTGAGATTCTCTGTCGGCCACGGCACTTGTCACACGGACGCTGTACTCATGTTTATGGAGTTCAGCGCCCGACCAGCACCTCGTCGTGATAATACTTTTAATGACACCCAGAACAATTCGCCTGCGAATAACGTGACTCTCCTACACGCCCCTCCTCTGTCAATACGAAATGGAGATGCCTGCAGCTGCACGTGAGCTCACACGCCGTCTGCTGCTTTACCCGGCAAAGTTTTGGCCAAAATTCAGAAAAAATTGGCTTTATGTTGCCCAGGACGATATTTACCCATCTTGAGTGTGAGTGCACAGATAAAATACGGCGTAGCACTTGTAGTAGGATCCACAGGCTCTGTTCTGCTCTGGACAGGCTCCCCTCAGTCCCCTGACGTTGATGGGAGCCGTGCTCACGCGCGTGGGGCAGAAATGGACTTCTGGGCACCGCGTACGCGTTGAAAAAGGCTCTGGTCTGGTTCGGCAGGGCGTCTGCAAAAACCACAGGGCAAGGGGATGCGTGGCAGGCAGGTGACATCCTCCTTGATTTAGTCTGAGTCTCAGCCATAGCATCTGTGGTACCCTGCGCCTCCTCTCCCCATCCTTGTTCCCTAATAGTCCGAAACAATCTTTGTGCTTTTATCCTATATTCAAAGTGCCATGCTGATTGATTTTCCTTACTGTTTTTACTCATTTTCAACAGAACAAATGACAAAAACTTTCTGGTGATGTTAATAGCCAACTTAATATTGCTCTCCTAGTGACATGTGTACACGTTTATGATGAGATCAGAGTAGTTCTGCTAATCAGGGATAAACCTAGTATACCATAGAGGGTTATACTTTTTTATTAGTCTTTCTTGTTGGTCTAATTAACAGTATTACCCTCTGAAGTGTGTACAGACACTTAAAGAAATTCAAGATATGCTGAAAACACACCTCAGCGGAACCAGAGTATGTTTAATAATTTCTTATGGGTTATTTCCAGCACTACGTCCATTCATGCCATCCGCTTGTAGCCAGCAATACCCAACTCACCCTCCTCACTCACGATACTTGGTTCGATAAGTGTCTGACTACTGATATATTAAAAAAAAAAAAAGCATGAACAAAATTTTCAGAGCTTCACTCCCATTTTTCCACTTCCCCTCTCCTCATCAGATTCTCAAAGATACCAACACTCATTTGTCGATTCAAGTCCGGGAAAGATGCAAAACATCGCTGCAAAATAAGCTTCTACTTGCATCGGCAGTAACGACCAAAAATGAATTAGCAAATGAGAGCTACCTCACAAAAACTGCAGTTAAGCAAAATATCCTCCAATTTGGAGTCTTTATGTACAGCTGCAACTAAAAGGAACTGGCATAAATCACAGCAAGTCCTGAAGGCTCCGATAATTTTCCTTCTCCAAGAGAGTGCAAAAGCTCAGCTGCTCCCAGCTGGGAATATCCTGGCGGATCTCACACTGGAAGTTTTGAAGTTATCTGGGTGATTTCAAGCACCCAGCCCGAGATGACACTGAGCGTGAGTTCCTGCCGCAGGTAGGTATCTCCCAGCCCAACAGCGAAAGGCCCTACTGCACGTCCTGACCCAGGGACGGGTCCCTGCAACTCCATGAGTGCCAAAATACCTGGCCAGACCCCGCAGCCCCATGGGCTTGGCTCGCCCTGCGGCGAAGAACTGGATCAGGTCACCCACGTTCTCCCAGGGACGGAAACCATCTCCTGGGGTAAGGACGGCACCAAGGGGTGGAAACGACCCTTTGAAGTTAAGGAAGACGAACCTTAGCAACGGCGTCAAATGCCACATGTCCAAGAACCAGCTATATGAGCACGTTAATAAAGGTCCTGAAACAGGCTGCAGCCCTGCAAACCTAGACCCAAATCCTCCTCTCGGCTATCCCCGACGGGTCTCTCCCCAGCGAGGAGTTACTTGATTCCTCCCTGTGCAGTAGTTACACCCACTGGAAAACGTGGCCGCGCAAAGCCAGGTTTGACTAAACTTCGTGATGAGGTCAGAGGTGTGCATGCTGACATCATGGTATCGACAGGCTGTCACCGCCACACCAGCCAGCTCTGCTCATTTGATATTATCTGGATCACTTAACGCTGCCAACAAGCGGAGTTAATGCGTTATCTGCATATGGGTTTTTAATCCTGCAGGGTGGTCATTACCACATTATTGTTGGACTAATTAACAGGCAGAGCCCTCAAGGCTTTTTTTTATGCATGCTCCCCCCACACCCCCCCCCCAAAGTAAAACAAATATAAAATAATCACAACCATATATCCAGATCTAGCACCGGGCTATTTCCAGGAGCCACAGAGGCTCCGGTGCGCAGCAGTCCAACCCCAGCAGCGCAGGGAACGCTACAGTCCACAAACCACAACAGCATCAAATAAACCTCAGCCCAAGATAATATGGTTCCATTTAAATGAAAAAGAAAAGAATCTTTAAGGAACCTACAAGGTATTCAAGCCTATTTAGTAAAGTGCTTTCCATTAATCTTGCCATACGTGTAACACTGAATCAAAGACGTTCTGCGGCGGCAGAGCAAATGTGCCCATCAGAGGAATTACTCCCAAAATCAAACTGGTCCCTAACGAATGCACTCAGAAACCACAGCGATAAGCAGGGCGTAGAAGATGTGTTAAATTAGATCATTTACCAAAATACCCTGGATGTGATGCATGTCCAAGGAGGAACGGCACATAAAAAGGCTCTCTGCAAAGGTGGTGAAAATGCAAAGTGCTTTCTGAAGCTTTGCTCTGCCTGAAAGCCACAATAAATTGTACTCAGCCCTGCACAGCCTCGGCAGCTGCCGACGACCTGCTCCAGGGGCCGCGCGCCCTGCCCCGGGGGACAACGGCTGCTGCAGACCTTTCCCCAATTCCAGCAAAACTTCAGCGGCTTGCAAACGACTTCTGGGAGCTCGAGTCCCAGAGCTGGACCACAGCCACGGGCAGGAGAAGGCAGCCAAGGAGGGCAGGGTGGCAGCTCCTAACCCCCGGTCCGGCATGCCCCGGTAACCCCTGTCTCTCCCTTTGAGGGCCGCTCATTTAGCGGCTCCTAAACCGGGGCAGACAGCGCTGGGCACCAAGCAGGGCACATCCCCGGGAAGAGATGCTCAGGATCAGCCGGTGGAAAGCTGCTCAGGTCCCCTCCGTTCCCAGGCTCGTCCCCACCACCGCCTCTCCCAGCAGCCGACCAAAAGCATCCGTGTACAGAAGCATCAGGACTCCAAGGCTTTGCAAGAATGCACCCCAAAGCTGACACCCAGCAACTGCCCATGTACCTCATAATTAATAAAGCCTGCAGAATTTTCACTTATACTACAACACTGTACTCCAAAACATGCCTTCACGGCATTAAATAATACAGCCTGTTCGCTAAATAGGTGACCCTTCTGCAGTTTCTCAGGTCCAGGTCACTATAAGCTTTTTATTTTGATGGCTCTTCCCCAGGAGCTGCACAGCTTCAGCCCCACCAGCTCCTGCCACTTTTCACGGATATTCAGTAATTCCTTTAATCAGCCCTCTCACCCCAAACCATCAGTTTTGGACCTCCCTCCACCACAAACGGAGATCACGCAGGAAGCTCAAGCTCACGTGAATAAAACCCTGGGCGGCTTTAAAACAAGGTCCGTTCCCAAAGATGACAACAACGATCTTTGCAGATTCAATTCCATGATGCGAATGTGGCGGGGAACATGCCGCGGCTCCACCCAAAGTGGTTCCCCCTCTCCTGCCTGAGCCATCGCTTTGACAGGAATGAAAAAAAAAAATGACAGATTTGGGCAAAGCCATTTAACAACTCCGGATATATTATGAGGGATATAAAAGTTCAAGGAATTAAGAATCTGCAGATGGATAAGACCACAGGTTTTGCCTGAGCAGATAATACAATAATTGATAAGTGCAGAAGCACACAATTAGGTGCATTTAAGGCTAGAAAAAACAATGCCGAACACACACGGAATAGCTGGCCGTCACAGGACGAGGAATCTGCTTTCTGAACGTGCTGTGAAACCACAAAAAGACGTTGTTCAGCTCCAAGGCAGCATCAAATGCCCAACGAGTGACTTCGAGCTGCGTTCTGCTCTTCCTTGCACCCTCCGAGAAGCGCCGCAGATGTGCACAGCTCGGACCTGAAAACGCTGGACCTGAAAAAAAACAAACCTGAAAACCTGAAGACCCTGAGGTCTCCTCCAGCAGCACCACTGCGCCCAGAGCCCACGCAGCAGGCTGTGACAGCCGTGCCAAAAAATGCCGTGCCCTCCTGGCTTTCGCATCAGAGGGCGGCTGCTATTCAAAATGCATCTGCGCTGGGAGATTGTCCCACTGAAAATCGCAGTGTATCCATTAAAACCTTTACAGCAGTCCTTTAGGTTTCTTCTAAAAATGTTCTTTCCTCCCCCGCAACTTAAGAGGACTGTCTAGATTTCGATGGTCTAGACATCAAAGGTAAGTTCCTCGCATCTATTCCTCAAATCAATTTGCTTTGCTTTCCACCCCTAACACAGCACATCTCCCTGGAAAACAGGCTAACGCTTCCCACGCTCGTGCGCCCGCAGCAAATTTCAACCTGCAGCAGTATCTGACAGCAATCAGAAATATCCTGGAGAAAGGAAACACTTTGTGACGGCAGGACAGAGACTGCTCAAACCAGCCCGAGTACCAAAAGCAGAACCTTACAAAGACCTTAACACATCCCTAAAAGCCGCACAACGCTCTTGTGTGCGCCTAAACAAGAACACAACTCCAAACTAAGCATTTTAGGGTATTCTGCTACTAAAAGGGAGCAAGGGAAGCTGTTAGAGCGATTATCCTGCTGGATGAATAGTGCACAGACCCGGTGCTGGGCTTCCTGTTCAGCCCATCAGCACAGGCCAACGGGAACCCCACACTATTTTTCCCGGTTAAATTCCAGGGGAGGATGACACACAGTTTGCTTAAAAATAACGGGCTGGAGCAGAAGCGCGCGAGTGCGTTGCCAACCCTCGTCTATCATCAGCTCGGGGCTTACATGGGACACAAACGCTCTGCTGTAAGGTGGCCAAGGAATGGGGTTGGCAAGTTAATGCAGTGGCTAGCGCAGGTTTGCTACCATCAGAAAGACACGTCCACTGCTGCAAATCCCACGTTTTCCAAGAATTAAAAGGCAAATGAAAATAGAGGTTTAAACCTCAGAGAGGCTCTCAGTTGCAAACTCCAAACATTGTCAGTGGCCTCAGTCCGCTGGAGCAGAGGCACAAGCTCTGCTTCATCTTCTCTGAAAAAAAAAACAAACCACTACTCCACAGCAAGGTCAGCTCTCCAGGTTTGATTGCTGTTGCAAAAACCAGTCACAGCAACTCCTGAAGAGAGGCATCAGCACAGCATTGTGCTCACCTGCTTTCTTTACATCCCACATACATGTATTCACATCAAATACTATTTCCCCCCCCCCCAATGCATGCTATTTTCTGCAGAAAGGCGATTCAACTCCCCGCTGAGGGAGGATGCACGCTCTCACGAGAGAGGAGGTGATGGGGAGGTTTGGGATTCTCCTCTGGATGGCACGCAGCAAAGCGGGACAATAAAGCAGAGATCACACAGGAGAGAAGCGTGTCCCCAGGGACGGCAGCAGCAAAGGCTGCGACACGCCAGCTCCCCGTCAGATAACCCTGAAGGTTCAGCTCCCAGATGCAGCCTGTAAAACCTGTGAAATTTTAATTTAGAGGGAGAAGTGGCATGAAAAGATGCGAGGCAGAACGACTCTGTAAGGACCGAGAAGGGCGAGAAATGGATTTACAGATGTCCTCAGAAGAGACGCTGCTTCCAAAAAATGGTATGCAGAAGCAACAAGAGACACGGGCAAGTCTCCAAGACCTGGACCACGCTGCAGCAGAGCATCACTCAGTCCCTTTCCCTCCGTCAACCACGACGTTGATCCTCTCCCAGGCACTGAGTCTCCTGGGTGCCCAAAGGAGATCCACGCTCCCCTTCATCTTTCCGTGGGCATCTTTGCTCCTTTCCCCATCATCCGAGTCATCCAAAAGCAAACTCTAGCCATGGTACTGCATATACTCAAAATCTGCAGCTGACCACACATCTGAAAAGCTTTTTCCATTTTTCGGGGCAAAACACAGCCCTGCCTGCTGCAGCTCTCGTGCCACACAGGCGTCAGAAATCCTAACGACAGAAGTCCATTTCTCATCAGGTGCTCCACACAAAAGCATCTCATCAGCTCATCTTCTGCACTCAAAAGCAGAGGTCTTTATAATTTAGCAATTTTCAGACACAGACCCATCATTTCATCAGACACAACCAGAAACCTGCCCCAAAAGCCACCCCCACCAAGTCCAGCTGGCAGCAGCCAGCCTGCGTCACGCACAGCCAGCTCCGTCCCCATCCCACCAGCTCCTTGCAGGGATCTGGGGAAGGGGAGGACTAACGAGATTAGAGAAATAAGCAATTTCTCAGATTACTGAAGCTGCGGAGCCAGAGCCCAGCCGAGGGGCACTGGGGTATCAGGATGTCCCTGGGAGCCGCCATCTCCGGCCACTGTCACACTCGATCATAATCAATCCATCTGCAAAGTTGTTCTTACCGGCGACGCATTGTCCTCCTAACAAAGCCTCTGTTAGCTTAGGTCCCCTCGGTTCACAGCCTGTCACCATCGCTCAGCCCCTCGCCCCAGAGGAGGCACCCCAAGCCCTCACCCTCACACCCCCAAGCCTCCAATTACCCCCCTTGGCCAGGGGTGCGTGAGGAAAATCTTGGGAACAGCTTTTCCTCCCCTCTGCAACTCCTGCAAACAAACAGACTACAAAAAGGACTTCAGCCAGTGCTTTCCAAAGCAGATATTCAATGTCTGCATTCTGGTGACACAGCTCAGACTTGCTGCTGCTTTGTCCTAAAAAAAAAAAAAAAGCTAAACCCATTCCCCCGCCCGCTAACACAGTACACATCTCCAAACACCAAGAGATGCGCGCATTTGGCTTGAGGTCTCCAGACCTGTTGCTTCCACAAAATCCATCTCAATACCTGAAAGCATCAGCCATAAAGACTCTAGCAAAATTACACCGCAAGAAAAAGTGGGAATATATTGCGAGGCAGCCAGAAGCATCTCCCCGAGCCTTCGGCATCGCATGGGTGAGGACATATCCTGAAAAATGAGGGATCTGGACGACTGATTCCCTAGGGTTTTGCACGCAGACATCCCTGCAGCCTGGCTCCGCACGCCGAGTTACGAGCACACCGGTCCTGCAAGCTGCTGCGTCAGTACCAAGAGCTCTTAACTCACGCTTTGCTGTCAACAAGAAATTATGAGAATTGAATTTTAATAAGCTGGAGACTGAAGCTTTGCTATATATCGGTGCTAGCACTGAAGTTCAGTGCCTAATTTATAGTGATCTACTTCAGCCCTCTTTGGTAGAAGGAGAGGAGCAGGGACCACTCAAGGAAAGTCAGTTGCCCCCGACGGCTGGGCACTGAGCATCCCCAGCTGCAAAGCCTCTTTCGGCATCCCAAAGAGTTTCTTATCAAGGATGCAGATTTTTTTTTTTTCCCTGTATCACCTCGCCCTGGTGCCAGAGAACACCGAGTTTACTCATGTATCTGGAGTAACAAAGAGTAAGTAACAGCAGGAAAGGCTGCCCAGCCCCACCAGTGATTATTTGGGAGAACACTTGAATCCAACAAGCAAAATCACCCCTAATCTTCACCAAGTTTAAGGCCAGAGCCAGTTCCTACCTCCCTCTCCCTGGCTGCAAGTCCAACACCAAACATCTTCATGGTTATGTTGCCAACAGGGGAGTCAGAAACCCTGGATTAAGTCTTCCTCCAACTTCAGTTTACTTGAGCTTACTCATTGTCAGGAGCTTCACTAAAACTCCCCTGGACGGCCTTAAAGGAATGATAATCTAAATATTATGCTAACCATGCCAGATCGGGCTTTTGAATAAGAAAACTCCAGAAAGGATATTTTAAATCAACATCTTCAAAGAATAAGATGTAATGGGGACCTGAAGTGCTATCTGCAGCCAGTTCCTTGTGTCTCTAAACGCCATACGAACATTGCACAAATTTATTTCCCAGTGCATACAATTGTTTCAGAGCATGAAACTAATTGCTCCCTCACTCCGTGAACTATGCAGGACAGAGGTAAATAAAGCAGGACATTATTAGAAAGAGTAATAGCACAGCAAGACCTTGAACTTGTGATAAGCGTGATGCAAAAATGCTCCTGACATGCGACTGGACTGAGGTATCCAGATTCTTCAGGTTCCTTTACAATATCAGCTCTCAAGTGCTGGAAGAACAAATAGCAGGGAAGATTTCTGAAAAGATGAAAATGGTACATCTTCAACAGCCTGAAATGATTACTCACAAAATAGCAACAGCACAGAGGTAACTGATTGCCTCCTGGGCAAGTCAAAGTCTTTGCATTGTAGCTATGAAAGTGTACAGAGATGAAAGAGAGAAAGAGAAAACTCTATTTTAGGCTGTCATGAGCATAAAGGTCCTCCTGGCCCTTTGGCATCACCAACTACCAAGACACGACTGAAATTTTCTTATGCTGCATGTGCCCAAGATCACTACCCACGGAGGAGAAATCTTTTATTCCAGGAGCAGGGTGCAGCTCCTGTTCCCTTCCCAGCTGAATTTTGGCAGCACCCACGCAAACACCACCATCCCCACCATCGCACCCCCACACCACGCGACGCGAGCTGGGACACAGCGACCACCCTGTGCCACCGACACTCTGAAATAGGAAGCGAGACAAGCCAAATGCTGAGCGAGGTATTATCGATAACACTTAGCTATTGATCGTGCTTTACATCTTCAAACACTTTACCAACGTTCGTTAAGGCGTTTTCCATTTAATGCTGGGAGGAAACTAAAGCAAAAACGTGAGGCTAAACGGACCAGCCGCCTGTTTCAGCATGGCAAGTCCTTGCACCCAAACTTTGGATTTCCCCACAGATCTTGTTTTTTACTCAAATTACTGAAAATTCAGGTGTAGATTTAGCAAAGACCCTAAGCCAAAAGCGCAGAGGGGTGTACCCAGCAGGAAGAGGGGCCACAGCTGACCACACAGCCGCAACGGCGCTCGTCGTGATGCTCTGCCTTCATCCTCCTCATCCTCCTGCCCTGGACCACAGGGCACGGGCACGCCTTTTGCTCGCAATTAATTCAACCAATCCTAATTCAAATGACAATTCAAACAGGAGGGTGCTGACACGCGGCTCCAGTGATGTTCCCGAGAGCTGCCTGTAATTGCTGCGCTAAGCGCTGGGGACACGCAGTATTGATTTCCACCCTGGGCTGCATCCAGGTTTAGATGGAGGCTGCAGCCAAAATACTTTCACCAGCAAACTCGCCATTTAAATAAAAAATAAAAAAAAGACTATCAGGACTGAGAAGTTCAAATGACTGAACACTCAGGCTAAGGACTGTAACAAATGCACAAGTTTCATTCCTTCCTACCTACGCACACCCACCATCCGCTCCTGCTCTCCCTCTTTGCTGAATTCTTCCAGTTTTGTTTTAAATTACTTAAATCAGGCCCTCAAAGCCTAGCTCTCCACTGCAAAAATAGCGCGTTATAGCGGAGAAGAGTCTCAGCGTGCACAAAAGGGGCAGAGTTATTACCTCGAGCTGTCTCAAGCTGCACCACAATTAGAGGAATAACACATTTCCCAAACTCGGCATTAATCACCGACCGAGCATGGCACGGAGGCACACATTTACCTCCTTTCACGTGACTTGGGACCGACCTGGAGCACCTGCCTGCAGCGGTGACATCACCGAGCTCCTTCCCACCGCGAGCAGAGGGACCTGATGACTCCACCACGTGCTTCTCGGACAGGACCAAAGCCGATCCCCGGTGCACACCCATCAGCCACCTGAGCACCACCAGTACACCCCATATTTGCAGGTAAGCGGCTGCCCACCCCATTTACCAGCCTCCTGCCTTCCTTTAACGTATCTGTGCAAATCAAACAGCTTGGCAACCCTCCCACTTATCAGACATGCAACCGCAGAGCTATTCAGAGATACTTGTTTTCAGCCCATCCTTCTGCACGTCGTTCCAAAATCCTTGAGGAACAGCGTAAGGCTCGCTACAGGTACCTTGGGCCTGCCCATACGCACCGTGATGCAGGAGAGCATTTATGGCAGTATATAAACCGGACCACCAGACTTAGGGAGGAAACCCAAACCGGAGTGAATCTAATCCGTGGGGTTTGCTGAGACCAATTACTCTCCCCCTTCTCCTCAATAAGCACGACAAACTCAACGCTCTTCAGATGCAATTTTACACTTAACCAACTGGCTTCTGTCACACCACCAGTGGTAAATGGCTGGATGTATCACATTTTAAATAACAGCCTCTTAAAACTCATAGGGAAGATGAAAACCATGGCGTCACACCTCATTAGGGCAGCATCCTCGCTCCTAGACACCAGCACACTGAGCCACATTTGCCAGCTTCAGGAGTAGGAAGGTGGAGTGACCCCTCCAGCAACTGCAGCAGCTTTTGGAGGTACCACTGTCACACCACCGGCACCACTCCTGGCCACGGGCTGCAGGAACCTCACAAGCCCTGGCATTTCAATTTTCACTCCAAAGCACGCGTATTTATAGTTATTAAACCGAAACGCACACGCTTTGGGGAACAGAGCGCATTTCTCGGGCACTGTTACAGAGTACCAATTGTTTTCCAGCATGCTGACAGTAAATGAAACCAAAGAGTTTTTCCATCACACAACAGATTAGAAAACCTCTGAGGGAAAAAAAAAAAAAAAAACAAAAAAAACCCCTGACCCTTGGAGAACCACGCACACATCCCTCCCTTGCCAAGANGAAACCCTGACCCTTGGAGAACCACGCACACATCCCTCCCTTGCCAGGGCTTGCTGTGGGAACAAAGGCACTGCCCCTCTGCAAAAACTCCAGAGGTCTGCGGGAGAAGAAACAAACCGCAGCATACCCACAGAAATAGGTGCGTGCACGAGCGGCCGAAGGATTGTACCTGCTTGTCTAGCTGGAAGGCTGCATTTCCACGTTCACGCTGATGCCCTCTGCAGCGTGTCACCAGCTGCAGTCCCGATCCCCCCACTCCGGCGGCGGAGGATGACGGCAGCCTCCTTCTGCCCTTTCAGCAGATTTTTATAAAAGAAAGTGCCTGGCTGCAGTGTATGGCAGGGTCTGGCTCAGGCACCTATACGTATCAGTTCTGAGCATACTTGGCCGCAGCGCACAACTTCACACCCACAACTACCAGGCAGCTCCGCTGGGTCCAGCTCCTGCCGCACAGCAAACCCACCTGATGACGGATTAACTTTGTTTAACAACTGGAATTCACACACCAACCCCCCCCCCCCCTACCGAAACACCAAAATACAACAAGCTGGATGGAACAAAGCCACAAATTAATCCCTCTCAATCAATTTGCGTTAATGCCACGAACAACAAAACACCGGCGGTGCAACAGCAACCTGCCAGGAGCAGCAGTGCCCGCCGAGAGCTACGCTACCTTTAAAAAGCTACAGCTTCACCAAAACACAACTGGTAAATGGTGCCTAACCACCGTACCAGGAGATACTCACAGTAAGTAAGTAACAAGTAAATAACCGCTACTGACGTTTTTATCACACAGGTGTAAATTCTGTTATCAGGCAAGAGGAGGGCTTGCGCTATTTTTGCTCTGGCACCAAGGCTGCTCCAGGGTGAATTGTCATGCAAGTCTGCAATTACTTGGTAAAAATATATATAAATAAGTGTGTATTTAAATGTTTCTAAAGTAACAGTGATGGCAGCACCACTTTGATTAGCAGAAAGCAGCTCATTTCAGCCAGGCGAGAGCCAGACCCCACCAAGAGCAGTACAGAAGCAATTCAGACCCTGTTAGTTCACCTTCGCGCAAAGCCACGGACATGAATCGCTTCCCACTCCCCCTGCACCCCGTCTTCCACCCTCGGCCTCTGCTGCTCCAGCTCCGAGGCCTGCTGACAACTTTTTAGGGGTTTAGGGGCAGAGGAGGGGGGATGCATGCATCGCATAGGGGGGATGCAGTCCCTCCACCCTACACTCAATAAAAGCATGCCTCGGGTATTGGCCGTTTGGGGGTCGGCTCCCTGCAGCCATGCACGGCACCGAGCCCTCCGGCTGCCGGCTCCCCCCGAGCCCCC
>VXBL01007870.1:297159-414177 GCA_013400195.1 Aramus guarauna
CGAGAATTATTTGGTATCATCGCTGGCGACTGCTAGAGGGAGCGCTGATGTTTCCCTGTGCCTTATCAATGCCTCCGAGGGATCCACTTGTGTGCTTGGAAGGGCCTGGGCTGCAGGAAGCCCACAGAGCTTCATCCCCACCAAGGCAGCTTCATCCCCACCAAAATGAAACGGTCCTGCTCTGGAAACCGTGGCCTGCACGGCTGCACCTCCCCGAACCATCCCTGCCTCCCAAAGTTGCGGGCAGCAGCGCTCCGTGTTTTTACCGGAGCCGCGGGCACCTTGAAAAGTTCACAAAGGGGTTTAGGAACTGGGCAGGAGCCCCCCAACAGGGGGGGGTGGGAGCCTGCGGGGCCCTGCGGAAACGTGAGTGGGTGCAGGGAGCCGGGGCTGGCAAGGAAAGGCTCTTGTCAAGGGAAATCCAGAGAAAATCACAATCCGTAAGGGAAGAAGGAGAAACAGTCCTGCCCGTGTCTGTACGATTTGCAAACCTCGCTGATATTTGCCCAAGTCAGGCTTTTGGCTGAACAAGCTGAGAATCTGGGGCAGTTCCCTGAACTTGGGGATGCCCTTCTGCATCACGCTCTGCTGGCGTTGCAGAGACCTTAGCCAAAACGCCGTAAAACCAAAAGAAAAGCACTTCCCTTCTCGGAGAGCTGCAAAGATAACTCTGGGAGAGGTTTGACATGAGATAAAGCAGATGCGTGTCACTGTCTCGCGCAGTGACGGGCCCTGGGGAGCGCTGGGATGTGGCTCTGCAGAAGCAGAGAGGTTTGGCGTGCAGCGTCCCCAGGCAGCATTTAAGAACAGAAATCGGGTAAATCTGTCATATCAGCCCGCTGACGAACCGTACTAAGATCGGCCTGGGTCCCTCAAAACCTCAGATCTGGTCTGGATCGTGCGTATTACCAGCTCTGTAAGAGTGAAAAGGACTCAGACCTTGTAATCTGTAAAAAGATTTTGTAAAACAAAGGAAACCTAGTATTCAGATAAATGGTACGGCAGCTTTTTCAAGGGAAAGTAATTTTTGACTGAGAGTTCCCGGCAGTGTTTGCAACCCAAGCGCTAGCACTGGGCCAGGGCACTTGGAATATGGATGGAAAGGGCTCTTTTCCTTAATGAATTCCCAAAGGGCGGACAAACAACCCGCAAGGAGAATAAATGCAGTTTTTTAAATTCTTTCTTCATCATCTATGCAGCCATCCCAGAGCAAGATAAAATTCTTTAAGTATATATAGAAACTGAATTCTAATCAAGATAAATGCCTGGTTTCATGCCTAATTTACATGAGTATTTGCTGCAAACCGTGCTTGCAAATGAGAGAATTATGTATGTAACCGGATAACCTGAATGTGCAATCGCAGTACCATATATGCAAAACTTAGTCATTGCACTTGAATAAAACGTAAGCTTCAGCAGAAAGGAACTCAGCTTTAAAGTGCAGGCACATTATTTTTATCATAAAAAATCGGGTTAAAACTGATTTGAGCCTTCCAAGAACACATTCAGTTGCTGAAGCAGAGTCCAAATTACGGTTCTTAATCTAACCTTAATAACAGACTAGGTGAGTTGCTCTACTGGCAGCTCCGGAATCTTTTTAATTTACTGGTGCAAGAGAATTTCTACATTAGCGCATGTGCTATTTAAAAAAATATATTTCTTAAAGTTGGCTGTGGACTCATCCGTAAATTAATAACCTCTCTTTAAAAAAAATCTTCCTTATTACTTTTAAGTCCTTTTGAGATTCCCCTAAAGATATCTTGAAGGATTTTCTCCCCTTCCCCATACCTCCTCCCATCCTTACCAGGGAACAGCCGGGTCCGTTTAAAATTGATTTCAATCTTTCAAAGCGGGATTTGATTTCTCCGAGCTTCCGCCTGGAAAAAGTGCGCAGTGTCGCAGCAATCCTGAGCTGGCGGCTGAAATCCTGAGCTCGAGCCCGGCAGAAAGCGAACGCGGGGCGGCAAAGGGATTTCCACCGTGCGGGTGCCCGGGCTTTGCCGGCCACGTGCAATGAAAGAGGGGTGATGTACCCCGCGGCGCTCCTGCCCTGGGGTTTTGCAGGGATGCTGACTCCATCCCGCACCCTGTGCCGCGTGTGCACATCCCTACGTATTCCCAACTCGAAATCTCCCTGCGCCCTGAGCCTGGTTCTGAGATAAGGGTAACCCACAAAGCGGCAGAAAGGTCCGGATCGCTGCTCTGGCAGCAAAACTGCCTTCAAAGGAGGAAGGGTTAAAAATATCACCAGGGTGCGCATTCAAAGCGCGGTACCTGAGGATTATTTTGGGTTGAGCTGATTCCCATTCGGATGGCCAAGCCTTTGCTGAAATCCTCAAAATTGGGATGAAATGAAGCATTAGGAAATGAATTGGGTTTCATTCCCTTTCTCCCATTAGTTTTGAATTAACAAAAAATTTAATTAAAAGCTAATTAAACAGCCAAAATTAGAACCATATTATTTCCCAGACTGGCTTTGGATTTTCGGGGGGGGGGGGGGGGGNTGGGTGGGGGGGGGGGGGGGGGGGGGGGGGTTTGCCTTTTTTTTTTTTTTTCTTCCAATTCCAGCTTTTACCAGGAGCCTGACAGCTCTGCAGCAAGTCCGTGTCCCGAAGGGATGGGAGTCCCTGGCCACGCAGATGGAGCTCAGGAATATTTCCTAAGGACACACAGGAAACCCGAGTGAACGCCAACAACTCTCAAGTCTCCATTCAGCATCTTTTCAGGCGGAGCAAGGGTAACCTTGAAAAACCTGAAAAAAAACGTCAATTTTGGGCAACGTGTTCTAGTGGTCGCATCACAACCAGCCAGGCTATTTCTCAAGAACGTATAGATGGTATAAATGTGGATGGAGGAAGATTTGAGAGTCCTCCCCATCCTGTTTGCTCTCTTTTCAGCCTAAGGAATTCAGTAAAGGGAATATGGGAAGGTTTAGGAGTTGAAAAAGGGCTGAGTAGCACACAGGCATCGTTCAGGCCTTCCAAACACTTTAATTTGCTATTCAGATTGCCACTTTTTATAGTTTAATATGTACAATACGCAAAGGAACCAGTTTAGCTAAGTGGGGAAAGCCTTTTGTGTTAAGGTTGAACGTAATCTAATACGGCCCTTTGACTTGATTCAATTAAATCCTTTCTTTTCCAATTAAATAATCGGCCAGAATTTAATAAAAATGAGTTTCAATGTGTCATCCTGCAGAATGATGACCTCCGAGATGGTGAAGGCTTATGTAAATTCTGCTGATCCCTTTTTATCAGCTTGTGTCTCACTTCCACCGAAAAAAATGGCCTTCTGTCTGAATATTTACATGATTTTCTCATCTGCTCCATGTATCTCTGTTTGCAGGAACAATTCCCAGGTGAAAGGGCTGCGAGTACCACCAGCTTCTTTCAGCAACACCCTCTAAAATGGACCTTCTGTGATCGGAAAAAAAGATCGCCAAAGGTGGGATTTTTGATCTCCGCCTTGATTTCCTGCAGCCCTGGCATGCTGCAGTGCAAACAGCGGCAATTTGGCCCTTTCCAAATGTCACCGGAGGCATCCATGTGGCCAGTCATCCGCAAGGAAAAGTGCACTGAGAAAACTGGTCAGAGAGACCAGCAAACTTCAGTAGCAATCACCCGATAAAGCACAGCGTGCCCCGAGTTCAATAGTCTGCTGTAGCTCGTCTCCGCTAAGTCATTTCCATCCAAGTTACAATAGTTGCTAATGTCTACGACTTTTTTTTTTTTTCCTCTCTACAAAGGTCATATTTTTATTTGTGTATTTATAACTGCATTTGACCCGTCTTCTCGCTCTTAAAATGCTGAGCACCAACTCTTTTCTTCCTCATTTGGAGTATACAGCAGCATCTTAACGCAAACCTTGCTGACGGGTTACGCTGTAGCTGAAATGCTAGAGCTTTAGTTAATAAGTTATTAAAATGAGATTAAACAGAGCTAAGGATGGACGGGATAAAAATTTGGGTGAATATTCTGGTTTTCCCCGCGACACTGCAGTGACACGTTTCCCCGTCTCCGTTTCTGTGCGGATGAAGGGGTCTCGGTGACCTTCCGGTGCTGTGCATCTCTTGGGACCGTGAAAACAAACCCATTAATGTTTATAAAGTGTCTCAGACTGGGGGAATTACATCACCACGGTGAGATGCAAGCTTAATGGATCAAAACAAACCCCAGATCCAAACACCCCAGCTTAGACACATCTCAGTTACCCCGGCACAAACCTCGAGGAATCCCACTGAGAAGGGATAATTGAGAGAAAAACGTGATCCCAGAGATTTTTCTCCAGCAAACCCATTTTACGTTAATAGGAAGCAGATTTCTAGACCCCTTGCAAACAAATGACTTCCACAGCATATTTCACAGCTGAGCGCATCTATGGCACCAGCCTTTATACGCAGCTCTATTAAACCTAACATTTGTTTAATGAATTACAGCAATCTGATGAATCTGTGTACGTTCAGCCCATATTTAAATGTTTATGGGGACGACGTCAGCAGCTAGCTTTTCACAAGCAGGTATCGGTGTCGGTGATGAACTCCCGCTGCAACGTACCCAAAACTTTCAACATTTCTTGGTTTCTGCTTTCTTGACTATCACAGGCAGTTGATTGCTGGTTTAGTTTTGTCAAGCTGTAAGTGCAATTACCCAGGAGTTTCAGGGTCTCTGCTTAACATAAAACTGTTTGGATTCAGTGCAAATTTGGGGGAGTTCTCCCCATCGATGAACCACCTCTGTCTTCTGAGAGAAACTGTCGCACATCTCCCATCCATCTGGGGTTGGTCCGTGCAACTGCAAGGTGAATTCAGCCCTTAAAACTCACGCAGAAACACGGTTGACCCACTGCAGCTATCTCCAGGATGACCTCATCTTCATCTCACGGCTCAATATATAAACCTGGGCAAAGATCTAACTTTGGCCCACCCTCCTGTTTTAACATACCCCCCCCCTGCTGCAAACTATGCATGAAGTGCTCCCTTTTGTGACACGTAGAAGCAATAGTGATGACAGTGCTGTGCTAAGTTAGCCTTCTTGCATTTGTGGTGGTCTCCAAGCTCAGCTTTCCCCACCTGGGAGCAGGTTTGCTGGGTTGTTCCTACGTAGGTGCTGTAGGTCTTAAAAGAAGGTGTAAACCCCAAAGGTGAACAGAGGTGCCTGGTTATACTTTGCTGCAAAAACTGTTTTCATTGTAGCTTGGGCTGAAATATCCCTAAGGAGCTGGTTTTAGCATCGACCAAGTGCGAGGTCCCACTCGATCTGAACCGCTCCACGGCCGTCGCCCTGGGCCAGCTGCTCCCCAGCAGAAGGCTGCAGGAGGATGCCCTGAGCCCTATAGTTTTTAGGAAAAACTTCTTCACAGAAAGGGTTGTCAGGCACTGGAATGGGCTGCCCAGGGAGGTGGTTGAGTCCCCGTCCCTGGAGGTATTTAACAGAAGGATAGATGAGGTGCTTAAGGACATGGTTTAGTGGTGGGATGGCAAGGTTAGGTTAGTGGTTGGACTTGATGATCTCAAAGGTCTTTTCCAACCTAGATGATTCTATGATTCTATGAGCTCCTGGCAGGGGCCGTGCTCGCTGCGTGGGTGCTTGGCGGTGGCTCAGCAAAGCACGGGACCTCTGGCAGCGGTGAGTGGGTGGGTGAAACGCCCCACGAATGCAGCCGGGGGACTGCAACATAGCTCAGTAGCACCCGGCTCTGTAAAACTGCTTGGATTTCTCAACTAGCTTCCCATAAAGAGAGAGAGAAATAGGGAGCAAAGAGAAAGAACTTCAGGCGAAGGCTGTATGAAATACTATTTCCCCATCGCAAATTGGAGGGGAAAACCACGGTTAGGTTTTTGCAGAACTGCAGGAATGGTCTGGGAGATCAGGTCCTCCTGACTTACTACCAGACGTCATCCGTCCTCTTGGGAAGGGAAGAACGGGAAGTCCACAGAGACATTTGCTCCGCAGACCCCGTTTACCAGCCCTTCAGACACTATTGTAAGGATCACATAAAATTTTAAATGAATAGGGAGATTCGGAAGCACTTAGATAGCAGGATAATAGGTGCCATGAAAAAAATCCTGTGATCAATCAGCAGACAAATACATACTTAAATTAGGCGTTAGCGGGACAGATGCAGGAAAGGTGATTATGGGTTGCCTCCGTGTTTTCTTCGGCAACGATGATGCCACACGGGGTGGGTCAATGTACCCTGTCCTTAATACAGCATCAGCATTCATCTGACAGTTTCTTTGTCCTGTGAAGTCAATTCTTACGAAGATTTGACATTAGCAAGAGGCGCGGTGAAATTCAGACGCCTTTGAATTTTCATGACTCTGTCGATGCTTTAGCCTGGCAGATTACAGGCAAGGCCACTGTCCTACATTGGGCAGCAGGCAGGAATAAATATTTGCACCCACCTGTTTGCACTGTGGCAAAAAATACTGTTGGCAAAACCGGCAGAAGAAACAGCCCTTTCCTCCCTCGCCGGCAAACAAAACCAGAAACAGGGTCCACAGGGCAGAGCACGCGGGAAGAGTCAGCTAGAGCATCCTGGAAAAGGAAGACGCTGGAGAGAAATGTAATTTTTTACTGTAATGTTTGTGAAGTAAGTAAAAGACGAGATCTGGAGTGTGGGGCAGGCCTCTCGAATAATCCGAAGATGAATGCAGAAACGGAGAGGTCGGTCGTGGGGGTAAAGCGGAGGGGATTTAGCATGGGCAGCGCACCCTCCCCATTGGCACCTGCCCCCCAGGGTGCACATCAGCACCCACAAAATTCCCACGGGTGTTTCGGGGACCGTGCCGTGCAATCTGGACAAGGGTGAAACGTCATTTATTCTTACAAGGCTACCCAAGAGAAGGCGTCCTTGAGGCAAAGCGTGCTCTGCTGTAAGCGTCCTCTCCTGTTTTGTCGGCAGCACCGACACCGGGGAGCACGTAGTTTAATTATTGTCCCACTGAAAAACCAGCAGCTTTTACAACAAAAGAGTGTGGCTGGGGAACGTGGAACAATAAAACTGGCTTTTTTTTTCTTCTTCTTCTTCTTTTTTTTCTTTTTCTTTTTTTTTTTCAAGATGCTACCCGCAGGGTGGACTAATCCTGTATTGCGTAAGATTACAAACATACAATTACATTCCCCACTAAACTATGAAAGCTTCAAAAATATACCTCGATAACATTTCAGCGTTGAGAAGGCAGCTGAAAAAATGGAGCAGAATTCATACATATACACCTTACATGATCTATAGTCACGTTTTAAGGCTTCCGTGTGCATTCATTGATCTTATACATTTGGAGCTTGGAGCGTATTGATGTCCATCTCCTTAACTATTCGTAATGCACATTGACTGGAGTCATCTACTCTGTCAAAAATAACGCTTTTTCAGGATTGAGCAACGCCTTTATATCAGATAATGCACAAGTATCTTATTTCTTTGGTCAGGTAGGAAAATACGCAGCCACTGTTTCACAGGATTGGGGAAACTGAGGCACAGATGGGCTGTGACCACGTAGAAAAGGGCCTGGCTCTTAACAACCTACTGCACGCTATAAAACACAGCCAGCCCTTCTACTAAATAAGGAACAATTCCTTCCTCTCTTGCCTAAAAAATCGTAGTGTTGTTTATACTCTTGGGCGATTTTTGTGGTGTTCTGCTGTTAATGAGGTGGAGGTGGAGAGGTGAGGGTTAAAAAGCAGGGAGTGCAAGGCTGTGAGCGCGGGGACGGGGCTGTGTGTGCCAGACAAAATCGCGTATCTTCTACTTTAGTGCAGCGTACAAAAACATGGTAACAACCCCCCCGGTTTTTAGGTGTTGTACTAGCACACACCTTTTGTTTAAACAGGAGGTTTTCATGAAATCTGCTGGAGTTTGATTTACCCTAACGCAACACCCAGGCGTGGAAGGGCAGGGGGTATGCTGCTTCTAAGAAAGTCCATTTAGCTTCTGACGTAGATTACTTAACAAACAAACCAACCAACCCACAAAACCCAACCAACTGCACCAGACACACAAGCGTGATAAAGTATCTGGGTATAAAATCAATACCGAGGCGATTAGCAGCCTTTGAAAAATTCTAGCTCTAAGTCAGTCCGTGGCAGAGATCAGATGGAGGTGCTGTCAACTCACCTGGGCATTTTACTTTGCTGCTGATATACGACAGTTAAAATGATCTAAAATGATTCCCATTATTCCTGCCTTTTCTCCTTTTTCCCCGGGGCGGCACTACGCAGCCAGGCGCCCATCCCGCCCACCACCCGCAGCACTCCCCATCCGCAGGACATCCCGTGTCCGGGAGGAATCCGCAGGCTGCCGAGGCTTTCTTATCAGTTCTCTCACCTTGGGGGAAAACTGGAGATAAGGCTGGCCAGCCGTGAGCTGCCGCAGCCGGACACGCATCCCTCTGTCTGATTCCCAGCTGCCGCTGGGAGCCGTCTGTGGTCCCCGATGGCTAGCACTGGTCGTCACCCGGTCATCACGCCAAGAGTTCAGTCCTCTATTAGAGAGCAGGAGTGAAGTGTAGCCCTTCAGCTAACTCAGGTGGGACTTATTTACATTAATATTATTGATATTAATAGCTTTTCGTGACAGTGGGGAAGTTTTCTCCAGGCCTGGTGCACCGGAGAAGAGGGAGATGCCTTCAAATGAAGGCTTGGGGGAGCAGGAGGGACCCAAGCAAAAGCCAATGTTCTCATTGGGTGATCTCAGAGAAAGCCAGGGCAGATATGTAGGACTGTCTGAAAAAAGTAAGGGTGCAAAATGCTAAATAAATAATAGTTTTTTAAAACCACAGCTGGATAGATTCCTTGGAAACATCTAAACATGTTGTTAAGCTCCAGCGCATGACCGAGGTTCTGTGGGTACCAGCACACTTGTCACCCCAAAGGTCTGCAGGACAAGACTCAAATCACTAAGCTGGCAGGATTGTTGGCAGAGGGATTTTAAGAAGGTGATACGTGTAAAACCTGTCGATGGCAATTAAACAGAGCAGGACAACTGCCAAGCTCTTGCGTTTGCTCGCTGTCAGTAGGTTTTATAGATACAGAGATATATATCTACAAAGCTATTCAAGTGCATTTAATTTTTCCAGTACCCACGTACTGCAGCTTGTACGAGGGTAATATGTTTATCCCATAAAGTTGGTGACTTCATAACACCGTACTTGGCTCTAGGGCAGATTTTGTGTTATTAACTTTCTTCCAGTGCATATAGAAAAAGAAAACCTCTCCCCATTGAAAGCCCTGGGATGGAATTTTGTTGGGTGCAGTTGGTTGTAGTGCCAGAACCCAGGGATGGGCGATAAGTTTGGGAAAATCTGGAACCTCAAACCTGAGACAGAAGATGTGAGCTGAGGCGTGGGGAATACAGGGCTGGTAGGCGGGGAGCTCACCGTCTCGGTGCCGAGACAAAGGGACAAGGGAAAAAAAAAAACCCAACGTGGTGCCTTTTCTAACATCCACATTTATGTTCTAGACTAAATGTTAGGCCAGACCTGCAGTGAGAGGGGTGACGCTCCATCTCTGACGCCCCTCGCTATCCGAAAGGTCCGTGCAAGCACGAGAAGTGACAAAGGGCTGTTTGGCTGATTTTCTTGCCTTCTGATGACACTCCATTAAAACTAACGGTTCACAATCTGCACCAGACAAGCTCGCCTCAAGATAAAGATCTGCCTCATTTGCAGTTACATAATTAGCAATTACCCTAATTTCGCTTATATTAAATTACATTTTTTTTAAAATAAACGTTATCTTTTTCTGATGAAAAAAATAAAGCGGCCTGGGTCTACTTCAGACTATTTTATAGAAACCAGCAGCATCATTATCCTGTTCTCAGATGTAATGTCTAGACACTTTCAATGAAAATATTCATTATTGCTAATTTGCATCTCTTTCAATTCTAGGATGGAAATCAAATGAAGATGTCAAAACAGTGCTACCTCTGCCACAGGAAAAAAAAAAAAAAAAGACACGGTGACCCCCAAGTCCTTCCAAACGTGAGCTTAGCTTGTGTGAAAAGAAAGCATCTCCGGCATCCTCGGAACTGAGGGCAGCGCTAGATGGAAGATGAGCAAAGAAAATGGGAGGAAAATAACGGTGTAAGAATCTGGATCTGAAATCTGCGGCTTTAAAGAGGGGAAAAAAACCCAGGAGCTCAGCAGCAAGCCACAGGAACAGCACAGAAACCTGCTCCGATGGGTTTAGTTTTGTGAGGACACTGAGCCAGACTAAGTTATAAAGCAGGGTTTATAGAGGAGAGTAAGGGAATTTGCTTCTGAGCTCCCCTCCATGTCCGTGGGAGCGGAGGCTCTTATGTCCCTTAGGCTTATGTGGAAAATCCCAGCCTTAACCTGCGAGACGTGTTGAAATACAGATGTTAATGAGGATGGTGATAACTCAGGTGTAGCAGAGACTTTTCCTGGAGATAAAGTACGTTTTAAACGTACTCCTTACTTGCTAGTAACAAAACTTTCCATTAGTACAAGGAAATATATATATATACACCTCAGAAACCATGCTTCACTGAGCTTGGAGAGTAAAGCTAAAATAATGTTTTTATAGCAAATAGGGACGAATACTTAAAAATAATAAAAAGTTGGTGAATATTCATTTGAACTCCTAAGCAAATTCGCCCTGGTCATATTTACATCTCTCTTGTGTTCTCTTTCTGTGCAATAGAGTTTTATTAGCATGAACATTCACAGAAAGTGAATTTGAAGACTGAATCCCCACGGGATATGAATTTTAAATTCACTTGCTGTGTGCAGTCACCCAAGAAACTTGATCATAATTGTTTATTATACTTAAATATTTATATTGTGGAAGCACTTGTTAGATAAAAAGGCCGAGATGCTCCGGTGCTGGGTGCTGTACAAACACCGTCCCAGGCTTACAGAAATTACCTCCATCCCCAGCAAACACAAATACTGACACGTGACACGTTCGACCAGGCTCGGTCACGTAAGAGGTGGGATGGCGGGTGGCAAATTTCAAGGTCACGAACACGTATTAGGGTAGAGGCGTGAAAGCTCAAAATGTTTCGGCGATTTTCCAAGGAAAAACTGAGAAAGTTGCGGGGTGTACACTAAATGGCACGACCTTGCACGGAGGAGTGTGTTCGTACGGGATATCTGAAATAGAGTCGGGGATTTAAAGTTCAGCTGAAACATCCTCGCTGAAGCTTTTTTGCTGCCTTACGGTCCGATGGCACGGACACCAGCTTTCACCTGGCAGCTCAGATTTCGGCATTCGCAGTGCCTTTCGGGTTTACAAGAGATCCTTACATTTTCCGTTCCCCTCCCCTGCTCCCCATTTGCATTTAGAAATGCTCCAGAAAGCAGCACCCGCTGCTGCACACGACGGCGCTGCCTCCCCCAGCAGATTCCTGGCAGGACAGCGGTGGCTCCGCAGCTGGAATCACGTCCCCGGTCACCGGAGCAGGGAATACCTCCCCGTCCCTCAAAGGCGGCAGCAGGAGCTGGCTGTGCAGGGCCGCTTTGCTCTCAGCTCACCCCTGTGCTCCAAAGATGCCTCTGGGGTTTTTTTTTTTTGTTTTTTTTTTTTTGGGGGGGGGGCACTTTCTGTGATCGGGGACCCCAGTTTTGCTCAGTCCTGCAGCACCCTACAAATCCTCTGTGCCCCACAGAGCTGATAGCAAAGCGCAGGCTCAACAAAAAAGAGCTAACACTGCCCACTGGCCTTTGGAGAGGATTTTGCTGCAAGATGCCAGATAAACTGTATTTTTCGGGGAGGTGGAAGAAGGCAGAGGATGGTTTCCAGCCTCTTCTCCCAACCCTCGGGCACAGCAGGGCTGTACTCATCTCCCGGCTACCTTGCACAGTGATGTGGGACTCGGCCGCGCCGGGAAGAGCCCGAGGGGATGCCCTGACAACCGCCACATCCCGGCACTCCGGCCGTGTCCGGCATCCGGGAGCAGCTCCCTGTGAACAGCATCCCTGCACTCCTAGTCTTCAGAGAAAGGGGAGGGGGGCACGTCAAGAGCAAACTTTTAGAGCAATCTTCACGAAATTAGTTTTCTCTGTTGCCTGCCGCAGTCTAGAACGCAACGAGGGAGGATTTTTTATGACTATGGAGAAATAACTCCAAGGTCGAATCCCTGCTGGAGGTGGGGCAGGGCTCTACACATCGCACCCGCAGACTGGAGCACAAGCAAACCACCAACTATTAAGGGCCGATGAACAACAACAAAAAAACCTGATCTAAATGCACCTATATGCACCATCTCCTGCATTCCCCTAAAACTGGCTTCACCACCAGGAGGAGGGGATTCAGAGCCGCCCCTCGGAGCGGTCTCAGGTCTCCATCAGCTTCCCCGGCCCTTCCGTACGACTGCGTCTTTTAATTATCGCCCACGGTAGTCAGATTAGGGTTGCCGGTGTTAATTTGCATTTCCAGCACAGTGCGGTGCAACAGTTCCCTGCTCCTCCATAGAAATAGCAGGTGTTATTGGCAACGTAATTACATGCCGTCAATAATTATCAAAAATTTAAATTGCCCCGACGTTGCTTGCAAGCAAAGCGGATACGGTATTTCACGGCGTTTCCTTCAAACACAGGCCACCGAGGTGACGCTGGTATCCAAGTGGAAAGCTGTAATTAGGCGAACGTGAGAAGAAGAAGAGGAATCTGATGAGACAAACCGAGAGAAACCGGCGCTGGGGACCCTGTTGCTGAAACCGCCGTGTGAAGGGTCAGTGTTCCCCGGCAGCTCGAGCTGCTTTTGAACGACAGTTGAGATCCAGAGGGTCAAAAAGGGGAAGAAGAAGAAATTGGCCCCGCGGAGGGGGATGGATGATCTCTTGCAAGGGGAAATAACGGGGCTCCGTCGCTGGACGGAGCACCCTTGCAGCAGGGGCAAAACCAGGGAGCTCTGAGGCGGGGGGCTCACGCAGCACTGCAATACCTTCCTTTACATCTTCTTGTAGCAAACCAATCAATCAATAAATAAATAAGCTAAATGCTACGAGCAGGGTCTCTCCGCCGCCCAAGCCGGACGGCGTGGCTCAGTCCTCTTTGCTTTCGACCACCGTGGCAGAAGACGCCAACATGTCACGGGAGCGAGATGGATGATGTCAGGGAAAGGAGATGAAGGTCATAAGCTCAGCGCATGGTGCAACTCCATGGTAGCTACTATAAGAAAACTGAAACGCCAAATGGGCTAAAAACACCTTCTGCAGGACAATATTCTGTTGGTCGCAGAGGAAGTCAAAGTTCTCTTTTACGGCTTGAAGCGGTTAACTATACGGCTTCCTTAAATGAGGGAATTAATGACACTGAACTCCACAACAACAACAAAAAATTAAAGGCACCCCAAAGAATGATCTCTTAATTGTAGCAGCCTGCTACATTAAAGCTGCTATAGGAAAATTCATTTACAATTCAGCTATTAAATTGCAAACCATTACCACTGCTTTTATGGCTTTATATTCCTCTAACAAATTTATTATGTAATTACTCTGTGCAACAGCACCGTTTCTAGCAAGCGAAGTTGAAATAAGGCACCTATTTCAAAATTCTAACAATTCTGCGTTTTTCAGATGTAATTTATACAAAAAAAGAAAAAAAAACAAAAACATTACAGTGGAGTTTTCTGTCTGGGACTCCGAGACATCTGAGTGCGGATCCCGAGTTTTGACTTATTACGTGGCTCTAGCTATCTTTAGGAAATACCCAAATTTTGGGCATCCAAGAGCTGGAGCTCAGATCCCGACCAGGACAAGCGTCAGGGGCTGTTGCACGTGCCGCTCTGAGCCAGAACGGGCAAAACCAGGCGATAAAGGCGGGATAGAAGCGCTCGGCTCCGACAACTGCTATTTATTTCCGTAGGAAATGCAATTGCTTTGCGGGCCTTGGGACTTGCTCCGGTGGCTCGGCAGTGGCGCAGCTGGGGCTCGGGGAGCTGGCGCTTTCCCCGCCAGCCGGGGGGCTCAGCCGACCCCCGGCCAAGCCGCTGCTTATAAAATAAAACATCATAAAATAATAATAATAATAAAAAAAAATAATGGAAAGGCATTTTCTGCCTCTTGTTTTCCACCTCTGCAAAATAAATCTGTAAATAAATAAATAGACTCTGGGGTGTCATAAAAAAAACTGCATAGAGGGGCATTAAGCAAGCCACACATTTCCCGGGCAGAATGACTGGATTATTGTTGGGAGATGCAAATAAATTCACATCATGTGCTCTTTCCTTTTTTTTTTTTTCTTTTTTCCTTTTTCTTTCTGTACCACCCTCATCAAAAGGAGGAGATAGCGTCGGTATCCAGCTCAGGAATCTCTAGAGCAGATTAAAGAGCCAATTATGCCGGATTTGGAGAAGCTGCCTCCTCTCCAGCCTGAATCCATCGTGCTTTATAAAACCCCAGCTGAAACGCTCGGTAGCTCACAGCCCCCGCAACCTCATTTCCCCAGCAAGACCACCATATCGTGCCGGTCACCAGCACCCGCATGGCCATGCCGTGACCACAAAACCATCTTCCTGGAAGCAATTCCCTTATCTCATGATATTTAATCTACCAGCGGGTGTTTCTCGCCCCTTTCTCATCACCTGCGATCATACCTCGAAGGTTACTTGTGGGCACGTGCCCTTAGGGGTGCACTGAGGGGGGTACCACGGTGCTTTGCTGAGCTGGCCTCCGGGGATTTAACACAAAGGAAAGGGAGGTAAATGAGCAAGACCTCAATTTTTTTCTCATTATCATCACCCTTAATAATAATAATCCAATTATCATTATCCTTGCAGTTTTTGTTTAGTTGTTTGTTTTCAAAAGGAGGGTCTTTGGGGGTCCCGGCGGCTGGTAAATGCAAAGAGAAGGCAAAGCGGGGGCTCTCGCAAATTCAGCAAAACAGCCCGTCTCAGCCTGTCCCACCCCGCTGCTGCTGCAGGTCGGAGGGGAGATGGACGGGGTGTCCCTGCTGTGGGGTCCGGGCGACTCCTCGCAGCCTGGTGAATCCTAATGGCCCAGCAAACCCGTTTAGTTATGCAGGAGGCATCTCCCTCGGCTCGCACATCGTGAATCGCTCCTCAGAAGGGCTGAATGGCACAAACCTCCCCCTCCCACGCTCTCGATTCACGGCCGCTCGGCTTCGGCTGCCGGTGCTAACGCGGATTGGCTTTGGAGGATTATTTCATATTTATTCAAAATGTTTGCTGTGGGTATAATGACATAATCACCGAGGCCAAACCCGACGTGGTTACCCAAGCGCGACATCCCCCTCTCCCCAATAACGCCGAAATCCCTGCGAAGAGTCGGGGGGAAGGAGCTGACAAGCCAGGATAATTTATTCTGCCGAGCCCGGGGCCTGCCAACACGGCTCAGTCTGGCGTGAGATGGACTTACTGGGAGCAACCAGGCTGGGATTTGCAAAGAGGAGGAGGAGTCTAAGTGAATTAGACACCCAAATCTTGCCGGATTCAGCGGGAACTAGCTATTCAGACAGTGCGGGATTATCTTCCATCTCGGGTTTGTGTGTGAGCTCAAGTGCCACGAACTAGTCGGGAATCAGCGGATTTCCATCAAGTGTGTGGGGAGGAGGGGTTAAGTTAAAAAGGGGTTTTCAGGTCAAGTTAATGAGCGATAAAACAGTTAAGAAGAAAAATATAAAGGGAGAAAAAAAACCAACAACAAAACTACCCACAAAAAAAGAAATTTCATTTTTGAATGCCACCAAAAAACCTGACCCTTAATGTGTGCTTTTCTCAATGTTGTCTCAAATTTTCCCTTAATACGGCTAATTTTCTTAACCCCTTGGTAGCTGCGACACTGAACTTGGGCAGTAAGTTCCTCTAAGCTTCAGCATCCGCCTGTGCCAGTTGGGTCAATGAGACCTCGGGCACCCGGGGCTTCCCGGGCGGATGAAAGTCGGGCCATCACCATTTTCAAAACCATCTTGAATCACCGCAGAGATGGGAACAGCCAGACTTCAAAGGGAGCCTGCCACCCAAGGTTTCCGCTCTTTGCTTTTTCTTCTCTGTTCCTTTAAAATAGATCTTTGCTATATCTAGGAGCAAGACCTCTATAGCAAGGAAGCATTAAAAAAAAAAAATAAAAATTTGGATTTTACCTTCTCTTCGATTGACAAACTGACGTGCCCATGGCTCGCTCAGTTATACACTATTTTCTGAAGTAGGACAGTGGGACTTTTCAAAAGAAAACCCAACAACCAAATGCACTCTGCCAGCAGTTGCCAGTCACTGGAGAGATAAGACCTTCACACTCAGACACGTGCCCGAGCCCTTTCTCCGCTACGTGTTCCCAGCTCTGCCGGGCATCAGGCGCAATTCAGCAAAAGTTTGCAAAGTTTGCTACGCCGGCGGAGACGGTGCAAAAGCCCACGAGAAACGCGCCTGCCTCGCTCAGCGACGCTGCTGGGCCCGTCGGGCTACGAAACCCCTTCGGGAAGGCTGCGTAAAAAAGCCCTTTGGCAGAGGCTGCCTGCAGCAGCAGCAGGGTAAGGCGGAAGGTGTTCTCTCAATGGCCTGCGTCACGAGGTCAGGACGCACGGGCCTCCACCAGAGCAGATGCTAAACCAATTCAGGAGGATTTCCCCGCCTCGCCCAAGACAGCCGAACGGGGAAGGGTAGCAAAAGGGCGAGGACAGGGATTTGGGGCGTGAAGTGCGTTAACGGTGAGAGCTTACATCTCAGCTCCATGTGGGCACCAAAACCTCTGCCACATGGACAACCGAAGAGGGAAGAGGTACCAGCTGAGCGCGTCCCCTCCAGCGGGGTGGTTTGCAAGGCTGGGGGTGAGAGCGGACAGTGCGTTAGCCACCGTTAGGGTGCTGAGCCCCGCTCTCCTGGTTGAAGGCACCCAGTCCCCACGTGTGCCTCAGGAAGCCGCACGTGCCCTGGAGCCGGCGGTTGCTACGGTGACTGTGGATTTTCTTAAAACTCCTGCAAAAAAGGAGACTGAAGGCCCGAGCAAGCCAAGGTAGAGCAGCTCCTTTGCAGGTTTTAGGTCCGTGTACGGATGCTGCACGACGCCCAGAGCCGCGATGCCACCTCCGGCTGTGCAAGTTGTTCCCTTCAAACAGATCCATGTCTGCCCCACGGTGGTTATTACGTACCTTGGCCAACATCACCGTGAGGTCTTTGCTGGCTCATCTCTGCAAGGTGCCAGTCCCCGTCCAGCAATTACATCTATTTCGGCACTCTCCAAGGGTTACCTGAAGATGCAGCTCCTCCCTCAACAGAGAGACTGGTTTTAAATCGCAGCCCTTCTGGCAGGCCATGAACCTTCTTCCTTCACGAATGTATTTTTTAAAGGCCTGGAGAAGTCGCAGGACTGGCAGACGGAGGAGCAAAGCTCCTCGATTATCCAGATTACAGCCCAGCACGTGGGCAGAGCAGCCCAGACCCTTCACACGGCTCTCGCGGCAATCCCTGCTGCGGTGGGACACGGAGCCAGCATCCCAGCTAGCTGGGTTCAACCAGCAGCCTAAAGCACAAGCGCTCCCTTCCTCACCTCCGTAAATTCGACTTGGCCCTTTGATATTTAAAAACGGTGTTTTGTCCCTCTCCCAGCCTCCAGGAATCCGGATAAACCAACAACCCCATCGATTTTAGCAGCGGTGTTACGTGGTACCCGACTCTGGACGTGCCACTCCGGATGGCTTGCATGCGTGCAAGCAGAAACATTTCCTCGACAGCTTTAAATGAAGTGGCTGGCAATACCCCATGGGAATATTTAGTTGGGGTAAGAAACATATAGAAACATAGCTTTTGGAGCCATCTCGCAGTAACTTTTGTTTCCATGGTGAGTAATGTTTATGTTTATATCTAGTCCCAGTGTTTCTATCAGATTTTGCTCCATGGAACAGCTGTTCCAAGTCATTTCACCAAGACAGATGAGCCTGATAAGGAGCAAAGTTTCCATTCTACACAAATGCACATTTATTTAATAAAATCCAAATTATTCAAACCCGGAAAAGATCTGTGCTTCAAAAAAATTGATTATCAATGCATCCGCCTGATGGAAAGAGATTGAAAGTGGCCACAGAATAGCTGCTGCCTAATAAGAGGGTGATAAAGAACGTAATAGAAAATAAATAAAACAACTCTGAAAATGCTAGTAGCTTTATTAAATTTGGCCATGATCTTTCTATCCTTTAGGCATTACACCACGCACAAGCGTTGTGCCTCAGAACGACCTCCTGCTGCTGTTGATGGAGCCGTCACTAAAGAGGGTCGAGGGAGGCTGGAGGCTGCCCCGGGCTCCCGCCCGCTCTCATCCCTTCGCACCATCTCATCCCTCCAAAAAAGCTGCTGAGAGCGGCCAGAGGAACCCAGCACAGATTAACCTGGGCCTTGGGATCGAATAATCCACATTCCTCAAATCTCCCGTCACTGTAGTGTTATATAATAGCTCCGTTTCCATTTCAATTTAAATACTGATTTAATTTTTTTTTTTCTTTTCTTAAATAGGATGGCTCATGTTTGGCTGCTTGGAACAATGTTTGAGGCTTATTTCAGCCTCTTTATTGATGTAGTTGCAGGTGGAAAACTCACACTGTGAGCTCCCTGGTTGGATCTAGGCTTGGATCAAGCCTTCAGAGAGGCTCTGTTGGATCAGCAGCTTTCCCTGGGCTGAGCTTGTACTAATGAAGAAAGGTTGGGGCTGCAGTCACCTCTGACATCTTATGCCTTTGGGGTTTTTTTGCCCTGGAAAGATCAAAGTGTCGGAGACATCCAGACGAGGACAGGAGGCTCTGGAGATGGCACCTCCTCCGAGAGGGCATTAGGCTGTTGGCTGCCTCTCTCCTCTGTCTGGGTCGTGCCACAGGCAGGGGTGGGTGCTCAGGTCCAGTGGTACAAAAAATAAAATAAATACATCTGCTTTTAGGTAGGCAGCTGCAGGTAAGTACCCTGCTTCTCTCGCAAGAGACCTTGGCTTGAACGGTGCCACTCACTTCTGCGTTAGGAAAGCTGTCAGGAAATTGGGATGACCCAGGGCAGAACATCAGGAATGATGAGAGGGCTGAAAGAATCAAAAAGTGCTGCAGGAAAAATAAAAAAAAATAACCCCCGTAGTAACCTGCCTCTAGGCTTCCTGCATTTGCCTTTCCGTAGTCCCATCCCCAAGGCGGACCTGCCCAAGCAGCCCCACGGGCGCTCCATCCATTTGCCCCCCCCACCCCGCAGAGCAGCAGGTTTGCAGTAGGCACGACCTGCTTTCCCGGGCTGACGCTTCACTTCTGCAGACTTTTTCTTTACAACTCCTCTCTGCTTGCACAGACCCTCGCTGAAATCCTAAGAGGGACCAACAATTCATTCACGCAACACCTGGCACCAAACCAGTAGCAGTCGGCTGCTGGGAGAGGTGGGGGTCCTGCTTCCCCAGTTCTTGTTGCCATAAACAGCCGGAGCGCAGGGGCATTGGCGAGGACTGCGGAGTGGCTTATCATTTTAATCACTTCTAAATCCTGGCTCATCACATTGCAGAACTTGAAACCTGAGGAAATGGTTTTCATTGTTAGCCTCCTTCTTCTTAATTTGAAAACTTCCTGCGAGTAATTGAAATTCCTGCTCTGCAAAAGCAAAAGCCTTATCTACCGCCGTGTTTAGTCAAATTAAGAGAGATGGGACTTGACTCTAGTTTAGATTTGCTAAATATTTTTCCCTGCCTTCAGAAACATTTATTATATTTCGCGTTGCACAAACGGCTTCAACCTCCTGCCGGCTGCAGAAACACATTGAATTATTTTAATCGGAAACAAAAATCACGTTGAAAGTAACTGTAACGTGGCACGACAGGAAACCTGCTCTTGCAGACTCCTTCGGAACAAAGATTCAAGCTTTTCTCTTCCCTCTTTGCGACTACCAACCAAACTCTAAAAATAAAGTCAGATATACAAAATTATCCTGCCATCAGGGCCTGAAAATACTTCAGTTACGCATCTGTCAGTGCTTCCATTATGCATCTCAATTTCCCAGGTTCTCTATCTTCACTTTTCAGATTGCGCCAGGCTGAAACTTGGCACGCGCCCTGAAGACGGCTCTGTAACAGTTTGCTTAACAGCAGCCTCTTAATATTCCTGGAAGCCAGGCGGCACGGGGAGGCTGCATTTCCTACTCTGCCAGACCTGGTAGGTGCAAACACCTGCAGCTCCCACGGATTTTGCTTGAAGCCAGAGTTACCTTCAGCACTTCCCAAAAATCGGGCCGCGTGCTCTGCCAGTTTTGTTCCAGCATCAATCCTCCCTCGAAGCATTGGGGATGCCAGGTTAGCTCTTCGCTGAAGCCAGCAAGGCTCCTCCCGATTTACAAGAGGGTAACGGAGGGCAAGACGGGGGTAACACCCAAATGCAACTACTTTTTCCCTTATGCAAGGCTTCAGTGCAGACCGTGCCGCCTTTTATGCTTCCTCCTGTTTCCAGCCCGATACCCAAAGAGGTCAGTCCCTGCTCCTGCCACCCACGTGCCGATTGCTCTGCTCCCTGCACGAGTCCTGGGCTTTGCACTGTTGGAAAATCTTCCTTTATTCCCAATCCCGGAGAAAGCACTGGCTGAAAGGAACAGGCATGTCCTGCATTTCCCAGGGACTCACCTCCCGGTAGTGCCCAAGGGCTGCAAGGACAACGCCGCTGCGTCCTCTGCCGCTGCTGGGGTTTGTCCCTTGGAGCCCCACACCAAATATTTAATCACTGCCGTCTTCTCCAGCAACGCTAGCAACAGTAATCAAAATCCTCCCAACAGTTGCTGCAGCCCCAGGGAAGAACACTTCATTTATACGGTTCTTCCTCTTTGAAAACAGAAATATTTAAAAGCTAATCTAGCAAAGACTAGGCATGAGCATGCATAATCTCTTTTATTACGGCCCTATTCTGTAGAGCCAGGACCGGCAACATACAGTTGGTATATTCGACCCGTAAGATTTCTCCGTATTTGTAAAGCGGTAGACGAGGCAATGAGATTCAAGACAGTTTTGCTTTGCAGACTATTTGTTTTTTAATACTGGGGAAAGTGGGAACATATGCGAGGGGGGATGGGCGATGGCAGCATTTGTAACGCTTAATTTACTAAAAGCACGCATTGCACAGATCTCCCGTCTTGCTTCATTCAGAGAAATTCGTTAAACCAGCCAGCCTGGATAGAGATCCATCCCAGGCATTTCAAATGCACTGCTGGGATGGGGGATCCTTTCCGAGAGATGCTGAGGCCAAAAGCATCGTCCTTGTCCCTGCCTGGCCTGGGTGAAGCAGTCATTTGCTTTTTCCCCCCATTAAAACATTAGGGTTTTGATGGAGAGGAATTGGTCACTTCCCATGTGGATGGACCCTGCCAGAAACCACGGAAGATGCTTGGATTTTAATGTTATTTCAGAAATTGCACCCAAGTTCTCCCTCCCAGTATTAAAACCTACGAAATAAGTGAGAGTGAAACAGGTACAAAACAAGGACAAGAGCAGGATCGGGTCCTCTGTTTGAAAACTATTTAATTTATAGTCTCTCAGTATACGAATTATTAAGAAAGAAAAATACCTATTGCCTCCCAAATGTCACCATATCCACCCGGCTTCCTTGAATCTTTGAATGGATTTACCAGTGCCAGGGGCAATCTCATTTTCTAGAAAACCTGTTTTACTGCCTAATATTCCAACCAAGTCTATGGCTGATCACTTAAATAGGCTTTTACCAGGCAGGGCAGGCTGTACGTCTCATTTCCTTCAGACACCCTGCAGCAGGCTCCGTGCGTGGGTGGGGAGAGGAGAAATCACAGCGAGCGGAGCGGGATCGTTTTCTGTCAAATTAAAATTGTGATTAATTCCAAATCAGAGCTGTTTGTCGAGATGTTTTTTTTTTTTTCCGAGTTGCTTAATTTCAATAATTGCAGCGCGCCCGAGATTCGATGGAATGAGAGAAACATCGCGCCCTCGGCGGAGCCAGAGTAAGAGGGATAAAACCCCTGGTCCTGCGGCGCTGGTAAGGGAAGAGATGGTCCTGGCTGGAGGGCCCCTGGCAGCCCCAGTGCAGTTCAGAGAGGCTTAAGAAGCTGAAAACCTGATAATCAAAAGCTGTCCCGAACATTTCCCTGTCTAATCGATCATTTGCAATGTTTACTGATGAAAGAGCGATAAAACCTCTGCTTTATCCCTGCGCTCCTGAGATACCTCCAGCAACTCCGTAGGAATTGAATAGATTGATTTATTGCAGCAGACCTAATCTGTATGTACAAGCACACAGAGGAAGAGGTTGATCCTTCGACACGTATACAGTACATCGATTGCTTTATTTTTATTTGCCACCCTGTTAACCCACCCGGAATATCGCGTGCGCATATTGCCCCGGTACGGATATGTTGGAAAGGAAGAGATAGGATATTTGAGGCCTGATCCTGCAATTCTTACTCAAGAGTCACCCACACATAAATAATTTCATCTGTTCAGTTTATGCCAGGAAGACCAAGAACTGACTGGAGTATAAGGACTTTCACAGGAAAAAGGAGATACCAAAACCCAACGGCCAGATGCTGAAGCCACACTGACTATAAGGAACAAGATGTCACTCCTGGGTGCCTCCAAGAGGGACATCCACCCCGGGGCGGATCATCTTTAGTATCATTTATTTACCTTCCTGGACATCTAAGCAGCAAGCGAGCTTATTACTGCCTGGTGGAAATAATTTTGCTGGGGGACTGATGTTCTGGGAGTCGTCAATTTGCAGGCAGCAAAACAAGGGTTCTTTTGGCTATTTACTTTTACATGGAGCTCTGTGCTCTTGAAAAACATTTCATTTCTTGAATTTTTTTATCTCATAAAGGGTTAGATATGACATCCGGTAAATCATCTCTTATTACTCAGAGAGGAAAGTCGTGATGCACTGAACAAAGAGATGCTGAAAGTTAGCTTCGAAACCAAGAAACTGCCAACTTCTGTTGGCAACCGGGAATTATCCTGCTACACCCAAACAGCTCGGAGTCGGAGCACTAATTGTCTGCTGTCTTTAACGGCGTTTTAACAGTTTCTGAACACGAGTGGGATTTTCTTGTTACAAGCCCTCCTTCAACTGTGCGAGCCTCCTGTAATCAGCAACCTTCACACGCGCTTTTTGTGCAAGTGCAGCACGTATCCAGGAACGTGTAATTGGTGAATTATTTACTTGGGAGAACAGTAACAACTCTGGAGGTGAAATATAACTCGCACACGTTTAGGGACATTCTTTGAGCTTTGTTTTGCCCCATTAGATTGAATCACCAGTGGTCTACAGAGCCAGCAATTAATTCATAGTAGTTACACAGCAGAGGAGGGAGTTGGGGGTTTGTGGGGTTGTTTGGTTTTGTTTTTTTTTAGAGAGTATGATGAACTAAAGTTCTAAAAAGTTTCATTACAAAGCTATCTTGAACTATAGGATCAACTAAAAGGAGAAAACTCGACTTAGACTTACAAGTCATTTTCTGGTGAGAAAGCAGGTCAGTCATTGTGAGGAAAAAGGCAATGACTTGTTTTAACCTAGGTTATTGCCTACTGCAAGGACAGGTCTTGTAGTAGGCAATATCACAAACCTACACCAAGAGAAAACAGGTTTACTGGAAGGCGATGCCGAGGAACAACTTGCTTGGTGCAACTGGCTGCGCTTTGATGATCTGCATCAGCCCTTGGGCTAAAGCTGAGGAGATGCCAGGGTGGTGGACCCTCCGCGTATGGGCTAAAGAATGATTATCAAAACCAAACACCACAAATGAGACTTTGAAAGTTCCTTTTGTCAGGAAAACTGCTTTGGATACCCCTAGCTGTTATCTGCCCATCAAGGGGGCACACGGAGCAGCGCACTCTGCACGGATTAACCTCCTGCTTTTCCCTTCCTCTCGCTTTTCCCCTCCCCTCCAAAATCAGGGGTCCATAAAGAGAAACTCTGAACGGCTCCCACAACCTCGCTTGGCTCCCAGGTACCATTGCCTTTATTATAGCAATATAGTCCTGAGGTGTATCCTGCGAAATAAAACTCCTGCAGAAAGGAGGGATCACGAACACCCACGCGTGCCACACCACTAATACCCAGCCATGCCCGAGTTACGGCTTCCCAGTGCAAACAGCTTTGCGGTGGGAACTAAAAGCAACATCAAACAGCAGCCCTACATTTTTATCTTCTCTCCCAAGACCTTCTCCAAAGTTCAAAATATAGCTCCAGCCTGGAGTGACAGTCAGGAGTGATCTGATCAGAGGGAGACGGGGGAAGCTCCGGCAGCGCTCTGTATTGCTGCTCCTTCTTCCCACTGCCTATTTCCCAGTAATTAAACTGATAACTTGTGTTCGCCGAGTTGATACAGAACAAGGGCAAACAAAGGATTAGGCAGAACACACGAAGCCTTCAATAGGCTTATTATTAAAAATCATCTCTCCCTACCTCCCCCAAACTGCCTCCGCATCTCCTTCAGGAGAAGATTTCAGCTAGGGAAGGGGAGAGCAGGAGGAGGTGAAGATAAAGGGAAAACAAAATTGCTTTCCAGCTTCCTGCGCAGTTGCACGCCCAGCATGTGCAGAAGTGTTTTGCACGCAGACATTGCATTAACACCTCACACTCAGCTGGCTTGAGCCACACGTGTTCACTCCTATCCATGAAAAAAACGAGAAATGGGAGGCTTTGCTGGTGGGCACCCAGAAAGACAAGCTTGTCCCAGTGTGAGCTGCCCTCCAGGCTATGGAGAAGCAGATTTGTTCCCTCCTCTTCTAGGGGCTGCCCTGGAGGGGTGAGGAAGCAAAAGTAGGATTTTGGGCGCCAGCTCTTCAGATATTTATTGTTGTGATTTCCTTAGTAACTCCACTTGGTGAGTCTATGAGGTTGTCTTCTGCAGCACAGGCAGGATCCATTAACCACAAAGCCACTGTTAAACATATCAGACGTCATACTTTCTTCTCCAGTATATCTTCTTTTAATGCTAATTTTCGAAGCAGAAATGTGTAAATCCTTCTCCTCCATTTTACTATTTTTAATTTTGTTCCTCTGCTGGTGGTTTTTTATGTGCTTTTCGAATCCAGGTGAGCATGTGAATCTCTGTTGACCACTGTGGGTTTCTCTCTCCATGCAGCTTGTCTCAATTACCAGTGATGCATTTTCCTCCTCTCCCTTTTACATCACGCGCGTTGCCCAATAAAGGTGAATAACAGCAAGATCTTTTATGGCTTCTTTCCTCACCTGCTTTAAATTCCTTTCACGCTTTCAACCCAAGGAAAAAAAATCTGTCTTTGCTCTCATGAGTCTCCCAAGTCAAATCTCAAACTAATAAAAATGACCAGAGGGATCCGCTACTCTGCAAGGGCAGCTGCTAATGAACCACAGCGTCCGACTTAAACACCAAGTTGCGGCGAGGTTCTCTTGCCTGATAAAAGCGGGATGTTGCGAGCAGTTTAGGTCAGGGAAGGATGAAGCAGAGCGGAGTGGTTAGATGCCGTGACTGCTCTCATGTAGATAGGAGGGCACCCGGGACGGCGCTTTACAAGTCGTTACGGTGTCACAGCTGCATATTAGAAAATAGGTGCAATTGGCCTGGTAGGAAATTAGGTGTTTAGAGAAAATTGCACTCAGACAGATTCTCCTAAAGTGCGGCGAGGTGGTTTTTTCAAGCAGCGGGATACAGGGGAGCCAAGGATGGGCACATCGACGCGAGCTGCGAGATGCTGTGCCGCAGGCTCCAGCGCTGCAGGGGTTGCTGCTGCCGAGCAGAGGGCACCTCTGTCATTCAGGCTTGTTGGGAAGCTACGTGATATTTGTACCACTCCTTCCTACCCACCCCAGTCACTCACGAGTTAAATAGAAGTTGCGTTACGCCCTCACGTATTAATCACATTTATTATGGTTGTGCCTAGGAAGTACCATCAAGATCCAGTTCCTGCTGCACTTTGTGTATCAAAGGAGATGACAGACCCTGCCCCAAACATTTCATCATCTACAGGTCATGAAGAGCTCAGCAGACGAAAGGAATTAGCAGCGTCCCAGTGGCAAAGAGTCAGTATGCCCCCAGGAGACAAAGCACCCCAACCTTTTTGGGGGTCAAGATGTTCTCCCAAGAACAAGGTCACCCTAACCCCACCACCCTCGAGGCTAAACTGATCCCCATTTATCAAAAATCCCTGTCATTTCCAGGGCCCTTCGGAGGAGGGGTTTAGGGCGGGGTACCCTAAGGCCATCAGGTTACAGCCTGAATTCCACCCCTTTTCCCATGAGCTTTTTAGATCCTTCGATAACAAGTGGATGAACTCGTAATTTGTACAGACAGGCAGGTGGACACTCTTGCTGTCATCTCCACCAGTCCTCAAGGTCCTCAGCTCCAGCATATCTTTAATTTCAAGTATGAGTTTCCTCCACCAGCTTTGACATGACGATTCCCAAAAAGCTTTGCCCAAAGTTCACTGAAGGAGAAGACCTTCTCCTGCTTGGGCAGAGCTGATGGGTGGAGAAGGATGCCTTTCCCTGCCGCACTCGAAAGGAGCACAGGGCAGGTGAGCAGCGGAAGGCTGCTGCTGACAACAGATTTATCTGAGTAAATAACAATGCAATGTCAGTAGCTTTATGAAAAATATTAAAGGGGATGAGTCATTCTGAGGATTAGAGCCTAGAACTGAGGAACACGAGAGTATCTCTGCATGGCAATGACATCTCGCTGTGTCTTTTTTTTTTTTTTTCCAGCTAATTCTGTAATAACCCTTAATCAGTGCATTGGAGAATAGGGCAGCCCATACAGCTCTAGGATCAACTGAAAAAAAGATCCAAAGCCTTCACTATGCCTCAGCCACAAACCAGCCCATTTCCATTTCAAATGGGCTGGATGATACCCGGTTTCAAATCAAACCAACCTCATGCCTCTACCTCAAGAAGCTTCACGTTAATTTGTTATTTAATAGAAGAACTTTAACCCAGGAAGACAGATTAATAGCCAGACCTTAATTAGGAAGCGTTTGAAGAAGCAAGGGCTACTTTGGCTGCTAGCCATGTTACCCTGCAGCCCAGAATTCCTCAAGGAGCTGCTACTTAGAGCATGAGGGACCCAGCCTGGAGGGATGATACTCATTGTTACCTGCTCACCATTAGCCATCTTTGCTCTCCTCACGCCGTGCACTTGAGTTTAGTGTTTCCAATAAGGAAGCTTTTCAGACTTTTAACCCAGTTCATTCTTCACCAAGTTATTTGTGTGTTTATTTGCCGATGCATCCATCCTCCACCGTAAAGCGGACTGTTTGCTTCGTTTAAGCAGCGTAAACCGTGATGATAACCAAATGCAATTGGACTAATCAGACTTCCCTTCAGAAGATGACAGTAGCTCCACAGAGTAACTCTCTGCAAAACACACACAACGCTGAGCCTGCTGAAGTCGTCAGGATGGGGATAAGGAGGGGGGTCCCTGTCCCTCTGGTTGATTGCAGCAGTAATTCCCAGCTAGCACGTTAATAACTCAAAAACACAGCTTTCTGACGTGCTCCACAAATATACTAAATCTGAGTAGGACGCCAGTTGGCTGCGACACAAACAGGATTGCACGCAGAGCTCGCTGCTCGCAGAGCAGCTGGCACGAAACACCAAAACCTCGGAGCAAGACGCGGGTTTCCCTTCAGGGGAGCTAATCCCGCAGCTCTTATCTACAACAGCCCAGGACGGCTGGTGCCTTCAAAGACCTCGTCACCGCAGTGTTTGAGATGGTAAATAAAGCCTTTTTGGAGGAACTCTTTCTCCCCATTGCACTCCTACATGGTTTTGTGTGCATTGGGGAGCCCTGAACGTGCTGCAAACCTCGGCATCGGACGATGCTCTGCCGTGGGAGTGCCCCAAGGCAGCAGCCCCCATGGATTGTCTTGGCATGGCTGGAGAGGTGCTCGGGACCTCACCTAAGGGGATTTGAGGGTGTTTTCTTGCTAATTGTTATTGTCGGGAAGATGCTGCAGAGCAGCGGGCAGCGTACGATCAGGAGGAAGGGCAATAGAGACTTTGCGACTTGCGTGTCCACCTTCATCCAAAAAAAAGTCGTTAATGAAATGTGTGATTTTCTATGTATTATCCGCACTACAGCCAGAATCCCACTTCCGATTAAATCTATATGCTTGACAATTCTCAGCAGATCTCTGAGGAATCAATACTTATTATCCAAAGTGCCACAGCCTCTCTAAAATTAGTGTTAAAGGAAGTGCAAGTTTCTTCCTGCGCAACATGACTCGGTAGATGTTACTTCTGTGAGGGCCTTTAAAAACCATTAATGGCTCCCAGGAGAGCGCTAATCATTTTCTACATGTCCTTATCCGCTTAATCCCATTATAAAGATTTGTAGCATGAAAACCGACCACTCATAATCCCAAGCTCAGATGGGAAGCTGGAATAACAGGCAAATGACATTTGGGAGGAGAAAGAGGTACATTTTGCTTGCAACACTTGCTACCACCTTTTCAGAAATGACACGAATGAGGAAATAAGACTGAGTATCTCCAGAAATACAGGAAAGAGCAGTTTTAAAGAAGTTACAAAGAGATGTTACGCAAGAATTTCATACTCAAGGTCATTCCACTACGCATATCAAACAGCTAAATCTGGAACCGTCATTCAGATCACATGGAAATAAATGTTTATCTTCGATAGTCACGCCATCACACCCGATAAAACATTTTGACGACTTTTGGGGAATTTCCAAGCCCTCCTGAGCTTGAGCATGGAGGCAAGGATATCCCCATCCCACAGACACAGCGAAGACAGGCCTCCAGCTGCTCGCCCAGCAACACCAGCAGAGACCGAACTGGAGACTCCCGGCTCCCAGGGCTCCTCTCTAACTATCTGAATTGAGTTAAAAGGTGCTCTGCTAACAGCTTATTCAATGGAAATCTCATTACCCAGAGCTCTGCCAAGAATTTATTTGAAAGAAAGCCTTCACAAGGAGCTTTGCCAGTAGTTTATTGAAAGGGAATCTGTTATGGGGTCAAATACTATTTTCTTCTAGTGGAAACCTAACAAAGATGGACTTTGCTAATAATAGGAAAAAAAAAAAATCTTTCTGTGATCACTCCTGCCTGATGAAATGAGATCTCCTCTAACAAGCTCAAGCTAAGAACCACATTAAAAGCTGTCTTACTCTGAGAGAAGCCCTAGCCTGCTGTCCACCTCATGAAATTACTGTTTTCATATGCCAGCAATGCAGTTAAATAAATAAAAAAAAAATAAATCTGAATATACATTTAGAGTCTAAAACAAAAGCTTGCAACGATTTTTCACAGTTTGTGGACCTTCACAATTTTCCACCCGCATCCTTCTTATTCGAATCCCAAAGACCCGGCAGAGGAGCTCCAAGGCTCCCAGGGGACTGCAACCACAACCTGAAACCACCAGTTCAGATCGGCTTAGAGCCATCGACGTGCTCAGCCTTAGCACAAGCAGGACGAGTCTTCATGCCACATATCTGAGTGATGCAGCCAGGATGTTCAGGAAGGGGAAAGCATTAGGACAAGGACTAAGAGAGATTTGGTTTTGAAAAGCCTAGATTACCTGAGTTTGAGTTTAATAAAAATGTAGGTGACCTGACCAGGCTATCCATCTCTGCAGAAATTTGGAGGAAGTTTTGATTTTGTTTTATCACTAACAAAGATAAGCTGGTTCTGATTTTGATAGTGGGGGAAAAAAGTCAGGGCTCAGCTTTACCAGAGCAAAGCTCAAGCTGGTTTACCTTAAGGATGCTTTTTCTTAGGGCAGCAAATTTCAAACACTCTGGAGCAATTTAGGATTTTGTTTACCTCAGACAGAAAGAGATTCAAAGACATTCAGATTTATTTTCTAAATAAAACATTTAAAAGCTGGGAAATGCCAACCCTTCCTCCTTCCCTGGCTTAAACAGCAACCATAAGCAGTTGCACAGATAAAGATCTTAGTTTACTGCAAGTATATAAATACCTGCTTTTATCTAGACACGAGGCTGTAAATACTAACAGCACAAACATGTTTATTGCTGAGCTGTGAGCCAGCTGCCTCGGTGGCACGGTGACACGAAGAGCAGGTAATCAGGAATGCCAGAGCAGGGAGGTCTCAGGAGTCTGCCCAGTCCCACCTCCTGCCCCAAAGCTGGGCGACGCACCCCCAGACCAGCCTGGGCAAACCCATTCGGAGACCCTACAGCATCCAAAGGTGGGGCATCCCTGCGTCCTGACTTGCACCACGTTTTCCCCAAACCTGGCCTTGATGTATCTCGTGACGAACCAAACGGAGTAATGACTTTCCATGCAACGCTCCTCCTCCCCTCTGAAAACGGCCTTTGCTTTTTCTCCCAGCACCTGCATTGCATTGCTGAGCCGTGTTTTTATCATGATCCGTGATGGACCCCAAATACTTTTAGCACACATTTCTGCCAAAGTCACTATTCCTCATTTTGCAGAGTTGATTTTGCCCTACTAGGCTTTGCAACTATTTCTACCGAATTTCTGCTTGGGCAGAGCAGCGAATGCAACGAGCCAAGGTCAATCTGAGCGGCAATCCTGCCTTCCAGAGCGCTCGCAACCTCTCCCACCCCCTCTCACGTGCAAGTTTTGTAACTGTATCGTCTGTTATATCGTCCAAACCGCTAACAAAAATAAACAGGGAATAGAAGTGGATCCTGGAGAGACCCATCAAAACCCAGGCTGAGCATGAGTAATAATAACCTGCTTGTATTTCTGGTAATAACGTCTCCTGTGAATACACTGATACCCAGCACACTGCCAAATAGCCCGGGATCAGAGAAACAAGACTTCAATTTTTTTGTTTTATTGAATGAAATAAAGCTTTTCAGCTGCAGCAAAACAGCAGTCATTTTGCTTAACTTAGCAACCCCAAAATGAAAAAAATTAGGGCTGGTCCTCAAAAAAATGTAAAAATGATTCTAACATACCTTAAGATGGAGTATGAACTGTTTAAATACCAGACTGGGTCTGGACCTTCGGTAGGTGTTGCCTGAATTACAGCATAGTCCCAAATGCATGCCAACTCCTCTACTCTTATAGAAAAGCCTTTTTTTAAAAAAAAAAAAAACCAAAACATCTCCCAGGAAGCAGCTGCAGCACATTCCCGTAGTTTCCAGCTGAAAAGAGATCTCACCTGCTGGTCTCAGGAAAGTTACCACTAAGGGCTTGATGGAAATCGCTAAGGTAGCCTGACTACAGGCCTACAAGTAATAGATGTGGGCGCTGGGGTTTACAATATCAAGATGTAAACTTGATTAATAGCTATAACATCACGCAAGTCACTTATGCAAATATTTTCCAAGTTGGGGATCAGAGAGAGACCCCAGTTTGGGGACCAGAGCTGGCTTTTTAATGGAGCTGTGTATCACTGCTCTGATGGCAAGGCAGGGAAAAAAATACTCCAGCGCCAAGAGCAAAGCAGTTCTTGCTTCCTTCAGCTGCAGCAACCGGTTTTGCTACGGGATCTTCTAGGAGCAGGGGGAATTTGGTGTCAAACTGACTTATATTTTCCCATTAGGAGCCCCTTCGCATATCTTTAGTTCTCCCTGTTGAGGAGAACTAAAGACTGCCAGATGATTAAGGGTTGTTGTAACAATAAAAAAAGCCCGTCACGTTAAAACAAAATGTATTCACCGGCCCAGGGGTTTTGCCCGCAGCAGCTCCGTGGGCAGCAGGGATTTAGGGGCACGTAGATCAGCCTCTCATTTTCTGTTCCCTGCAGAGAAAGCAGAGTGTCCGCTGCAGTGCGGACAGGAGACAAAGCTTGGGCACCTTGTTTTGCATCGACTCCTCGGTGGCCGGTGCACTTGAACGGCTGCTGGGCTGTGGATGCCCTACGAGGCCAAGCAGGCTGCTCGCTGCTGAAATCCACGTGCACCAGCGGGTGCAATCCCAAATGCATCCTTGCTCTGAGTGTGCATGTGCTAGGGATGGATAAGACCATCTAATTCCTGGCTTTTACCTCTGTGGTGGGGTGACCACCTTCATGAGGAGCTAAACGGAAATCAAGATGCACTCTCTCCTTTGTTGTCTCCATGCTGCTCGCATGAGCTTCATCTCCAGCAGAAACCTGACGTTCACCAAAGATTTGCATAACCCTGTGCCAGCGCAGAAATGCAAGTAGATATAGAGACATGTCTAACAGCCCCCGGACCTGCAGCCACACTGCATGGCCCTGCCATAACGCCTCAGACGACATCGTGCCATCGTGCAATAGATCCAGGCGCGATGAGACACAGAAGAGTAAATTGCTCCATTGAAACTGCAGCAGGAGTTTGGCCACCAGCCGTGAAGCCTTTAAATAGTTGATTAAAAGTAACTGTGATGCTGCCAAAATTACTGACAGACAAATCGACTCTTGTCTCCTCCGAACTCGGTGTCACGGGCTGCCTGATAGAAACGTGCGCGTGGCGCGAGCCCTGCGCGCTGCCCGCCTCCTGCCTGCAGCTCAACTTCACGCCGACCAAGTTCTTTGCAAGGAATTTTCTACTAGAAGCTCAGCTACACCGGCAACATCAAAAGAGCCTAAAACCAGGATTTTTCTCCCTGGCTGGATGAAAATATTCATGGAAGAATAAGAAGATGAACAAATTATTTGAATTGCATAAACCCAAGACCTATCAGCGCTGCAGCAATACTCCTCGAAGCCCAGATAACTGCAAAGCATTCTCTGTTGCACATGACATCAGGACTTTCATACCCCATTCATGATCTGCTAGCAAAGAGATGACACTCTGTATTTAATGTAAAATGACGAAAGCAGAAAGAAAGCGCCATTTTTAGACTACTTAGCATTATAATAGAGCCATACAGGCCGAAAATATCTCATGCTGCAAAGAGGGGGAATTAAAAATTCGCATCACGACTCTCTGTGAAGTGGCTCTTAGCAATTTCCGACGCTACTAGAAACAGATTAGGAAACACTGGGTGTCCTCCTCGGCCGATGCAAAGCCACATGTTTAGTATGGAGCCCGCAGCAAGGCGTGAAAAGGGCAGGTATTGCACAAAAGCAGATTAGCCGCAGCAGCACCCAGCATCTGCAACAACGGCGGCTTTGGCCATGGTTTTCGATCCAGCCGGGATTATCTGTGGCTGTTTCAGATGTGGAAAGCCAGTCTGTGATCCCAGTGGATGGCTCTCCACATCACTCCACTTCAAGGGAAAATATGAAGGACTCCACGGGTTGTGGGCCAGCTGCTTTCTCTCTCGGTGGCATGTTGCCTAGCCCAACGCCTCGCGCGGTTGGCATGAGCAAACGCACAATTCTGCTGCTCCAGATGAAAAAACCCCACCAGTTTTAATAGCTACTAACCTGGACTCTGCTGCAAACTTTAAGGAAGCTCTAGAGAGGTTTCTTGATTACAAGGAAAAGGGCAAAATGCTGAAAGACAAGACTATTAACACAGAGCTAGATAAAGAAAACCGGCTTTGGGCTCCCTTGCTGCAGGGAACGGCTGCCGCACACCAGGTTGTGCTTCAAGCTGTGATCAAACACATCCCGGGCAGTAAATCAAGTGCGAATTCTGGTTTGAGGACAAAGCACCAAAATTCAGATACATTCCTGGAATGTATCAGGAAATGACTGTTTTTTCAAGCACTATTTCTTGAACTCCTGCTGCCCACACAGTACGTTCAGGTGAGGTGTGAGCCCCTCCAGACTATCCCCCCTAACGCATGGCTCCCAGAGGACACTGACCTGCTACTCCAGGACTTAACATTAAGAGAATTATATCCTGGCAGCTACAAAGCTATGTCTTCATGTAAAATAACAATGCATGGTTTTATACTTTACAACAAACTGCTTTGAAGTCTTCCAGACTTCAATCTCCATCACAAGGTCCTTCCTATGACCTGGCTGGCCCACAGCTCCTTGTTCGTGGTCCTACAACCCCTCTCCTTTCTGGCTTTTTCAAGACACCAAGTACCTTGGGTAGAAACAGATGAAACTCAAAAGCTGCAGATTCACCTTGACAAAACACCAAAACACTCTGAATCTCTATGAGAGCAGATGAACTTTTGCTGCCTATGAAGTTGGTCAGGAAACTTCAGGAGAAGTTGACTTTCTTCCATGATTTCAAGGTCCCCATCAGAACAAGAACAGTGTTTCAAGGCGACTGCTCCCCCCCACCCAGCAGCACCCAACCTAGGCGAAAACAGGAGCTCAGGGAGCTGCAGGTAACCAGATTTCATCTTTTTTTACGAATGAGAACTGGTTGAGCTGCAGTGGGAGGAAAGCACTCAAGCTCTAACAAAAAATCCCAGACACAAACCTAATTCTTTGGCCATTACAAAGACCTTTTGGGCTTTAGGCCACCCTTGGGTCACTGCTCTGAGTCACCGGGGCTTTTCTGCACTCTTTCTGAGAAAGTTTTACTGGCTTTGGAGACATTTGCTGTTCTGCAGGACATGCTACGCCTGGCTGCTGGCACACAGGCGCTCAGCCCCTCGTCAGACCTCACCAGATCTGCTCCGAGCCGGGATGACCCAGGCTGGCTGAGCCACTTTTAATTTTCCCCACGCTTAAAAGGAGAATCAATCCACTTCCCTTATTTCTAAAGTGATTTTGCCACACAAGGCAGCCTTAAAAATGCTGTAATTATTGTTATCACCCACATAGCCAGGCATGAAACAATGCAGTGATTTAAAAGGAAGAGAAAAATACCTCGTCCCAGCATTGCAGTAATTTTGCAGATTCCCCCAACTGTTGCTAACGGCTCTGACGACAACCCGGCAGCTTTCCTGGTTGATCTGATCCCGGTAGGTGAAATGCTAGCGGAGCACTTACCCGGTTGTAAAAGCCCCGTCTCTCTGATCATATCTGGATTAAGAGGAATGCGGTTTAAGATGTGTTAGCAACCTACTTGTAGACAAAACAGGGTTTTAACACACAGATTCAGTTTAAAGGAAGCCTTAATGCAAAGTCTAGTATTTACTTTGATCTACTAACAACGTCTCAACCTGTGTTGTCTGTGTTGGGATTTTATGTTGATTTATTCCATTGAAAAATACGCCCATTTTCCTAACACAGATGGAGTAAAATTGCAGAGGGCACCATCTACGCCATGCGCTGCTGAAGCCTTCGGAGAAGGATTGCAGACGTTTGCATGCCTTATTCACTAGGAGGAGGAGATATTTTGCTTTATGAATACGAATTTATGGCTGGATGGAGACCTGCCTGTAAATGCAGCCAGCGAAACAAGTGCATCTCAGGTATTTCGTAACCTTAAACCTGCCAAGTTTTGCTTTTTCTGTGGCTGATCAACCTTATCCATCCATAACCATTTCCGTGCCTGCGTCTGAAATATCCACCTGCCGCTGATGTACGTGAGTTAACGCACAATGGCACGTACCCACGGACCACTGACCTGATCGTTAGCTTGTGTAAAGCAAACGATACGCTGATGTCATTAGTCAAGGTGTGCAATTTGCTCCCGATGGGCGATGGACAGCAAGAGCTTTAAGCTGAAGTTAGTGGGGGACAATGATTGAGGCCAGAGAAGAGTAGAAAACAGTCCAAGGAAATAGTTGCATGCCCTGGAGTTATCTAGCAATAATTAAATGTGTAATGGTGCAGTGAGCTGTCCTAAACAGGAAATTATTATTAAGAGTTGCTTATTCCAGAAGAATTATTAAATAAGACGAGGCAAAAGTTAAGAAGCTGTATTTTTAGGGTGCAAACCAAGCCTGGAGCGTTGCAGGGGAAGCAAAGGGCCGGCTGCAGGTCCCCCAGCACCCAAGGCAGCCCCAGACCGCGAGCCTCGGCCAGCTGGCCAGAGCTACCAGACCGTCCCACTGCTCCCCAGCAAAGTAACACTGGAAGAGGTTCAGAGAAAGACATCCAAAGCAGAGAGAGTTATCTGAAGCAAGCAGAAATCTCTGCAGCTTTGGAGATTGCACCTGCCACTAAAAATAATTGGAGCTGAGACTTGCTTCCATTTTTTTTTCCCATTTTTTTCTGTTCTTTTTTTTTGTCTAACAGCTGTTTCTATAGGTGATGCTGGCAGTATATGTCTGAAAATAACTGCAGGCTACTGATGTGCTCTTCCTGCTTCGCCCAGCGCTCTGCAGAGCATGAACAAATGTGATCAGCACATTTTTTTCAAAGGGTGAAAGATTCATTTCAAGGGCTCTCAGATCTCAAGAATATTTACGCTGCTCAGAACAAATCTTGCCTGTGTTGACATACCGAGCATATTCTCTTTGTTTATGATTATTCTTTTATAAAAATCAAAATCACTAGATTTTACCCAGGCAAACTGAGAAAAGTGCTGGTGTAACAGGAAAAGCATAAATGAAGGAATGAGAAGAGGATGGACAGGGACAGAAACAGGAAATGAAGATTAGAAATAAAAAAGAAAAGAAAAAGCCCTTGTCTAAAGCTCAGGAAATGAGTTGGCTTCTCAGAAATATTAGTACAAGAAAAGAGCTAGGACAGATATGGATGACTAAGGAAATCACAAAACCTATCAAGGAAAATAAGAAGGTTTCTGACATTTGAGGCATCACGAAACATGAAGAGTGACAAAGGGAACGTGAATCAAGCCTGAAAGGGTAGAGAAAACAGATGGCAGTTCACACGGAGAATGGGATTTCTATTATCTGAATATAAAATATTAGAGTAGAGGCAGCGGCCGAGCACCATGCCTTCACCCCTCCTTCCCCAGGCACCGCCGTGCTTGGTGTACTGCATCCCGTATCGCAAGGTGGAGAGAGGCGTACAAGAACTGGGATAATTTAGGAAAAAGTGATTCGTCCACTTCTGGAAGAAGGGCTGCTCGGCAAAGCAAATGAACCACGTGGATGGGTGTGTAACGTGGGTAACTAGAGGAGAAAAACCTTCTACTGCTCTCCCAGGATTTCTCTGTCAGTTCATGAGGTGAAGATTTTGGGGTTAGGGGTTTTTTTTTTGAGCCCGAGTGCCTGACATTGCCATTTCAGTGCCAGCACGGGCTACTTTCCATACTGTAAAAGCCGCCCCGACAGCTCGCTGTCCTCCCGTGACAGTGTGGTCAATGGAGCTGGAGGAGCAAGCTGGGATGCGGTTTTGAGCATCCTTGTGCAAAATCCTACTGTCCTGCAACATGGGTTTTCCACATTGGACATTGTTTTCAAAACTGGAGCTTTGACACTGCAGAAATGTTCCCCAAAACACCCCTGCTCCACTTACCTTTCTCTCCCTTTGCATTTAGCTTGGCACTCTGCTCGCCGAGAGGTGGAAAGAGCAGAGCGAGACATCGCTCCTGCAAATTGGCTGTTGAGTTCCAATACAATTCCCCAACTCCTGGTGCTCGCTAGAGATTTGCAGGCTCAAAAGAGAAAGAGCCGGAAAACGCGTTCCCTGCCGCGGCGGTTGCTCTGCTGTGATGGCCCAAACTCCTGAGTGAGGAGGAGATGTGGGGGTCAGACCCTGGGACACCCCACAGGGCGACGGGGATTTCTTATGGAGGACCTGGTGAGTGAGCCACGCGTGCGCTGAACCCCAGTAAAAACCCTTTTTTTTTTTACCCCAGGGAGGGTTTGTTCGCAAGCACGCTGTAAGTTTGCAATGGCAGGACAGATGGGCATTCATGGAGGAGATGTGGAGAACATCTGCGTGGGGTCTTTGCACGAGTTCAGCTGCGATGAGCTGAGCTAGGAGCCCGGACGGCTTTCCGGCACCGGCACAAAAGCAGGGAGACGCCAGCACCGTGGCTAATGAAGTGACAGACCTGAGGGAATAACACGACTCCTGCCTCAGAAAAAGAAAATACCATTTTTTAGCAGTAAAAGCTATTTACAAATATCACAGTAAACTCAATTAATCTGCTCAGAGGGACAAACCACCTGTTTTGAAACAAACACCAAAGACTCTAATTTCCACTGGGTTTATCAGAGGGTCAGAAGTTTGCACTTTATCTGCAGTAAAGCGGTTTGTTCCCGAGATCCCAGAGCTTCCTCACCGGTGACACCGGTCTTACAGGCTGAATCGAAAGAGCTGGATAGGACACCCCATAAACACATATAATTCTTGGTTTAGATGCTTCATAAATCATACTTCTTATCCCTTGGGCATCCTACCAACTTCCATTATCACGGTCTTATTCTAATAGGCACAATCTCAGTACAGCAAATCCTCCATTTTCCACAGCTTTCAATCACAACTAAAGAGTAAAGATGAAAAATCTGCATTTCAAATCGTTGTTTGTTGTTATGACAACATAGCATGAATTTGGTCCTTGCTGCAGCTCTTGCAGTCTCGGGCTTCAGAGCATTTCCGAAGCTTTTATGAAGAGAGCGCGTTTGTAAGACACATATGCCACAAAGCCAAAGAGGTTAGCTTCATGCGATGTAAAATATCACGAGAAGTCTCCTGGAATATAATTCCAGAGAAAATTATCTCAGCAGCTAAGCAGAAACTTTTCCTCCTTGTAAATACCCCCATAATATGTCAAACTACAGCCTGGTAGAAGAAGACCCAAGAAGGGTCTAGTGACGGTACGGCAGACAGTGGTGGCCTTTCCTTCCGTAAGAGGAGGGTTTGGTGTATGGGATTATTCAGTAGAGGTATGAGTCTCATCTTCTGCTCCATAAAGAACATGAATATACACGAAAAAAAGAAGATGATAAAATAAATGTACAATTGGGACCTTTGGATCCAGAAAACTGTAACATAGGCACGTACGTGGTCAGCAGCTTTGCAGCTTTTAGGGCCAAAATTGATTGTTCTGAGTGCCTGACAGTACAGGCCACAGATTTCACCTGACGATTTCTCAGAATCCAGCTCAATATATTACCAAAAAAAACTCAGCAACTATTTATATAAAGTCTGGAATGAAAGATTTTCCTCAATGTCAATAAAACACACTAATGACTCTCTCCTGAAGCATCATCTCTCAACCTCAGCCGTGGTGACCATCACCACCCTGCATTGCCACCCTGCCTCCATCCAATAGTTTTGCATGGACAAAATAGGGATATTATTGCGATATTTTGAACCAACACATTCTGAAATGCTATTGATTTTTTAAATTTTATTTTACTGATTATTTAGAATGTTAAAGGTGTTCAGAAATCCCAGTTACCCCTGTTAATCATGTGAACTTCAGCCCTTCGGCAGGTGAACGCGATGCTCAGGCCAATTGGTAGCTGGGCTGCCTGCCTGGCAAGCGCTGAGCACCACGGCCTCGCGACCGTGCCGTTGGAAAAATCACAGGGGAATACTCATAATCAAGTAGCTGCAGCTTTTACTTCAGAAAAACAAAACAGTAAAACCGCTTTTACCACACGCAAGTCAGAAAACAGATTTTAGCCTTATGCTGACCACGAAGAGAAGGCAAAAACCTACACGCCGTGCTAATTTTACGTACAAACGTGTATGCACGCGTACTGGAAAATGTGCAAAGACACAAGGAAACATCTCGTGTCGCCTCTGTGTGCACAGAGATACCCAGGGCAAGGGGAGGGAAGAGGGTGACCCAGAGCCACGCAGAGGGGCTTGTCCAGGGCTGACGGTGGGGCACTGGGTGGAGGCAGCGGCTGCATCTCCCAAAATACTCTTTTATAGACGGGATAATATGCGGAGCAGAGTCCCACACGAGTGATGATGTCTTCCTCTGCCCATTTCATGTTAAAGCACTTTACAACAATGCTGAGACTGAGAAGCAATCCCTAACCGCAATTAATAATTAACTAAAAATACTCACATAAATGAGAGCAGATACACCTCAAATTAAGATACTTGGAGAGACTGTCAGGATACCCTTTGTGTTATTATGGGAAATTAATTTTAAAGGCACCTTTTCTCACTTTTTAGTAACAAAACATTTAATCTGTAGTATTACGTATGTGTCCCTTAAAGAAAGGGAAGAAAGGATCAAAATTCTTTGAGAAAGCACCGGTTTGGGTGAAAAGCCACTAAAAAGTGTCTGAAAGGCAGACGCCTTGTAGAAAGCATCCTCAGCTTCCCTGCCTGGATGAGATTAGAAGAGTAATGCGGTCTGCTAGAATTTTACAGAAACCATAGAAATTCACGGGCCACCACAACAGAACACATCGCCTGGCAGAGATTTGCAAAACCACGGGGATGGAGGCACCAGGGCGACACGAAAGCAAACGCCACGGCCCCTGCACCGACCCACGAAGAGACACCAATGTCCTCGGGTGAAGTGAGGATCCGGTTGCGCAGGGGAACACCGCAGCGATACGGTGTAATGGTAGCTGCATCCATCTTTGCAATTAAAGAAGATGAATAAGGAAGGAGTTGCTTGCCTTTCTCCTCCTCGCTAACGCATGTATTTGTTTTGAACCAGGCAGTGCCAGCCTGGCTCTGCAGATTTCCGTCCCCTGCACTGCCTGCAGTGGCTCAGCCCGAGGTGAGATGAGCTCAATGATTTTTCATCACACTCCTCTTAAATGCAGAGCGTAGGTCTGTCCCCATCCCATGCGACCGTCACCGCAGAGAAACAAGCAGAAAGGCAAATCCTTTGCCTAGAAATACAAACACTTACATGCTGGTCTCTTCTATCAAAGACTTTTTTTTATAAAATTAATATTTTATTAAGAAAGTCAGAGCACCCAGAGTTCTGGGAGAGGTCCCTCAGCAAAAGACCACAGTGTGTCCCCATGCCCGGCTGCACGGGGGGTGTGAGCAGCCGCAGCCCCTCGCCGGGAAGATGCTCCGTCGCAGGGACAACATGGGAGCTCGCCTTAAACTTTTCAGCATCTCTACCCATGCAGAAGCACTCGCTAAATCTCGCCTGTGTGTGGCTGTGCACAAGCAGGAATTCAGGGCTGAGAGAGGTGCCGACAGGTCTGTTAGCCTGGCGGGGACCCAGCTCAGCATCAAGGGACTTCTTCTTGGGGGAATAAGCAGGAATTATCTGCTAGGACTAGCAGAGACTACTTCAAGCTACCAACTCCCCGAGGGAGGAAAGACAGAGACAGAGGAGGCTGCCCACCATCTCCTCCTCCACCAGTGCAGCTCTGGGAGCTGCTCATCCCACGGGCTTCATCCTTACAATGTCCCTCAAACGCAAACTTAGTAGATAAGGGAGGGTGATCCATACCTGAAGAGGTGAAGCTGAAGGACAGTGACGCAGGTGAAAGGGTTGGGGAGGAGCAAAGGGGAATCTCTGAGCAGATGAGACAACGGGGGCTCTGCAGCAGGAGGAGGAGGAGGAGGAGGAGAGATCTGCGTGCCCTGGGCTGGTGAGGAAGGCGTTCCCAAGGAAGAGTCCTGCAATCGTCCCTGGGGTAACGAGGGACCAAGCTGCAGGAGAGTTAAGCATCGGCATCTAACTGAAGTAAAAACAGTGACAAAGTCCATAATGGTTTTATTGCATTAAAGAAGAAAAAGTGTTTGAAATAAACTATTGCCATCTGTCTTTTGCTGAATGTGTAGCCACACATTGATGGCAATGTATAAATAGATTGAGAGCTTTATTAAAGCGTCAGTAAAATTGTCCTGACTCCTTCTCTCTCCTCTCATTGACATGACTAGCCGCCATTCATTCTGGGGAGAGAATTTTCCTTGTACCCAATAAAAAAAAAAAAAATCCCAGCACACAGTCCGCACTTTTTATTATGTGTTCGCTGCATTAGTGCAGTTATTCAGCTACAGATGTTTATTTCGGCCCCAACCCAGACTGGGACTTTACTCAGCCCATGGAGCGAATAAAAGTCACCAAAAGCCCAGTGAAGGGGTCACGCAGGGAAAAGCTCTTCCCTTGTTTTTTATTTCATACTCAGCTGCATACGAGGAACCCGTGGCAGTCCCGTGATTCAAGGTTTGCTGCATCTGAAGACCCCGACCGCTTGCCACCTCGTGACAGTTTGGTGAGACCGCAGCAGCGATAACCTGTTAACCACCTAACTGCCGCAAAACAATCCCAACGACATTTGGGATCTGCAATACGCAGTGATTGCTGGAAAGCACACAAAGCAATGCGTGGTAACTCAGGCTCACGCAGCAAATGTTACCTCCCCAATAAAGCTGCGCTTGCATTGCCTGGGTCCTGGCAAGAGGAAAAAGCAAGGACATATTTCACTTTTTAATGTGGCCACCAATATCGTGATTTTCCAAAATTTGTTGAAAAATCCTTTGTAATTAGCTTCTCATAGACCAGGAGGCTACTAAGTCCCCGTCTTGCGTTGCAGCCGCTGACCTAGGAGGGAGGCATTAATTGCCTGTAGGCAGGAGGTACAACATACCGAGCGTCTGCGAGCTCAGCTGGCCACTCAGGATTATCGCTCCGTAAGACGCATAACATGTCAAGCAACAGCAGCTTTATAAGTTTTTACAACCATCCATCTAATACATTTCATATGAGAGTTCATCAAAAGCAGAATAAGTAACTCCAATTTCATGGAAAGCTAAATGCGTATATATTTAGAATATTTATATTTAGAAGAAAGCACTCACAATGATATTTCAATCAGTCTAGCAATAAGATTATCTCAGAAACAGCCACACGCTGAGTTTTCATTAGCATGTAGCATGAGAAAGATTTCATCACCCTAATAATTTTTCAAGCTTCCCTAATATTCATGATTGCCCATCAGTTCCACTGCCTCAAAGTGACCCCTTACGTTTTTTGTTATTAACCGAAAAGACAGAAAACAAAATGAGATGCAACCTGGCAAATACAAACTAATGACATCTGGGGGAAAATAATTGGAAACAGAGATTCAAGGGGGAAAAGATGCCTTGGAGCCACAGCAAATGTGACAATTTAAATGGTGGACAATAAATAAGATATGAGTTTGCAGCATGAGGTATGTGCATAAACCGCCAGTAGGTTTTCAAGCTGCATAATAACAGGTTCCCGTTGCAAATCAGGGAGGATATCACCCTGTTCCTCAATGACCCAAGAATAATCTCACCTTCACCTCACCGTGGAGAAAAGCAGCCCAAACGACCTGTTACTGGAACACTCAATTACGGCAAAGGTTAAAAAGGATCCCTAATACGTGCAGCGCAGCGAGACGACGTCTGAGGCTGAACGTGCTGAAAACATGCCAGTGCCGAGGATGAGGAAAGGAGTGGTTTGAGAAGGACAGAGCTAGAAACAAAGGGATGCAATAAAATAAAGCAAAATTCAGGTTGGGGATGGGGAACTACACCCCCAAAGTCACGCACACATTTATTGTATACATGTATGTACACTTTTATACTTAGAACTGTATATGTATGTATGTATATTTTAGCTTTGAGAAGAACAATCTAAGGAAAGGACTGAAAATCCCCCGGGTTTGACTTCTGCAGATCCCTGGTGCTCACTCGGCTTTCCATCCAGTGCTGCTGCAAAGGGTTCCGCAGGACAATCTTCTGGATTATCGGGGGACGCTTTGATTTTCTTTTTCGGAATCTCTGGCTATGAATGTGTCAACGGGCCATTCCCAGGCTGAGCCCCCTGATCTCCACCCAGTGATGTTAACACCTCAAAAACTAAGTTTCTCAGCAAAAACATAGTTTAAGACCTAAGATGACTAACACCCTGGTACGCTGCTGCTTTTTTAGCAGATTTCCAGCTTTGGCTGGTGGCTTAGAGAGAAAAATCACCCAAACAATGACAAACTGATGTAAATCTTTTCCTTTTCTTCTCGCAGGTGATGTATGAGATATCGAACAACGCGCTGGATTTGTTTTAATCGGGGAAGTATACTGGGAAAGGAAACCACCTCGAGGAGCACAGAGTATTTAGTAGCCGCTTCTGCATGTTGCACGTCCCCGAATCTCGAAACATCTTCCGGAGAACAGCAATGACTACGGCCACCAAAATGATAAGATCTAAGCCTGCCTTTACTGAAGCACTAGAAGAGTTGTTGTTATTTCAGTAAGGCTAGAATTAGATCACAGTCAAATAAAGACGTGAAGAGAAAAGTTCAGAGGTGCCAAATTCTTTCCTTATTATGTTTCCTTGTATAAGTTATGCTAATGTAAACCGTTTTGGGCTCTGGAAACTCTGTGTGTATTAGCTACACTTCATTTTCCATTGAGTTACAGCCAACTTTTTTCCAGTGTATTTTATATGAGGTTCTTGCAGACCATAAGGAATCGTTAGGAAACTCAATTGGAGTAGATCGTTCACGGGTTTCCATTTTACAGATGGGTAAACAAGGGAGAGGGGAAGGTAAAGGCAAAAAACCCCAATTTACCCTTTTGAAGGCCACTGTTATACCTTTGGTGTATAACAAAATGGCAGCTAAAAATGCAAATCGCCAAAAATTAACAAGTTTTGGTGAAAAAAGGCAAAATAATAGATTTTTTTCCTGACATACACATCTGTTCATCAGAGCTGTCTCCCAGACCACTACAGCTGCTCACATTTTGAAAACCACCAAACACTTCACACAATATTTACAAGAGGAATTACCAGCAGAATGCACACAGATAAACTTTGCTTAGAAATGTTTTGGCAATAAAATATATTGAGCAAATTTTTATGTATCCTCCTAAGCAACCAAGAAAATACAGGTGCTTTGATTCCGATGATATAGGCAAGGACAACGTGGCCTGACCCGGGGGAAAATAGAATATTCTATATTCTATATTCTATAGATACTTTTCTCTTTTCGGTGGGATGGTTAATAGGTCATATTGATATATCTCACATTAGTTTTAGAGTTAGAAAATACAGGGGCTCTTTTTGCATGACCTGTTTGGTATAACTGAGCACTGAAAAATTTGCCTGATTTTATGAAACGGCCTGTTTCGGACCGTTTTGCCCACGCTAGCTTCTCGTTGTGAGGGGCTCCCGGCATGAAGATTAACGATGTTTATAAGAACTTTAAAAATGTAAAATATTTATATTAAAATATTAGAGTAACTTTGAGGTGATTGTACGGTATTTTATCAGTTCACAATGGCCTTTAAAAACATTTTTTTGCCTAATCTTGATTTCACAGGCCGCGGACTGACCGAGAGCCTTACCAACCCTGGTGACAATTTACCACCCGCCGTACATAGTTTTATGATTTATTTTTTTTTCCCTTGCTTCAATCAGATTATTCGCTCCCAAGCAAAACTGCTGAACTTGTCAGGTGGGTTTTGAGAAATAAGATTTTGAAGAAGCAAGAAGTACTAAAACATCCCTGTATCCTCTCCCCTCCTGTATAGGATGTACAGGATACATCCATGTATCCTCTCTTTCATCGCCTTGGGGCACACGTTCCTCCTCCTCTGCTCTTCTCTCTCCGAATTTTACAGAGTCCTCCAGCCTCCTCCTCTTTATTTCTTCTCTTTACCCACTTTGATACCAAGACACTGTGCAAAAGTCCTCACTGGGAAAAAAAAATGGCATGACAATGCACTGACCCCTCCAAAGCCCGGAGCTGGTATGATCCGTACGTTGGGATTATCCAGCCCTGGGCTTTTATCGAAGCCCTTCACAACTGTGATGCACCCTGGCAAGAGTCTTCACTCTGTGCCCCTCGAAATGCCCCTAAAAATGTTATCAGCAAAAATATAGATTACTAAACATACTATCTGCAATAAAGCAAAGAAGCTCCAAAATAGATACTGCCGGGGGAAAATAAGCCCCTGAAACCCTGAATTTACTGTTAAAAATATTAATTAGAACCATCGCCACAAGATTTTAAGTGCACAAAAGCAGAAGGATTAAGAAAAAGGGACCTGAATGTCATGCAGAGAATGAAAACATCCAGAAATGAAGTAGATAAACAAGTCATTTATAACCTTTCACGGTTCAGGGACTGAGCATAACACTAACTGCTTGTAGGTAGGAAGACACATCTTATTAAGCAAATTATTCCTGCGATCTCTTCACATCTCCCAGTCATCCTGCCTCTGACCTGTACTGATTTGCACTTCTCCATCCAACCGGCACTTTCCTTAGAGAAAATTGTTGCGGGAACCCGTTCCTCACACAAGCCCATCTGAAACGTGCAGCCAGAGCGTGAGCCCAGGTACACCAGAGGCATCAAAAGGAGACGAAAAGCTTCAGGAAAGAAAATATAAATCTCCTTCCATGCAAGCACTATGAGCAATGAAAATAAATAAAGGACAAGAAAGAAAGCCCTATATAAAGCTGTTTCTAAATCAGACGCTGCCCAGCGTCCTCGCCGTGCCACAAGTGTGTCCTTACAGCAGGAGAAGTGGCAAGCGCCAGGAAAGGGCAGGGAAATGCCTTTCTTCTGGAGAGGTTCGTAGCCAAATCAGCGCTGGAAATGTAACCGCAAAGCCCCGAGTGCTGGCACAAAGCATTCATTAATACGAAGTCTGTTGCTTTTAATGACTTATAATCACTGATTTTTGAATATATGATTATAAAAGGAAGAAAACAGAGCCCTGGCACCTGCCGCTTACCATTCCTGGCATCCATCGAGCGCTGAATAAAGCCCGCTCAGGCATCAATGCGACTTAAAACAAATGCAGCGTTTGTAGTTCACCATGGTCAGCTTCTGAGCAGGGAGATGAAATGCCTGGGGTGGCCCAGCTGCGCGAGGCTGCGGATGAAGACAGCCAGTATGAAAAGAAACGCGTCCGAGCGTCTTACGAGAAATAACATCCCTGGGTGCCGAAATCCACTCTGGGGTTAAGTAGCACGGCTCTGATCTGCTACGGCCACAGACCTGCGGCCCCAAATTAACCAAGCGGAGCTGGACCACCACACATAACAGGCGATACCCAGCCCTGCTCATCCACACGTGTGTTCCTGCACCGCATGAACACGCACGGACACAGGGCGCAGAATTGGTGCAAAGCCCCTGAAGTCAGTGAGCATCCCGCCATCCACCTCAACGGGCTTCACAGCAAGTTAGGGGCAATGGGCACTTGGCAGCTAATTAAAACTGGGCCAGCGTAACGCTCTTCTCTACCACAGACGCTTAGATCTGTGTCCAGATGAGGTTTGGAAAACAGTTTCTCAGTCTAGGGAGATGAAGGGGAGGAAGGAGGACACAAATGCATGACTCTTCTCAAATCATTTCTTCACCTACTATTTTCAAAGTGCAAAAGCAGAAACTTTGGTTTTCAAAATCGGCTTTGAAGAACTGCCCAGTTCTTCAAATGAAGATGAAGCCAGTTAATTTTCTGAGTTATGTTTTTGCATTTGCCTAATGAGCTTCCAGTCCCTACAGTTCTGAATCTGCAGTCTGGACTTGGAAGGACTTTTCTGTCCCAAAGCATCCCGGGAAGCCCAGTGGGATGCCTCATTCCCCATCCAGAAGCACAGAAGAATGCTGCGGGTGTAGGTGCCCACATTGCTGCCGGATGCTAAGGCATCCAAGTCTCATCCTGCAACATTTCTACTACACTGACATCTCTTTGAACATAAACTGTCCCTCACCGCCAGCTGAGCAGGCTCAGAAATTTTCTAGACAAGCTGTGATCTCCAGGGCTAACCCTGCCTGACTTCACTGGTGATGAGCTAGCACAGAGTCCTGTGGCCCATCTCCTCCCTTTCAAAACCGTCAATTTATCTCCTCAAACGCTTTGAGATCTGCAAGTGAATTACACGGCTGGTATCTGTGAGGGGCACTAAGCACGTACTTCTCCTTCTCTTTACACCAGAACATTCTCATTTGCTTCCCAAATAAGTTTAGATTCTTTTTAAGCACATGTTCTTCTGTTGTGCTGTTATTCCCTTACTACATTTTTGTTTGTAAATTAAACAGAATCTACATGGCAATTAAATATGAGGTGATAAAATCCAGTCCACACTGAAAGCTATGCTAGAAAAATACTGAGGTTGAGAAGTCTGTAATTAAATAGGTGATGAGAATCCCCCACCTCACACTCACACGTACCTCCTGTCTACCACAGCTCCAGGTTGCTGGGCTCTGCTTTGGTTAAATCACAGTACGCCAGCCCCCGTGCCTGGGTTAGGAGGTGCCAGGGTGGGAAATTCTCCCACTGCAGCCAAATGCACTGCCAGAGCCGCAGGTGACGCAGGCAGCAATTCAAAGGCAGAGCTCAGCCAGTCCCAGTGGAAACCTTGCAGCACTCCAGTTCATTCACCCAGTTGGTGGGGTTCGGTCTCGGGCAGTTCCAGCTGCCGTGCTCCGCTATACCCGCTTTAACGGGAACTGAAAATTCCCCCTTTACTTCTGCTGCGGTGAGGTTTGCGACGTTACGCTGAGGAGCAGTTGCGCACTGGCAACCCGTGCAACAGCAATAGCAATGAAAAGGTTTTGATTGCGCCCGTTCTACCCCTCACATGGGACATTTTCCCTCGTGCCATCTGGGTGTCCCCTTGTCAGGGAGCATGGCTATCGCAGTCGGTGTTTGTGTTGTGATGCAAGATTCACTGTTCACTATTATCTGCAAAAAAGCAGGCGAATACAATGGAGGAGAAAGGGCAATTCCACAGGGCATCCACGGCTGGCAAAAGATATCCTAAAGCAGGCTGGAATTAGAGAATGATTTAGTGACATAAGAATTATGAAGTTGGGGAGGGAAACAAAAAAAAGAAAACAACCCACCAACAAAACAAGCTGCTCTTTTGTCCTCGTATTTCTTTCCTTGGCTTACGGGCCTGAGATAACAATGACTTTTCCTCCCGGGGTGTGTGAAAGTCGGGATCTGCGGAGCTTGGGGAATGCCGGGGCAGAGAGAAGAAGAAATATTCCAAACTATTCCCTCCGGCGCTGGAAGCCCAAAGCTGCCGTTCCTCTGAGGAACAGCCCTGTCCCTCACTGGCACAGCACTGCAACTACACATCTGTAATGAGCACCGGCTGCCCGACGGTGCAGTCACGGCTGTGGACAAAAGGGCCACCGTCCACGCAGGAAACCTCCCTCTGCGTGTTTAAAGGAGATTTTCCTCTTTGCACGCTGCCGAACGCACGGCATTAACGCGTGGGGACCCAGCGTGGGCTGCAGCTCGGTGCAGGGGATCGGAGAGCCATGGGCAAAGAGCTGCCTTTTCCCTTCCATCCATCTGGGGATGTGAGAAATGACTCTGCGCGTGCAGAGAGAGAAAGAAAAAAAGCATTAAAAATGGGAAAGGCAGCTTTGGTCAAACATTTATCAGCCGTCTGGTTCTCACAAACAGAGCTGGGAGAGCTGCGGATACAGCAGCCTCGAGAGCTTCATGCAAGATTAATGCCTATGGGGATGCCTCGGCCAAAGCGCACATTTCGATTCCGCACGTCGGGCTGGCGAATATGCAAAATGAAGGATGCCCTGCTCAGGCAGCAGGCAGCTGGATGTGTCCCGAGGGCCACGCTGAGCCTGACCGCAGCCCCGGCTCCCGCTCCCCGCACCAAATCACGCAGAGCCCCCCTGTTCAGTTATCCCCCCCAACAACAGAAAAGACGCTGCTCAAAAAGAACATCCCTGGCTCACCCCCAACCTGCCCTGTTTGCCTTCGCCATATTTTGCAGCGAGTCCCATCCCAGGGCGGCTGCTCTGTGCCCGAAGTGAAAAATTCTTAAGCTCATTCGGATGTTCTATATTTCTTCATTTTAAGGCTTTTGCGACAGGGACTCGCCAAAGGAGCAATGCACGCGAACGCACCGCGTGTGGAAGAAGCATCACCCGGTAGGGCTGGACCAGGAGAGCTCTTCCCCCTTTTGCTGTGGACTGCACGACTGCAGTCATGATCCCACTTCCTTCCTGCTTTGGTAAAACATCATTTACCTTTTATAACCCCAAATTTATCATTTACCTGTGATAAAACCAGGCAGAGCTGGACAGCCTGCCTTTCCAAATTACACGGAAACATCCAGAAACCCCTCCACTACTTGCTCTCCTGCAGTGTTACCAAACCCAGACCTCCCAAAAGCCTCCACGTTTTGGCCAGGGAACCCTTGCAAGATGTCCACAATGGAAAGTTCTAGCTTTTTCTGATTTGTCTTCCCTTTTGTTTTTTTTTTTTTTTGCAGCTTCTTTGTTTTCCCAACTGTTATTCAGCATTTCAGGGGACACAGGCTTTTATTTTTAACTGAATGATTCAGTTCTGATGGGATCAATTGACAGTCAAAGCTGGGATGTTAAGAAAAAAACCACACCAAATACCATGAGACTTTCGGATAAAATCACAGACGTTGGCGAGACTGGATGAAATAAGACACTTCCCAGAGTTTGCCCTAGATACCAGATGAAAATCAAAGCTAAATGGGCTCTGAAACTTGAAGTGCGTGCAGCTCCCCACTGATTTCATCTGAAGCGCTGGGTGCTCAGAAATCTGATGCAAGATATTCAGCTGCTTCAGGAAAAGTGAGGGCCCAAGGGTCTCCCAGCAAACAGAAACCCTGTGCAACAAATCCCCCGGCTCCCGCAGCGTACGCGCAGCCAAACGGAGAAAAGCAGCAAAGCAGGAAACCTCTTGAAATTGGGTTGATGAGCAAAATTGGCCAAGGACGGCAGGACAGGAACCTTGCTCCCCCAGGACGAGCCAGTCCCACCGCGCCGGGCAAGGAGCCCCTCGAGCAGATGCTGCCTGAGCAGGATCTCCCAGCTAACGCTTCTCATCACGCTCATCGCTCACATGGATCTTTAGACGAATAACAACACGACGTGGTGGGTTTCCTTCTGGCAAAGCTGGGCTTTTTTGTGCATTTGCAGAATTCTTGTTTGCTCTCCAGCACAGCAGGTACTGGGATGATTTGGGTGTGCAGCACAAGGACTGAGGGCGGGTTGAGCACAGCATTAAAGTCAAGAAAAAGGGGCTGCCTAAACCTAACCCTGCTATGAGGAACCAATTGTCTACCAGTTAAAAGCAAGTAGTCAACAGACATATAGGGACCACACTCAAAATACTTGGATTTTACTTAACAGCTGCTTTTTGATTACCTGGCGGCTAAAAAAAAGGTTTTATTGTGGAGATAAATCCGCACAGACGAACATGAGGGAGATGATATCTACCTCCAGGACTGAAGTGGCTCTCTAATCTAACCGGCCAACTGGGGTGAGCTCTCTGTAGCAGTGGCATTGTTTCTTTCTCCCAGGTGATTTTCTGGTAGGAGAGGTGATTAGAAGAGCTGATAACATGAAATAAAAGCTGTTCTGGAAATTTTTATAGTTCACAAGTGCTATGCAGGAGTGTCGGAGTCCATTTACACAGCCTCTATATCCTATATATCTTGTAGGAGAATAGTATCACTAAAGGCATCCTCTCTCATCCTCAGACAGCCACATCTCTTCTATCTCTGCACGGATTTGGGTACCAGCTGCCCTGCCCGCACCAACAGCAACCGCATGCTGGCCCAGCTCAGCTCCCCTGGGCAGGAGCTGGGTGAAAGCATGTGAAGAACAGTTTCTTGGCATGCTGCAATTTAATGAGTCCCAGTAGCCAAAGGTGCCGAGATGCAAAGACTTAGTTTCCCAGGGTGGAAGCTGCTCTAAGCATCCAACATTAATTTTCATAAATAACTCCTTTTCTTTGCTTTTTATTCTTTTTTTTTTTTTTTTAATCACCAGGAGAAGCCTGTGGTGTAACAAGAATATCCTGATAACCTGGCCGAACATGAGCACCCAAAAGCCTCACGCAATGTGGCCTTTGCAATTAGCTGCTCATTTCCCAGGAAACAAAAAGTGACTTAAGGGTTGTTTAATCCTTCTGCCAGACTTGACGTGATGGCCTGCAGATACATCAGAGGCACCTAGCCTGAGGCACATGCCGCAAAGATAACAGCGATGTACCGATTATACTTAATAATATTCATATTTATAAAAGTGAGCCATCCATTGTGGGCATTAGATGTCTCTGACATTATTTAAAGAGATGAAGGATATCAAATAAACCCAGCAGCTTCTTCTTATTACCCAGAAAATAACCAGCGAGAAGTACTAATCAAGTTCAAGGAACCAGAGTTCTCTCCTGCAGACAGAGCTCGGTACCACGGAAGAGGTCTCTGTCTTGCTTTACCTTCCTTCATTTGCTCCCCTCGCCCTGCTCTCAGCCACCTCCAAGTTCCAAATGTTTTTTTATTGAGGTTCTCCAAGCCCAAGGGATGAATCCGTGCTAGCTAACATGCAGCAGACGAGGATGAGAGTCTGCTCCTGCTTGTAGGGCTGCACGGGGTGGGTGTAGAGACTCTCTGACCCTGACCAGAGGCTTGGTAAGGAAAAATGCTGCCGGTGCTGAACGGCCTCAGACAAGCTCTCGCCTTGGTTCCCAGTCCTGCTCACACTCTGCAATCCCCGTCACGTTACCTGGTTTATCATGCTGATCTATGAAAAGTTATGGGAAGTGCTTTTTTAAAAATGAAGGTAGCAAAATCCCTTGATAATTTAAACAAGGCTGTTACTCTCCAAACACTGGATTGCACCACCAGCCTTAATTAGATCTTGCAGCCTGACTGTGAAAATTAGGGCCTTTAATTTGTGAGTTACGGTAACTTGCTGGCATTTATTAACCTAGCATGTTCAAATTCTAGGTTTCGCAGTGGTACACATCACCATCCAATTCCTACTGTAGGGCTTTACCAAAGCCAAAAATTCCTGCATCCTCAGGGAGAAATCAGAAACAGCTAACGATATCCGTCTGTTGAAAATGCTCGTTGTCAGTGGTGCTCAAGATTATCCGACACATAATCTATAATGACGGGGGTCCCGATGCATTGAGTACAAATGCTTTCTTAACCCCCCTGATGCCCTCCTGGACTCTAACACATACTCTTTGCAGTAAGGGCAAAGGACACACTTGTTTTTCAGCCCCGTGGTTTATATTTGCATTCCCATTATATATTATATATATATTTGCACTTCCCATTATAACCCCTGGAGCTGCCTGCATTAACGTGACGTTGGCAAAGGCCGCAGAGAAAGGGAAGCGCCAGCGGGTGAACGAGCTCAGATCCAAATGCGGGAGGGGGCACCTGGCAGCAGGCATGCCTTTGTTTGTAAGCAGGCATGCAGAGAGCGAGGGGACAGCGAGGGCAGCAACTGCCTTGGCAGAGGCAGGATAGAGCCGTCGCATCAGCCAAAGATCGCTCAGGACCTGCCAGGTTCATCATCCCTCCTGCGCTTGACACCCAAGTGAAGATCTCATGGGATCTGCCCCATTTCCTATATGTGGGAGAGTAAAATTCACACACCAGAGGGAAAGCACGGGGTGGCTGAGCAACAGGGGCAAGCGTAACTCGCTTGCTGCTGATAAATCACAGCTAAACCTCTGTTGGGGTCCTCCTCCTCCTCTGTCACGCAAGATATGGCATTTCCATAGGACTGGGGCCATAGTTCCATAATAATTCACCCCAGTGGCGGTGCCGTCCCTCCGGTGCCTCGCCTGTAGCCAGGCAGCCCCAGCTCTGCACGGGGAAGGCATGACAGCCCGTCCTTCTGCTTGTTTTATTGGCTCAGTCGAGTTTCTGTAAACGGGTCCAACTGTATTTACGAAGCAGCAGACGGCCTTCGTGTCCATTAACTAAACAGAACAGTTCACGCCAGACAAAGAGACACCTTTAAGCACATCTTAAAAACCCACAAATTGTCTATTCGTGTGCTTTCCCCTCTGAACTCGATAATTATCCAAGAACTTCCCGTAGTTGAAACGTGAAGGAATAGTGCAGTAATTACATTAAATGCTAAATCTCAACGGAATTCAGGCTCACACTAAGATCATCCTTCCCCTCATGGGTGACTGTTCCTACGTGGTGCTTAAATTGCAGTAACAAACCCACTATGATGCTACGCACCACTGTTTGCTTAACTCAGGAGCTCATGGCTACGGGAAATGACTCTTTTCTACCTTCAACTATAACATAAAAAGAGTTTGTTTATGGTACTTCATTAAAAAGGATCCCAGACAATCTTACTCCTGATGCTGCAAATCAGGTTGGAGAAGAGCCTGCGCTGAAGGCGTCGCTAATCAATGAGTATCAATAACCAAGGTCCCTGCAGGTTGCGTGGCACAAGGCAGCAGCAATGCAGGGCTCAGTAACGGTCTACAGACAGAAGAAACAAAGTTTTAGCCTGAATTCATATCTTTCATTACATTTGGTAGTGTAACTGGAAAAAAGTGGAAAAGCTTTTGGGTTCACAACCCCTTCATCAAACCTGACAGAGATTAGAAGTTAAACATGCGCTTGAGTGCTTTGCTGAATTAGGGCCCTACATCAGTTCAAGGCCATTGCTCTTCAATTTCTCCCTTATTTTTTTTGCTATTTGCTCCTTCCTCCAGACACTGAATACTAAAGAAGGGTCCTATTGGATGCAATATATGGTTATCTGGAAGAGTTTTTCCACTTCAAACCATAAAGAAACAATTTCCTCAGAATATCGCCAGTTGATTTCTACCACAAGACTTTGTACACACAGCGAATAGAAAAGCCTAAATCAAATGTGCTGCCTTACTTTAGTGTAACAAAATTGTCAGTACATCATTTAGTACTTTATCACTGAGTATTGAAGCATGTTTTTTAATTTGGTAATAATTCTAAACCTGCCTGTTACAGACTTTACTTTTGCTTTTTTTTTCTGTATAGACTATGACTATTTCAGCCTCAATACCTGAAATACCCAGTTATTAAAAATGATAGCATATAAAAAGTCATGAACACGTGTGAGGTATACAAAGTAGAGCTCAGGTTTCCTAATTCTAATCCTTTCTTGCTGTTTACGCTCCAACGTGGTGCTCCATTGCCACCAAAGATTTGGAGATGCCACAGTAAAATCTGCTACCTAAGTGAACTGATTATTGACTTCCTAGGGATTTTTGTCAAGTGTTGATTAAATTAAGAGATATTACTGGGGTCGTATTTACAAATGCCCCTGTCATTTCAATTATTGAACTCTTCTCAATCAACACATGAAAAAAAACCAAACACAGGATTCTGTTTCTCCTGTAAGCTGAGCCTGGGACATTCAGAAAGCTGGTTGGATATATATTTGTTGGAAAATTTCTTGCCTTGATCCTAAATCCAGACTCAGTTTTGCAGCTGACACCCACCCCCAATGACAGTACAATGCTATGAAAGCCAAACGAGGAAAGTTAATGCATTTTTCAGCCCTCAGTAAAAACTTAGTTTGCCCAATTATCTTGTCTAATTGCATTACACATTGACAGATGAATACACGACCCCCTGACATTTTAGTTTGCCACCTATAAATCTACAGAAGAGACCCCATTCTTATTTAGTTCATTCGATTTAGATTTTCTTTAAGTTGCTCTGCTGAACGATGCCTTTAAAAATTAACTATTGGCATGCTAAAGCAAATTTATTTTCCCCTATGCCAAGCAGGAGAAAATTACAAAAGCTTCACCACCTAACTACTCTGTAGGAAACAAAGATAGGAGTTACCTGAGTAATGAAACAATGGAAGAGAAGGAAATGGGAGACGCATGCTGAAATCACTGGAAGCCAAGAGCAGAAACCTTTAGCCAGCTCTGATGGGAGCCAAAGCTGCTGGTGGAGGCTGGGTAGTAACAATGATCCCTTTAGTACCCGAAAGCAAAAGACAAAAAAGCTTGAGTTGAACAACGTTTGTCAGGAGACTGCAGAAACAATGATGCTTTTAATGTGTTTTCCACTCAGAAATCATCCCATATTACAAGGGATGAGTCTTTGGGCAACCTGGTCAGTGGAAGGCTCCCCTGCCCATGGCAAGGGGTTGGAACTAGATGGACTTTGAGGTCCCTTCCAACTCAAACCATTCTGTGATAACGAGTTTCAAAGGCTTCTTGCCAGACATCAGTGTTCACAGCTCACCCTGCCTCAGACATGGTTGCACTTGTCCAACTCCTTAGGTGATTAACAATGATGTTTGGAAGTTTACCTCTATTTTATTCCTATTTTTAGCTCATAAAATTACCCAGAAGTGTATTTTGCTTTTATGTCCCTTTCTCTGAGGGTTACTGAACAACCCATATTGGTTTCTAGTGCTAAAGCTCCCCGCTGGTGGTCCCGTGTGAAGGTGCATGGCCTGGGACTGATGTCACCAACTTTGCTTTATAGCCCTAGAACAAACACACTTAGTTTTGTCTGGGGTTTTTTGGTGGGTGGTTTTTTTCCTCCCAAAAGTCCCTCTAGGTTTCTTGCTTAATCTCTTCTTCCTTTTATCCTGGAATTACAAGAAACATCACGTTTCCAGTAATAAAATTCCACACTCTGCCCTCTCCTTTCCTTATTTCAGAGATGCTATTTGGATGGTCATTTCACACAGCAAACGATCTCTTTTCTCACCGACCGTTGGTTCTCTCAACACAGTCTTGAAAATGAACCTTAAATGGAGTGATCTACCAATACGTCCCACTCATATAAGTAATCTTAGGGAAATCTTGCTAATTTGGGTTTGCATCAGGTGGCAACAACAGGCTCCACTGCCTGGTCCAAGATCATCTTTGGTTGGGTCATGCCTCCAAGGGTGGCAATGCATCAAAGGCTTTGCTCTGCTCAACACACACATGCCCAAGGACCCTCTCTATAAACTCACTGTGAAAAAGGAACCAACAAACCCCCAAGACACATGATGCAAAGCATCTTGTTAGCACAATGCAGTAAGTACAGCAGAGGATGCCCATTTATTCAATAATGAGCTGTTCATTGCTTGTAGCCATCTAAGAGAGAAGGAAAATTGAAATTCAAGCATGCCTTTTTGACTAATTATCAGAATTAAGCTTTATTTTCCTAATTAGAAGTCCTATGGCTTTTGTAATATTTGAATTAGAAGTTGAACTCTAACGCTGTTCAGTACAGCACACCTAGTTTTGATCACCGTGTAATGAATAACAGGGAATGGAGATGGGGATGATGAACACACCAAATTAGCCCTTTGATTTTTGACTGTCCCAGTACCAACAAATCCGCCACCCACACTGCCAGGCTTAGATTTGCAGGAGCATACACCACAGTTTGCCTTGCAAAAGCCTTCATCCTGCTCTCATCTTAGTGTTACACCACTGTCCTCAGGAACAGAGACCAGGTCCATGAACTTCAGACTCAATTATTTCTTTATCCATATCCCCAAAGAAGAGAGCTGCAAAGGAGGCCGTGATTTTCACAAGTGCTCGGTGACAAGCAATTAAAATAGTTCATGGGAATTTGAGATACCAAGGTGTACCCAAACTGTATCTCCAGACTGAAGCCTTTGGGACCGCAAGGGGCAGCCCCTAGAAATAAATATCTCTGCTGCTGGCAGCAGCCTCTTGGATCTCCGAAGGCAGAGAGATCTGCAGGGAAGACATCATTTTCATTTGGCTAAAAGAGATTAATGTTGCCGCTTGCTGCATTTTATCCTGTCAAATTGGGCTATCTACGGTGCTTATCAGGCAAAGCAATATACCTGCTAGATGAAAAGGAGACTTTCCAAATGTACCGAGAATTGTTTAGTACAGCTTCACCCACCTGCCTTCCCTCCACCCCTGCGAGCATTTTTTGGAACTGAAAAGCAGAAAGACATGATATGTTTGCAGTCAGCACAGAAGTACTCTCTCCCATGCATTTTGAGAGGTCTGGCACAATTTGATGTTAACAATTTGATATTTGGCCAGATGTGTCAAGTTATTTAAGCCATTACCTTCTGCCATTATTGTTTTAAAGTGATGAAAGATAGATTAGAGCAGCCCTTCAAATCATGAAAGCGCTGTATAAATAACCACCCTACTCATCCCAAGGCAAACACTCATACGGCCAAGGACAGTAATTTTCCTGTGCTTTACAGATGGAAAAACAGACGGTAAGGGGTTAAGCAGTTGGTCCAAGACCACTCTGCAAGCAAAGCAGGGATGGAGTCAAAAGTGTTCCCAGCTCTTGCTTTGATGCTCCACCTTACCATATAATGTACATTTGGCCAAGCATCATTCCAAGGGGAAGGGCATTGGGGGTTGCAGCATGCAAGAGGGAGATGGAGAAAGAAAGAAAATANTTCTCAGTCCATTTACAGCAAAAGGCAGATGCTGGGTCCAAACAGACCCTGCCCCACTGCTCGGGCAGAAAGGGTCCAGGGCTGCGCGCTCAGCAGGAACCGCAGGCAGCCTTCCTCCAGCTTGCACAGGGAAAGAGGGGACATGCTCCCTGTTATGGGATAATCATCTGTTTGAGTATATTGTTGATTATATTGTTGGATGGTTTTGATGTTGTTATTTGCTATTACCCATTATATTACCTGTTTGCTATATCACCACACAGTAATGAGTGGGGCACCGCGTCATCGTTAATATTCCCTGCTCTGGAACATGAGAGAAGGATTTCCCTTTCGGTCAGTAGGTCCACGGATCATTCAGAGAAGTAACAAAGTGACCTTTGAGGTTTTTCCCAAGTAAACCAGTCTACCCCGTAGCAGGTACGTCCTCTGAGCACCAGGACAGCAGTGGCCACAATGAGCTTTCCCACAGAGATCTCGAGATGGGAAGCTGCACCACGAAACCCACTGTGCAAATCTTGTACAAGTTCCCTCCGACTTCCCACTTCGTGGGGCTTTGCTGCTCCAGCAGGTTTTAAAACACCCCAATTACAACCAGACTCTGTAGCTACAGCTAATAGACAAATGCCGTTTGGAGTTTGCAAGCAGGAAGATATTCAGGCTGATGTTGCTCTTAAACTAATGGGATTTGTAGCTCTCACCGGTTAGGGAAGAGCCAACTGCTGTGATGAAGAGACAGAAGAAGCCACATTAGCCAATGCACTGCAGGGCTTTCCAGATTACAGCATTAGAATAAAAATAATGCACTAGAAAACGCTGTTTTGCAGCAGATTGGATAGCACAGCATTTCCTGGCATGGCGCTGGATCAAAGCCGAATTCTATAGCATTAATTATTCAAACACCAATGAGATACATTTTGTCAGTTAAAGCAAAGAAAAATAATCAGATCAGTGTCATTACACTGTGAAGCAGCAAAACAGATTTTGTGCAAACGATTAAATTCGTTTGTGCAGTCAACCTGCACGTACATTTCCTCCAGATTTACAAGTTATTGCGCCAGATTTCTGAAATGTGAGAAAACGTGGAGCTCACTCACAATGGAGTGTCGGGCTTGGTGACAGTCCTTAAGTGTTCGCTTGGTTTTTTTACTTTCGTAGCTTATCTGCTTGGTGGGTCCCAGCCACAGAGAAAAAGTAGCCAGGTAACACACGTGTATGTTGTTCTCGTCACATCTGAGAGACAAGAACAAAATAGAGCCGTTTTTCTTCAATGAGGCTCAGTTAAAACAGCAGCAAATGGCAAAATTCAGGTAGAAGAGACCAAATATCCACCTTCACATAGTAATGAAATTTATATAAATGATTTCTTTAAAATAACGCAGCAGCACATCTGACTACACCTACAGCCTTTCTCTGCAGACCTTCAAATGCTCAAAAGCCATCAGCCCTAGACAGTGAACGTGTTCCAGCATGATGGCTTTTCTGCTCTTCTCCTGCCCCCAAAATGCAAGCAAGACCTGGGTACCAGGAGAAAAGAAATAAATAAAAAAGATCAGTCTTCAGCTAAATCAGTTTGGAGCACTGGAGAACCTAGAAGGGAAAAATCACGAAGCCCCTGGTGAAAGACATAGGCAGGAGGCAGTTCCTTATCTGTCTGGGTATTTGGGGAATTAAACGTGGCTCCATGGGGTATAATTCTCACACTGAATGTCACCCAGGTTTCTTACTCAGGCACTCTCCCCCTTGCAATGTGTTTTGGATTCACTATGAACCTCACATTTGGAGCCCTGTCCACTTCTACAAGCTTCACTCTGCTGCCCGAGACTGCCTTTGCTTGTCAAATTTTAATTGCTTTGTCAGAAGATAATTACGGCTCTTTCACAACTCTGCCTGCTCTCTGGGCTATTTCATCCCAGCTCCAGCTCTCGGTTCAGTTTCTTACAAGAGCCTCAGAAAAAACCTACAAAAAAATTCCCAGCCAGTTCCTCAGCCTAGGATCATTCACAAATACCTCTTGTTTGGGGGTTTTGTTTAAAAATGCGTTGCTCAGATCTCTTGGTTTTACAAGGAGAGCAACAGTGAGGTTGCTATCCTTGGATTCGCAGTTAACCTCCTTTGCCCGAGGCAGCTGAACGCTGCGATACCACCAAGTACTTCACAACCAACTTGTGCCAGAAATCAGGCTGCCTCCTGGCTGCCCTCTTTTCTGTGACACCTACGGAGCAAAGCGTTGTTTAAAACCTCTGTTATTGTCCTTGATGTATCCAGGAGGTTTCTTTCTAATGCAGCTTTTTACTGACCTATTCTTCTGCTCAGGGACTTTGCTATTTACTCCCGGTTACAGCCGTTGTTCAGCAATCACGGAAAGTCAAGGAGCTGGGCAAATGCAGCTTGTTTCAGTGCCCATACTCTGCTCGCCTTTAATAACTTGAGTAGTTAGATGATGATAACGAGCCCTCGAGCCCACCCATTGTAGAGAGTCACCCAAAGGTTCCAAGGTTTGCCTTTACTTCAGAAGTCCTCTCTCTTCCTTGCAAGCCTGTGTACAGCTTGTGAGAAACCCTGCCCTCACCACGAGTTGTCTGTGTCAGCCTGTAACGTCTGGATTGGCAAGTGGAACCTGGCTCTAACATCTGCATGTTTGTATGTAAATACTACTACAAAAAATGTTTCTGTAAAAATAATAATATCGATATATGGTAACCATTTGATCTCACGTGTCTTCAAAATACTGTAACTACTTCAAAACTATTGACTTCAGCTTTGATCCCGTGACATGCCAGGAAACTGTAATTTCTATATTGCAACCATATTTGACCACCGATGGTACTTTTTCTTAGTTACAAGTGAACATGATTTTAAAATTACAAGAAAAAAATACTATCGATACACTTGCAGCAATTAATGAGGTCTCAAGAGCTTTTCTGTCTTGGAAGAAGATTGCCTGCTGAAAGCATCCTTTGCAGAACCAAGGGATTTTCTGTTCCACACCGGAAAGCAGGATGCAGTGAACCCGACGGGTGAGCGCAGCACACGGCCGACAGCAAAGGGGTCAGGCAGCAGAGACGCTCCAAAACGTTTAGCACTGCCACCTCACTAACCAGAAACACGGCCCGAACGCCCCAAAATACTCCTCAGCAAAGTTCTTTCCTTTTTTGCTTTTTATTGACCCCAAAGCAATTGAAAGTGATGCTCTGAAGTGACGAAACTGAACCGGATCCTGGTTAGCCCTGCCTAGGTTCGCCATCCTTCGCAGAGCTAAGCCAAGCAGGCAGGATCCTTATTTTCCCCAAATTTCCCCTCGACTCTGCCAGCGCTGCACACAACCCCGCTTGCCTTTCCACCTCTTCCCTGCGGCAAAGATTTCAAGGCTCTAAATTGCCACTGAGATAAACTAATCATCGCTTTGTAGCTCCGGGATGGTCCCTCCTTTACTATCCAGGACAGGTTGCTGGTGAATACTGCAAAAATCTGGTCTTCCCGCAGGAGATGGGCACCGTGCCCTCCCGCTGCTGGCTGGGTCTCTCACTCCCAGTACTCTGCCGATAAAGCCCATCTGTTTCGCAGCCAGGAAAAGACACGCATGGCTCAGATCGAGTGAGAGCTACATCCAGACGAGCAAAAGGATTTCTATTTTAGCCTCATCTCTGGTGCTAACCTATAGGTTTGTTCTCGGCTGTTCATTTTCCTGTATTTTAAGTACAAATGTATGGCTGTAGTTCTATTATTCTGTTCAAAGCCAAAACCTTTATGCCATTTTATTCCTTACTCCCCAAAGCAATACCATGGAGATACAAGCTACTGCCTGTCTCCCTATTCCCCACCATTCAAAGGACATAGCACCTTCTCTTTGTGACTTCCACAATGCACATGCATAATTGCTCAGCCCTGAAAATTCAGTTTCATTGAGTTTTAATGCTGCCTCATGGGTCCTTTGTTCATTGAGAAACAAGCTACCATTGAGCCTTACCTCTTTTTATCCTCTGCTTCTGTAATTAACCAAAGTTTGTGGCCAAAGCCCCTGTTGTACGTAAAGCACCTGCATTTCATCTAATAGGAAGCAGCAGTTTCCTAGCTGGAATGTGAGCACCTGCCTCTTGAAGCTCAGTAATCCCACTAATTGGCTCCTCCTCTCCATTTTCCCTCTAAATATGTATTCTGTAGGGTGAAAAGAAGTGCTGCCACCTGCTACCACTTTTTTTTTTTTTTTTTTGCATCATTCCCAGTGGATTACTTCCCTGTATTCATCTTGGGCAGAGAAGCTCTTCCCCCTCCAGGTTTATTCTCCGCAAGTGTCATGTAATGGGTTTCCATCCTTGCAGGATGGACACACGTGGGTCCCAGAGCCGCTTCCCAAATGGACCGGCAGCTGCTGGCACGGTTGGGATTTGAGAAGCCTTCAATTATCCCCCTTTCATTGTTTCAGTCGAACGCTGCTTCTGAGCACATAATATATTATTTTAGTAGGCTGACACAAGAAATCTCTTGGAAATATAATTTAATTTATGACCTGACATAGGTGTATGCTATTTATATTACAACTTACAGTTTTCATAATATTGGATTGGTCCCCAGTATTTGGGAGCTGATCTTCTGTTTGCTTTCCCTGAGTGTTTGTGTTACTGATTATGCAAACAAAAAAAACATATGAGCATGTTCTTTAGAAATTTCAAATACCTCATGGAAGCTTTTAAATGAAAAAGTACGGATTCAACAATGTGTCCATGGGACAAGAAGAACACGGAATAGAAAATCAACCTCAACTGCAAAACATTTGGTTTTAAATAAGATTTCTAAGGGACTTCGTGTCCCTTTGTCATTGCTAAGGTCACACATTATGTTATTCAGGTGAAATATGCAGTTCTCAATATAGTTTCCTAACAATAAATGCCAGTGGCAAGAGACCTATCGATAATTCTGGCACCAAAGCACTCGTTGATATTGTCTACAGGCACTGGCAGTCCTCGCTGTTCCGGGCAATTGCTCTTGGTTGAATTTGGCTATTCCTCCCTTACTTCTAGACAGAATGCAGATAACATTTTAGCTATAGAAGTGACTTTCAAGGCAAAACACGGAACTTGTTAAGAGCCATTAGCATAAGCATTTTGAAGGTTTCTTGGGCTTTTGCCTGTTCAGCTTTGCCTTATTTGGGGCTCAGCCATCAGCAAACTGCTGAATCCGGTGTCTACCAACGGCCTCCTCAGTGGCACACTCTGAGGGCTAGCGTGACCTGAGCGGGATGAGGAACGTAGCAATGAGACGTTGCACCACCGAAACACAAGGACAGACACCTACCTAAAAAGAAACGGACTTAGGCACAAGATAGAAATCTCAATTATGCGCAAGAAAGAAATTTCTCAGAAGTGTCGGCGGCTTAGTCTCCTGAAGCTTACTCAGAAAATGTGGTTTGGCACCTACAGACCCGTATCGCTTCTCAACTCCTGCATATCTTATCCAAATCTTTTCTTCCCTCCCTGCCTCCAGGAGAATACCAAATGCTTTTCAATACAGTACCCTCTTGCTACTAAAAGCAGACAGGGAATCGTCCCTTCATGCATACTTAAGAACATCACATCTGTGAATCTGCTGTAGATACAAACCTTACTTTTTTTAAAAAAAATCCATTTTAAAAATAATCAGCATTTTCAAAAATCTGTTTCCCCTCTAGAACGGGCTTCCTAATAAACTCCAACCACTAAACAATCCAGGCTAGCTTATCATCGCTTTTCCACGACCTTCATCTAACTTCAGCTTTCATACACAGAGTAGGAGTGAGTTATTTTGATTAACGATGATTGCTTCTTTGTCAGACCAGTAAATCAACTAAAATAAGAAACTCATACCTTGAAAGATTTAGAGGAGTTACTGCCAAGTATTTTTATAAGGTCTTTATTCACTCGCCATTGTGTGCTCTACTCTCAGATGTGCCACAATAAAATCCCCTGCACCATCAATTCCCCATCCCCCTTTTGCAAACATAGCATTTTTTGGTGTTTTCAGTGGAGCCGATACATTAATACAACCGTAGGACTGGTTTAGTTTCTTGTTTGTGCAGAGTCATCACTGATCGTATGAGTAATGTAAGCGCAGCAGGAAGATCCAGGTCGGCTAATAATTCTGGATTTGACGGGGAGGGTTACGTTAACAAGATGAGTGGGGAGTGCACAGCTATTCTATGCGACTTTTCACTGTAAACACTATTCTAAAACCCCTTTACACAGCCCTTATTCGGTTTTCATTGCAGATGTGCACACATATGAAGCCCCAGGTACAGTACCTGCTGCCAATGGGCGCTGGGTTTTACTGCACTAACGGTAACTTGGTTTTCCACCGGCGTTTTGGATAGTAACAGCTTAATCCTCCTCTCGAGTCCGTAAAAAAGATAATGAAGTGTTTGGATTGTTTGGCAAGGAAGCGTCCGCGGGGACTGATAGCAGAGCAGGTTCACGCTTTGGCTGCAAAGACAATGGCTAATGACTGCAGTGAGCGGCTTCGAAGCTTCCCCTTTATTTCCAGGTTTACACCAAGAAACAAGGAAGAATTTGGCTTCTTTTGCTGCACCAGCTTTCACAGGATGTCAATGTAATAGAGAAGGAACCCAGCAAAAACCCCCAGTGGAAGTAAACACCTACAGACAAATGCTTATTTTGACCTCGTACCCCTTTGCCAAGTCGGACAATTAAGGGAAGAAAATACCAGTAACATTTTCCAGATAGGCTTTTCCTTTCTCGCATTAACCAAGCGTGGGCTTGATGAACCCCATGCAGGCAGCGGGGAGCCCAGAGCTGGAAGAGCCCCTGGTCCCCCTCGTCCCCAGCCGTGTCACAGCTGTGGAAGTGGCAGCTGGCCACGTGGAAAAATTATAATTATGCCTTCAGCTCCACGCATTCATGAGAGTTACAGCATTGCTGCCGCAGCTTTTTAACAGAAACTCAAGTGCATTATTCATAGGGGTTTTTTTAAGAAGTCTGTAATCATGGGAACCGCTTCCTTTATATTTTTAGCCACACAGGAAGGATCTCCGAGGACCACTTCAGCTCCCGTTTCGGGCTGGATGCCATTTGTGTAAATGCAACTTTGCGTGCTTGAAAGAATCACTTTGAGAAGATTCAAAGAAGCCAAGTTTTGGAAGTTTGGCCCGGGTTAGGCCTACATTTCAAGAATTTCATTTGAAATAGCTAAGAACGACTCTGAAGCAGTTTGCTTTGAAACAGCAGCCCTCGCCTAAGGTGCTGAGGCTGACGCACCTGCCCTGGGAAATGTCCCTCTTCTCCAAAAGGTCCCATTTGGGTGTCCCACCAGCAGCCCGAAGCTGTCAAAGAGAGAGGGATGGGGCACATCGGACACAGCTAGCTCTGCAGCAGCGATGTCCTCGCAGCACTAACCGTGCATTAACGGCAAGATGTCCTGCCACCGTCTCGGGAAGAATTTGAAACGGAGACGCCTTTGATGCCCCTGGTTCAAGAGATGTGACACGCCACAGGTCACTCCTCAGGACTGCATGGGCAGAGGATCAAACCACCACCTTACCCTGATGAAAGAGTGGCAAAGCACCCTGTTGCTTGCTGGCTTCCTTGCAGGCAGCTGTATTTGAGCACGGGGATAGGGATCACAGGGGTTTTGCCATGGGAAAGAGGACTGCAAGCGGCACACAAGAGGAAGCATCTCTTAGAGAGGAGTTTCTGCCCACCACGTCTCACCAGCTCAATGAACAAGGGCGCAAGAGAAGAAAGTTTTCAGCAAAGCAACAACGACGATGCTGAGACCAGGATCTGCACCTTAAATACAACTTAGAGCTGAGCATTCATGGCAGCGGTGGCAGCTATGAATTTCGTGCTTTCTTTTAACAGGCAGCTAGTGAAAAATGAAGCCACTGTATTCCGTAAAAGCCATGTCAGAAATGAATACTATTTTCATGTAAAATCTTGGTGGCTTTTGCCAATAGAAGACAAGCATCAGCCACAGATGTTAGTTAAGGACATCTTAATGTTGTGTTCATTATGCATTCTGCAGCCTAATTACTCTGCCTTCATTATTAATAATGTACAAACTGAGTAGTAATAGATTAAGACAGTTTTCATTATTTTATTTTAGGTCTTTTGCAATGTAAGAAAAAAACAGATGGATGAAAAGAAAAAAAAAATCCTGTGATGAGTAAAAATTGTTAAGAACACAAAAATGAGAGATAAAGTATTTGAGAAAAAATAGACTTTCCTCTTACTGCCATTATGCCAAAAATAATGGAGACTGACATCATTTGGAAGGGAAAAGGAAACAATTGGGGAATATTAATTGGGGCACACATCATGCAGTGATTTTGAATTCCTCGATGTAGACAGACAGAGAGGAGAAAAGTTGCTCTTTTCTCTCAGGCTCTGGCAGTCTGCGGCCAGAAAGGGGATGTTGTGCTTGAGAGAGGAGCCCAAGCTCCCCCGAAATCAGCCGAAGCACATTTGCAAAGGGGGCAGCACTCCCGGCTTTGGGCAGATGTGTATTTGTAGCTTTTTCCTTTATTTTTTTTCCAAGCTGAAAAATTAGGATATCTTGATTTCCCTCAGGCTACCTACCAACTCACCCCCTTTACAAATGTACTTGCTTCTACCTGTTAACATAGCTGCTAAAATATTACAAAATATATCAGAGTCCTAGAGCAAATGTCTTTTTAAACCATTGCAGAAAAGAATGGAGATTGGAAAGCTATTTCAAAAAGAAAACCTTACTTTTTTGGCTTTCACATAGTACATATATTCTCTTTCCCTAAAGCCATTTCTATGGAGATTTCTCATGCATAAATAAGCATTAACCACTAATTCACAGGCAGCGTGAAAAGTATTATTTTAAGAAGAAAGAAGAAAGATGGCCAGTGGGCCTGAGTAAATCACAAGCCACTTGTATGGACTTATCGTTACTTTTTGCACGCTAGGAAAAAGCAGCAAGAAATCCGGCTAACTGCTCCGCGCGCCAGCCAGCCTGCCTTTGCTCCTCCAAACCTTCCCTTCCAAACCACGGCCAGCCAGCCAGGAGTGCGGGAGATGCGATGATGCTAAAACAAGGCACCACGTCAGCGTGAAGAGATTCAGCGCTCCGACTGCGTTGCTCGTTATTTTACCTTCCGTGACCACCTCGTGGTCTTGCTTACAAAAGCTCCTTCAGCAACTGGAAGACGTTGCATGCACTCTCGAGCCAAGAAGGATAATTTTTCAGATGGCTTGCCGCAGACCTCTTTTATATGGGATATTTAAATACTTATGATATGGCGAGGGGGAATCAAAGGAATTAGGCTCCTGAACACCTCGGGCTGCTCTGCCCCGGGAAGTCTGTGTGCAGGAGCGGAGCGATCCAGCTCTTCTTCAACATCTCCCCCATGTGGCACCAGCTAACGCTCACAGTGCGCTCCGTGAGGAGCAATTCATACTCGGCAATAAACAACAGGGTTGCTGAGAGGGGAGAAAGGCTTTGCTGGACATTCCCACCTTACTGGACACCAACTTTCTTAAGCGTTAATTTGCATGGTCTTAATTCCCATTGTCCTGGTTCCAGCCCTCCTGTCATTTGGGGGTTCAGTGCTTTCTCCTACCATAGAAATAATGTTGATATTTTTGAAAGATCAGGTAACTTCTTTATGTGAGCTCTTTATTTACATGGGAAACATATTCAGGGGCTCCACGTTTAGGAGAGTAAGTGTTGCGTGCTTGAAAACTAATAAAAGTTTGAGCTTGGTGACCGAGCAGCAAATTATTGGATTTTTCTTAAGAGCCAGCCTCCGTACACCAGAGTGGAGGTTAAGCGCAAAGAGTAGGTCAAAAACGATCAGCATTTCAACAAAATAGTTAATTAAATTCAAATATCAAAAGAAAAAAAAAATCATTATTTCCTTATAATGAAAATTTTCATGTAACATTTAACTCACAGAAAGAGCAGCTAATTCCATTTCCATTAATATTAAACTAGCAGAGTTTTGCTTTTAGCTTAATCACTAAGCAACCAAGTTACCAGAAGAACGCAGGCTACCCGGCAATTATCCCACAAACACGTCTGGGGCTGAATTCTGACATTGCACCATTAAAATCCATGGAGATTTCCCTGAGAGTACCATGACAGGAGAGTCAAGGATATAAAACCTGACGTATGATTAGATGTTAGTTGGTCCCAATCCCACTCGTGGTTCCAGTGATACCAGGACATACTCAAAGCCTTTTAATTCACGGAAGAGTTGGGCAGAAATGATAGCACCAATCATTGCTAAGAGGTACCAAGGTGCATTACTTGGTATTTATTATTAACAGCATCTTTTAAAGCAATTTTCATCCTAAGGATCTCAAAGCTTTTACATATGAATTAATGAAGAGCCTCACACGATCACTGTGAAGTAGGCAAATATTATTCCCAGCTCACAGATAAATGAGGAAGATGGGAATTAAATTACATCCTTAAATTTACACAACAGATAAAAGACAACTTTTCCCAGTAGGGAGAGCAGATCTTAAGTGATGACAGGGTCTTGCAATCAGTGAATCCATCTCCTTGCTCTGAAAATTTGAGTCCAAGGAAAATCTACAGAGTTTGCCAAAGCCCTGTGCAAATGAAATCAGTCAAAGAGTATTTAACATGGATAGTTTCATTAGAAGCCAGCTTAGCCTATGGCCTAGAAGGAGTTAAAGTATAAAGGATTACAACATCTGGACAAGATCCGCTGCCAGGGTTAACTCACATGGCTGTTTTCAATAGCTTTGCCTCTTTTCGGGAGGAACAGCAGACCAGCATTCTCTTTCAAAAACCAGCTCTTCCACTGAATTTGCTTTCAAAAACAAGACAGCTTTTGCTTGCAGAATTAGCTCCCTATCCAGCATCTGAGGCATGAATTCAGAGAAATGGCTTAATTTTTATCAAGCAAGCACTTAAAGCCACCGATGATATATGGGGAAAGAACGCAAGCACTCGCTCTATCTTGCAGAGCCATTAAATATTGATTAGTCTTTCCGAGACAAAAATATAAATGCAAAGCTTGGCTGGCTCGCACCTCCCAGATGGGCTCAACTTTGATGACCCCTGAGTGTACAGGTTGGAGGGAAAGTTTGCGGCTGACTCAGGAGAAGTAATTGCTTTGTGATGGAGCTCGCGGGCTTCCCGGTGGCTTATTACGGCGGCACAGTACTGATGCACCTTGCTGTGGGGGCTTAGCAGGGTTGGGTTTTTTTTTTTTGCTTGTTTGTTAACTAGAAATGGAGCGAGAGACTATCCAGGCAGAAGAAAACATATTGAGCATTTGGAGGGGATAAAACATGTTTTCCAGAGTCTTCGTGTCCTCGACTTGTGCAGGAAAGGCTTCCTGAGTGCAGAGCGGGGAGCGTGAAGCTAACCGGGATTTTCTGATTCATTTGTTGGCTGCACAATTGGGGCTTTCTTTTCTTATTAACTGAAAATCTGCATTGCTGATAAACTGCTGCGATAGCAGATACACTCTGGTCTCCCCTAATTGCTGCTTCTACATTTATGAAGATACTTTTCGTTTATCTCTCATGAACTCTAATTAAAGCTTGCAGAGCTTTTACACACACACCCCATTCATGAATATACATCATGTTTTAAGTGATACAAAATTGTCATCTTCTTTTCTTCAGCATTCAGCAGGGCTCTCCATTTGAAACACTCTGGCCTGGATCACCTGCTCAGAGGTACGAGAGCATTCTGTGAGTGAAGGAGTCAGAGAAATTGGAATTTTGGAATTTTCTGGGTATGAGCTCAGTTTGCAGTATCTACTATAGCTGCAGAGATCTGCCTGCAGAGATCGGAGCTTTTTTATGCATTTTCTCTTTTCATCAGTCTTGGTTCCCCTCTGACTTAAAGAAAGGTGTCTATCTTGCTTTCTCAAGTGCTATACCCCTTTATATATACCCACACATATATATTTCTGCCTCTCAGAAGCCCAGTGCTGAGTTACTGCTATACAACTTTCAACTTCGACCTCTCTACTGGCACGACCATTCTGTCTTGCTGACCTCCATACCGTAATGAAAACATAAAAGTCAATACTAATTTATAAGCAATTAAATGAACAGCAGACCTGTTGAGAATCTCACTCCTGTACCCTTTTTAAACAAGAGGTTATGCTCTCCTGTTTGTAGAAGTGATGATTTTTTTTTTTTTTTGAGTCTTCCACTCTTACAGGGTTGCAAATATTGAAAGTACTTCTAAGCTTTCAATCCAGCAGTACCAGACTAACTCGGAATAATGAGCATTTTCCAGTACCAAATGAGAGCAAAATAAGAAAGAGGGAGAATGAAACCAGAACCAGCCCGAAGTCGCTGTGCTGAACCATCTTGTACCCAATGCACTACCATCAGCTCTGGTCTTACAGGACTTGGGTGGTGGCAAATGTAATGTTGTTTTTCGGTGCCGTTACTTAGCAATGTAAATATTTTGTTGCAGCAACGGTAGGCAAGAGAATCCATCCTTTACATGGTCTGAGCTCAGGTTTGTCGCCCACTGTGACAGAGTTTTCTATCCCCTCCTAAGTTCTGCTCCATTTCTAGGATCAGATCATTTAAGCTGACCTCCCCCCCGCATCCCATCTCTCAGCCCTGCAGTACAGTGACGGTCTCATCCCTGCCTTGGAAATGGCTTTCTTCTACTGCCCCAGCACAGCTCTGCAGCAACAGAGCAAAACGCGTTGAGAACTGCAACACACGCTGCACCGCGCGGGCAAGAGCAAATTGAGACGCAGCACCGCGATGGAAGGATGGCAAGAGCCTCAGTAACATCAAGCATCCGTGCATGAGGAACCAGCTGAATTTAGATTCTCTTCATGATGCAGACAGTCATGTTTTGTTCGGATAAGGATTTAACACATTCAGGATGTCTTTTGCTTTCCAGTCTCAGGGGAGGACGGGAGCTGAGGCTGGGCTGGGTACAGCTGTAGCTCAATGACCACGGTGACCCTCAGATGACAACCCTACCAAGCAATAACACTGAAATATGTACAGCGACAACTATTCTTACTCGGCATCCAAGCACCAGGCTGATGACATGGATTAGTGTCAGACAGAGTAAAACGCTGGACAAAGCTGGTCTTCCCACACCAGCTAAATGCTGAGAGCCCAGCTGGTGCCATGGGGCCACTCCGGTGTGGGACATGGGGCAAAGGAGGGACAGGTCAAGAGCTGGAATTATAAGAATAGGCTAAACCAGACCCTGAATCAGCCATGGCCATCTTGCCTAAAAGATCAGGTCAGCATGGACTTGTTGCAAGGCAAGTTTAAATAACTGGACATAAATTAAATTTAATACTCAGAGAAAAACTGTCTTCAAATCTGGACTAGCTTTTCCTCCACTGGCAGAAGACACCTGAGGTAGATTGGTTTGAGGCATGCAGGGCTTTTGGCTTCTTCAGTCACGCATCAAGAGTTGTGCAAACCCCATCTTTTCCTCCATTTATACACAGTAAGGAAATTTCCTCTGTCATTTAACTCCATACCAACTAAATGGCATCACACATTTCAGAAAATCTCTCCCTTCTACTAAAAGCCACGGACAGAGAACATCAGCCTAACACCCCCCCACCAGGAATCAATAAATTAGAGGTGGCTAAAACCAGGTGATGAATAATCACTGAGCCCAAAGTATAACTTTCAAGAGGATGACAGCTCCTACCAAGCCCCACCATTTGTGGGTGACTAACGACGTGCAAGAGCTGTGCTGGTAAAGCCGGCAGCACACACGTTACAGCACACCTATTTTAAGGGTATCTTTGATCTCCCCTCATTATACAGCACATCATTCTCCAAATAAATTGGACTAATAGAGGCAGTCCACAAATCAATGTTTCCTTTCGCCAACCATGAAGAGAGGCAGCAGGTTGTCAGGTACACATTTAGGGACAGGCACCGCAAACCAGGCTCGTGTAACATATGCTAATGATGTCATTAGACACAACACGGTCCTCGACAAAGCTTCCGAGGTTCTGCATTTTATCTTCTCCTCCTTCAAGAGAAGTGAGAGTCTTTTGTGCTCCCTTTCAGACTAGACCTAGAGGGATCATCAGAAGATTGGCTGTTGGCTCAGAAGTGGCTAAGAAGATTTCTTCTTTTGGAAATGGGATGGCAAGATTAACAAAAAGGACCAGGGTGTGGCGCAGCAAGTTTGCTTTTCAGGCTTTCCCCTAAATGCATCCGGATTTTACCTGAAGCTTTTCTCCAAGCTGAACCAACTCACTAATTTTGAACGCTGACATACATGAATGCCAATTTACAATTGCATTCTGATAATTGTCCTTAATAGAGAATTAGCGTCACACCTATTTTGGCATCCTCCAAAACACATCAGTGTGGTGAGGATGCTTTCAGAACTCAAATAATGCAAGTTTACTGAAACAAAGAACAAATCCTCCCTTCCCTTTTCTTCCTTTTGATACTAATACGAACCACTTGCATGAAAATAAAGGTCCTGGGGTTTTGTTCCCTGAACTCGATCTGCTAAAAGTCTGAAGAGCAGATGGTGGAAAGCGTTTAACTAGCAAGCAAAATATTGCGACAACACGGTCAGTTTTGCACCACAGACCTCTGTAGAAAATAAGAATTATTTTTAAAGGTCAGTTGATGAAATAGCACTACTCTACTACTAGTTCTGCAGCTATTATCACAGCCGCCTCAGTAACAGCCCGCTTCAGAAGGACAACAGAGACTACCAAAGAAAAGATTGTAATATAAAAGAGCTCGAGAAATTATATTTTTTTTCTAGGTGAGGAAGGGAATGGAGGCTAATAGAAAAAAAAAAAAAAGAGCTGGTGGGATATTGAATGGCTAAAAGTCATGCCAAGTGGGTTTTTCTTTTTTTAAAAAAATGAGAAAGACTCTCTCTCACATTAAATGATTTATTCACAGGATCCCAGTGTCAAATGTAAAAGGCTTATGGTGGTGACAACTCAGATACTCCAATATTTTCCAGAGAAAAACAGGGCAAAATCCTCTACCCAAACTACTATGAACTTTCAGCTATATCTCCAGACCTGTCTTGGTAAACACTAGCTAAAAGTTTGTCCCACTAGTTAATGAGAGCAGGAGACACTTTATTCAGGTAAAATGCTAGAATATCAGATTTTAAAGAGAAAAAAAAGAAAAAAATGACAAGGTTCGTCCCCCTATGATTTTTGGGCAACAACCATACTATTTTGTTAATAACTTAGGCTAGAAGTACCACAAGGTTTATTTTCTTTTTATACCTAAGAATGAAACGAACCCCTCAGCGGAGAAGCAGTTGAGTATCTTTACATCCTCACGTTTTCATGCCTAGTCAACAACTGAAGTCCAATTAAATTTAAGCCGGGTGCTCCACAAGTTTACTAAGCTAATCTTGTTCTTAAGTCATCATTTGTGGTATGACTGCATCTGAAAAGTCCAGTCCAAACCAAAAGAATGTCTCTATGTCTATTTATTCTTCCTACACCACCACCTAAGCGGGTCCTGACGATAATCACAACACCTCTGGGGACTGAACTTGATTAAAAGATGGTATTTCTCCCAAAGAACTTAAAATCCACTTGAAGTCAATTAAATACTTTATGGAAGTAACTAAATGTACTGAACTTCTGAAAGCTTGGCTTTTAAGGTCAGGCATCTGGAAAAAAGTCTTTTATTCTACATGTGTTCTTTCGTATAAGAGAGAATATTAACCTGCGTCTACGGCTGATGCTGGTGCCTGGATGCACCTTTGCAATTCATTAGACAAATTGCTTCGTCAAACTGGTAGATTAGAGCCGCTGCATATGACTCAGCCCTTAGATGTTATGCACCTTCTGCTCCACGCCAGTAAAGTCTCTTACAACAGCAATTAGAAACAGAAAGTCAAGTAAAACAAAACAAAACAAAACAAAAAGTAATTTAGACAAAGCTGGGGGGAGATTTAAAGTTTGAAGGTATAATGGATTCACGTCACGTGTGTCTCAGAAGCAATAAATCCTGCTTAGGGAAATGTCTGAGGAAAAAACCACTGCTAGGCTATAAAATTCCACCTCTGAGGATTATAAAACAACATGCACAGAGCAAACATCCTTTCCGAGCATAATAGGACTGTCAGAAATGATTGACAACAATGACAATCTATCATAGGCTGCCGTATCCCTGCGATAGCATCTTGCACGGGGCTGTCTGGCAGAAATGAAATTGGTTATTCATTCCCATACTATGTGGAGGATGGAACATGTCATATAGAATAAATGCACCTTTTCTTTCCATCTGCTTTTATGCACCCACATTATCTAAGTATACCTTTTAGTTCATATAACACTATTTCAATTTCTTCTCGGATTTCTCCCCCCTTTAAGGTTGGCTATGCAGATGATGACTTGCTAAGTGCTGTTTAGGGGAACGTGATGCCTTTATACCTCCAGACCGACATCGGGAAACTGCTGCAAACCCGAACAAATATGAGAGATGAGCAATTGGGATGCAAAGCCCCAACCCTCACTTGGAGGGAGGGTGATGCTCCCTTTCCAGAGCTCTGCCAGCCCAGCAGCCAGCGTGCGGGTCAGCGAGCAATCCCTCCGACGGGGTATTTTCATGATGAGGAAATCCTATCCGGGGTGTGTAATGGATGGAGACCACCAGGGTCAAGAGATCCCTGCAGATTGTAATGACTTTCATTAAATCACTGTCTTCCCTGGGCAGAATTTGAGCTGACAGCCTCTTGCTGAAAGACTCCACACAGCTTATTACCTATCCCCACATGCAGTTTAATACCGCTGACGGGGCTGACGTATCAGCAGCCACCTCTCGGCCAGCCTGCACTGCAGCTCCCAGCACCGTGCTTGCACTCATCCTGCCAATGCTACTTCAGCTGACATCATCGACATCTCCGTAGGCAAGAGGAGTGCAAAATGTGCAAGGTAATGCCCCATTCTCCATGGAGAAAGCCCTGTTGCATATGGGAGATGAGGTGATTTTTGCCTTCCCCCCATTCAACAGCTGTTTCTCTATTCTGTGTTTACCGACAGGTGACCTCCAGCACGGCAAATTTCTCCTATAAAGCCATAGTCACTGCTGTCACAGTTGCTTGTACACCACTACTGCAAAAACCAAGGCATGAAAATCAGTGAAAAGTAGAGTAAATTGACAAAACAGATGGGGAAAGAGGTTCTTCCAAGAAGCCAAGGGAGAAATAAATATGGTCTAATGAAAGGACTGGGCTGATGCTCAGGGGCTCGGAGTCCACGTTCTCACTATTAGAAAATACGGCTATGAAACCCTGAACAAAGTCCCCAGTGACTCTCTGCTGTGGTTCCTCTTCTCCACACCGATAAGCATCCTTGTTGTTTTGTTCTCTCAGTGACACATTGCGGAGAGTGCGGACCTGCACCTTCACAGATACACACGGTCCCCAGTGCAGCCTGGTCTAAAAAGGTGCCCAGCATTTTCCAAAGTGAAAAACTGTTTGATTGGTTTTGTGATTCATCTTAAGCCAAAAAATGACTCAGGATCAAAGTTAGATCCACGGTGGATTCAAAGCCTTTGCTTTGGCCACATCTCCTGGCCTGCTGGTGCACAGGCAGAGTTACTAAAATTTGTATCATTTCTCTCCACACCAGAAAGGCAGCAGGCATGAGACATCAAACCCACGGGCTGTGTTTTCAAAGCAGATTAATAGTGTCAGAGAAGTGAGAAATGCCCATTAACCGTCCCCTTTGATCAGTCACTTCTGGTGGGTTAGCAGTCCAGCTAATTTCTACCCGAAATTCCAAGTTGGATGTTCTCTCCTCAAATTATCCACTAGCCAAAATCAGGTCCATACCAAGAGAGGAAGAAAAGGGCCAAGCACTGGATTTCAGCTGATCTTTGTACAGAGCCTTGCACAATCAATCTCGTTTAGAGCTGCAGGGCTCCGTCTTCCCATGAAAAACACTAGCTGGGAAGAAATGCGATCAGGTAAGGAAAGGGAAATAATTGCATTGGTGATATTTTTTCCTCCTGTGTAATTAAAGCCATAGGGCACTCTGCAGTCAGGGTTAGTACGTACTTTATATGCACACACCGGCGGTGATATTCCTGTTTAGGTAGCTTGCTGCCAGCCTCATGTTTCTTTCATTCCTCAGAGGATTTATTTTATTGCATTTTTTGTACTTGATGTTGTCACCCATTTAGTTCCATCCTTTTACTCACTACTACCACTTCCCACCTTGTCATCTTTCCACCCTGAAAATCCCAGGAAAAAAAAAAACAACAAAAAAACCCTATCCTGTCCTTTGTGGGAAGAGATCCAGGCGCATCACAAGGATGCAGGAGCACTTGACATTTCACCATTGTTATTAGCATTTCCTTAATCAGTCACTCTATCTCAGGCACTGCTTAATATGCATTCAGGACAACTGATAAGTAGTAAAGCAATTCTCAGGTGCTAAAAAAAGAATTCCTGCACAAGGGGATTATCAATAGGTACCTTTTTACCCCATATTTTAATCTGCAACGTGCAGATGCCTGTAAGCATCTGCCTACTCTCATGCCTGGCTCCCCAGAGGTATTCCTACCGGCAGCACAGGCTATGGGAGCAAATCCAAACACACAATCGAACCTTTCACGTTCTCCAGGACATTGCAGCAGTGTCCCGTCCATTGATTTGGGCTAAATGGAGGTGCCTTGGCTAAAGACGTACAGAAATAACTTGAATAACACAATCACAGAAATGAAATCCGGAGTACAACTGTAAAGGTTTGCTCACCGTGCACTGCAGCCTCCAAAGCCTGGATTGACTCCCTGCGCCAAAATATCCCACGTGAAAATACACATATCACTAATATCAGGGATTCCCAGGCCACAAGATCCCCACTAGCCAAAGCAGTTAGGACCAAAGGCTTTGAAAGTGAGAGGAACAGATAAGATAACCACCAGTCTCCTCATGGAAGAATATGGGAATCAAACACAAACCCATGTAGTTTTCCCTGCTTACATTCACCATTCAGGCAGTTATAAAATGCTGCCAGCAAGTCACAGGAACCTGGGCCCTGGGGACCACTTGATTAACACGGTGCTGGGTAATTGCGGTAATACTATCAGCACTGACCCACGTCGGTACTAAAATGGCAACCTGGGCTTAGCATGGGACAGCATTCAGGAAAAGCCCTGAATAAGATTATTTTACTTAAAGGAATCATTTCCTCCTCTTTTATTTTCTTGTTCGATTTCTAACAAGAGGTGATGGGCACTAGCCGCAATATGGGAAATACCAATAAGATGCTCAGAAAAAAACCAAAAAATCCCCCATGAGAGTGGTCAAAGCGTGGAGCCCAGGCTGTGGGATCCCCATCCCTGGAGAGCTTTGAAGCGCTCGGGACAGTCTCAATCTGCTTTGCCAGATTTTAGGGCTTGCCAGAGGAGAAGGGAGAGGAGACCACCCTCTTTTCAACACAACCTTCCGATACAAGCTGCCATTTTCCAGTCAGGCTTTACAAATAAAGAACAAAAGGGAATATAAAAAAAGGAATATACTGAATATTTCAAAGGGTTTTTTAATATATAGGATGAAGGAAGCACACTGTAACACAGTAAAACTACAGAGCGAGAGATTTTATGTCGAAGCATCAAAGGCACAAAGAAACATCTGGACACCGTTTCATGGCTTTTAACTGGCATTTTGGAGCATGGGTAAACCAACGGCTCAGTTATGTGTCTGGCACTTCTGAAACTGGCATTCAGCACAGATGCTCAGTGGCAAAATGATTTTCTTTTGCTAGGGCTGATGCTGGATTCCCATCAATGGGTATATCGCTCCCTCTTCTCCTGAAACTTCAGTGCAATTTTCACCCCTAAATCTGAGATCCAGCCCCATCACAAGCTGCATGCTCCGTGCATCGAGATATCCTTCCCACAACTGCGGATTTCAGAAGCCAAAGACTGTTTAAAACAAGTGTCCTAACAGATGGAAGTTTATTGATTTCCTACCTGTGCATCCATGAGGAGGTGCCTCATCAGCATCATGGCATTTTTCAGAGATTCCTTCTCACTGGGCAAAAAGGCATCTTCATCTTCATCCAGCGTTTTTGACTTGTTGACGATAAAATGGGAGATCTGATCATTCAAGGAATGCAGCGACTCCACAGCTGCGGAGACAGAGAAGGAAAGCAAAACGGGAGTGAAGCTGGAGGGAGCTGACACCATTTTGGCAGCTGGAGATGAGCTATGGAGTGCAATGTGGTTTTCCAGCAATGTGGAGCTGGAAATTGGTCCCTATGACCACCCTTGGCCTCTCTGCTGAGAGGACCAGAAAAGGCATGATACAGACTGGTGACTACCATAAAGTCAACTACTGATGGACAACTGCAGCAATAGCAACGGGCTGGTGCAGTCTAAGTTAACGCTACAGTGTTCATTTTTGGTTACTTCCAGATATCAACCAGATTCAAGCAGAATCTAAACCCTGCAATCTCACCGCTCCCCCAATTTTCCCTACACAATAAGGTTTTGCATCACCAAAGTTGTAATTTTAATAATAAATGCATGCCACAAGAGACAGAAGGGTTATGAAAGTACTGAGCTATGGCTATAAGGATCCATAATTATAAACATGCACCTATAGGTAATGCATCTATAGGTAACTCATCTAAGGTTTAGGGTTACATCCCAGCAACATATGGGTGGGAAAAACATGTGCTGAAACATTCTGAAACAGAAGAGTACTTGGTTACAAATACTACTTTTCATAGATTTGTCTGATATCAGCATTTATAAAATTCTGTTGAAACTGAAGATTCTTTCTGTTAAGAAACAAGCCATAAGCCTTATCTCCTAGGATATGGCAGATCTAAACAGTGGTACAGCTGTGAAGAAAGCAAATTGCCCAAGGTCAAATAACAGGTCATTGCTAGAGTAAAAATAAGAAAAAATTAGTTTCCTGACTCCCGGCTGAGAGACCTGCTCCCTACGAAGCGCTGGGACCCAGAACTCAGACAACATGAAGGGCAGAAGCAGGAAAAAATGCCTTTTTATTAGCTGGGGTAGGAAAGAGCAAGACCAACAATTAAAATATTGCTCGTTTTCCTTCTTCACAATTATTGGTATTTGAAACACTATTAATCTTTTAAATTCTCCATCATAGGGTCAAACCCCAGGTATTATCAGTGGGATTCTGTTCCCAGTCATGTACATCAGAAATCTCCTCCTCCATGGCTCACAGAAGTCCCCCAGCAATTTCACACACTTTATGCTGCTGCAATTTATACAGGCTGTAACGACACAAGCTAATGGCAAAATTTATTTCTGCCTAATGAAAAGCTTTGCATTTCTACAGATTTGAAAAGTCGGCCATGCAATTCGCTTTTAAACCGTCACAAGTTTGGAGTTTTCATTTTTACCGTAGACTCACTAAATAACTGATGCTCAAATAATTCTTCAGCATATTTCTTTCTGCTGGTGGTTCACGCAGCGAAACCCTTCGATAAGCTTGCCGCTCAGAGTAACACATCACTGTCACACGCTGAACTGTGCTTCAGCCGTACACGTCGCAAATCCTGATTTGCTCAGGCTGTTTATGAATAAGGCAATGTGTTATTTAAGACTCTCTGACAAGCTGATTTTAAGAACAGGAGGTGTTGTTTTAACTGCCGGCTGGGTTAGACCACAACACGAGGCAATTGGAATATACTCAACCTAGTTCTGTGCAAAGAAGATCCCACCACAGCATCTGAAGTAGCAAAGATTAGCCGGAAACCGTACTCATTAAGGAACGAATCTTCCCCAGACAAAAGGTCCATAACAAATAACAGGTCTCCAAAATGTGGGAGTGAAAGAACAGATTCCTCCTTACTGAGACTGTTTATTTTTTATTAAAAAAAATAAAAATAAAAATAAAAAAATCTGTGCCCTACAAAGCCTTGGGGAGAGTCTGAGGGGACTGGGAGGATTCCCCAGTTCAGGCTGTTCATGTACCTCACTGCTTATGGAAAACCTATTTGAGGCTCACCATGATGGACGGCGATTTCCAACCGTAACATAAATCAGATTCAAGATAAGGGCTTAGGAATAACTAATTGAACCCGTACCAGTATTTACAAGCATGCAACAGCAGAGGCCCAGGCATCAGTGGGTCACGTGCATGCACTGCACTCGCTGGAAAAGCACCAAATCAGGATAATGACAAGTATTTCGCTGGGGTGGGGAGTGTGTGAAGCTGGTTATGTGATAGACTAGCAGCTCCTCTCATGATTAAGTTTTAATACATGACCTGAAGCACACTTGGGAACTTTCTGCCACATCACAGTGTCTCTTCCCTCTGCACAACAGAGCTTATTGTATTTATTATGCAAAATCTGCGCCTTCTTCCATCGCGGTCTGTCCTGGTCATTGCCAGAAAGAGATTTGAGGTCCTTGATGCATCTCTTGCTGCCTTCCCTCTGCACCACAGCAATTACAGACAGGGGGCCTAAAAGCTGCATTTTCCTCCCACACTCTTGCCCCACAATTTACAAATACATTTCTTTCTTGTTTTGCTACGCTGAGGTTAAACGGGACGAGATCAAGAGCTGTTACTGGCAATTCTGTAAGGTCTGGTTTTGTTGAGTTCAGTATGTCAATACCTCATTTACCATGAACGGAAGAAGAAGATGAAGGAGCCTTGAGAAACACTGCCCACGGCCAAAACATTTCAGTGCTTCTCCCCAGAGCAAAACTCACTGATAACACGTCGACAAAAGTCACCTGCACCACGAATCTTCCCTCGCCTGTTAGCCAGCAGGACCCAGCCACGGGGGACGGAGCCTCCCCGGCAGCAATCCCACCATCAAACCCCGCTTTTGGGGTTCGAGGCACGAACCGTCGGCAGAGAGGGAGGCAGAGGTGGATTTGGGGGTGTTCCCTTATTGCTAACAAACTCATAAAACTGCAACGTGGGCGTGCAAAATGGTCGGTGAAGCCCATGCGTTTGCCCATTGATTTCTGGTCTCCTCCCACCCATATTTTGACAATGTGCATGTCCTGCACCCATGCCAGGGACAGTATTTTTGGCTTTCTACCCACAGTCCTCTGGAAAGTCTCTATCCATTTCCCATACTCAGCCATCTAAAAGTTTAAGCACTTTCTCTTTTCCGAGGCCCATTACCATGGCTTTGTTCACACTATTATAAATTAGGTTCTGTCAGCATTTCTATTCTAAATCTCTGCAAGTCAGGCAGAAGGATTCATTCTAGCAAAGAGTGTGGTGCTGATGTGATTTATTTTTTTTCCCCTCTAACAAAAATGGAAGTGAGGAACTAAAAGTCACACAGAGCTTTTGCCTCCTTAGAGAAGTTTATTTCCTGAAAGGAAGAAAATCAGAGCTTAGCATCCCTCCATTCACAGGCACACCAGGATTTCTCCAGCACCGTATCACTTTCCAAACGGTTTTACCAAAAATTTGATGGCTTGCAAGCAAAAGCTTACAGCTATCTTGACTACATAGTAATTTTATTTAGGGGTGGGACTTACGTATGTCACCCACTATTGAACATCACAACTCAGGCCGGCATCACGCTTGTAAACCAAACATTTCCTTCTCACGGGCCAACGCGCATGAAGCCAGAGGCATCTCAGAGCGATGCTCTGCTGTGGATGCTGGGTTTGGGGGATGGCACACAGATGTGATGGAAACCACGTGTAGCTAAGGTTCTCCAAATCACCGTGAAGCAATCATTTTATAATATGTCCTCACACCAACCAGCACTCGAAAGCCCAGGAAGCTGCAGGGTTTTCGCACAGAACAGCAGTAGGAGTATGGCTGCGCACAGGCACCAGCAGGTTTGATTTTCTGATCGCTCCTGGGCTGCACTAGCATCTCTATCAGACATGCCAGTCCTGAAAGGGATCTTCCCAGCGCTAATGCACGAGTATTGATTCATCCCATCCTTTCTGGCCAATGAAGAATTGAGGACAGATCGAGTTGTTTACACTCAAAAATTTTGGCTGGAGCCATAAGCCCACATCTGCTTTTAGTAATATGAATGTATAGCAGAGTTCTCCTCCTCTGGCTTCCTTCCAGATTTACGCTGATTGTGACCCGAAACTGGTACATGGAGCAGTTCTCCCAGGCTTTATGATTTTAAAGTAATTCAAAACAAACAAAATTGTATTATCCTAACCGCCTTATCTGAAGCAATAGCTCTATATTCTCTGATATTTCTTCTCTTACCCTTTGGGAAGTTTAGTGTTGTTTCAGCAATATGTGGCACGTCAAGCTCTGGGGGGGGCAAATGCTTCTCTCGTTTGTAATTCTCTGGGTTTAGAGAGATGCCAGAGAAATCAGAAGAAATATTTTCCAGTATTTGACTTGCACTGATTTTTATAAGCATCTGTCATAGCACTATGTTTAAACTCTGCTTAGCAGAACAAATCTTTTTCCATGCAGACAATGGAAACTGTATTTGAAAATAAAATCATCTGAGTCTCCCCCATGAAAGTAAAACATGCATTTCCAGACCTCTGGCCTACCCACACAGTAAAAACAAAGGAAGACTGAAAAAACTGAAACATTTTCTGACACTGGTGTTCTGGATGTCCTGTGTCAGTCTGCATCGCAAGTCCAAAGAGCCCATCTCATAAGCAGAAGATATTTGATATTTCTCATTGAAATCAAGAACTTCCTGCCTTGTGCCCACTAAAAATCTAAGCGAGAAGGATAACGAGGCAAACCCTCCATCCCCCTCAACATTGAGCCTTAAACATTTCTGCTGAACAGCACTTCAAGTAAACACAGCAATTGCTTTGCAAACCTATAACACACTTTAAAAAAAAAAAAAAATTATTATGAACCTCAGGTATAAACACAGGTAGGTTCAGCACAGATTAAAAGATACTTCTTGATCCCCTAAAAGAAAAAAAAAAAGATGAAAGAAAAGACAACAATTTTCCCTTGCTATATCAGTCCTCTTGGCTTCAGGCTGATAACACATCAGTAATGCTGCAAGCGAGACAACCAGCCAAGTAAAAGTTGCAGCTATCAAAGCCCTATTGGCTTCCCAGCTTTTCCCGTTCCAATTTCACCATTTCCTCACTGCAAGGAACAATTTCAAGAGGCGAAGAAACCATAACAATCCTCCATTAGTGCTTTGACATCACCTATGAGAAGGGAGAAAATGATATATTTTGGAAGCAGTGTTTTTCACTGCTGCTATCAGAGATGATGTGCCACGTTGGGGTTTTTTTCAGGTGAGGACCATTTGCCACCCCCAGAAGCAAGAACAGGTCAACAAAGTTGGTTTTTTTTGCAAGGCGCTTTGGGGTGTGAATCACCGGAGACTGAAGGACGTGCAGGGCAGAAAGGAAATTGCTTTCTGTCAGAGACGGAGGAAAAAATATACTTGTGCCAAAGACTACTTCAAGGAAAAGGCTTCAGCAATAAAGTTGTTCCAGGAGACCCCATTTTATACACTCCAGCTACTGCCCAGATGAGTACAAAATAAAATAAACCGTAGATAACGCATCCTGAGATCTACCGACAAAAGCCAGCAGAGTCTCAAATTAATTCTTACTAGCAGGAGTGACTAAATGAAAGAGGACGGACACTATCGTAATTTTAACAAGGGATGCGGTATAAAGATTCCTGGGCTTATCGGCTGACTCTGCTGCTAAAAATCAGAGAAGATGTTTTGGCCGGACTTCTCTGTAAGCAGTCGGCACTTGCCACCGCGACTGGAGGTTTGCCCCTGCAGAGAGAAAAGCCAAAAAGCTACACTGCGTGCGCAGATCCTTTGAAAATCCATCCCAGCTGAGCATGGAGCAGTCCTTAGAGCTCCAGGCTGCCAGGGAAACCTCGCCTGCTAATGAGTGTTTCTGCCTATCCAGCAAAGGGCAACAATGTGGGGGGCAAATTGTGCAATTCATTATCACGTCATATTACCAAACAGCTTCTCAAATAACATCTATGGGTGTTGTTTTTGCAGAGAAGAGAGAAGAAAAAGAAAAACCAAAACCCAACCACATTCAAAGCGCTTCAGGCCTTTCCTTTATGAGCTCTGTCCGTTTTATCGGCCACGCCAGAGTCAGCCACAGGTTTCGGTAACACACGGGACCCCCGAAGCATCCGGCTGACTTTCAGCAGAGGATTTCAGCATCTCCCATATTATAAGTCCCAGCTGATAGCTCTTTTTGAAGAGCAGTGAAAGCTGATTTGCTCAGCTGATTGACTAAATTTCTTAATTATTTATTTTTTTAATAATCAAATAACCTTCTGTGCAGCTTCAGTCCCAAAACCAACAACCTCGCTCGCAACGAGGATGCTCTCCAAATACACTCGCTTTTCCCCAAAACAGTACAAGGAAAATCCAGGTTGTTGCTGCTCTGAGGTTTCGTTTCCCTGGCTGTTTGGCCACAACCCTCATGAGATGCTCTCAGCAACGAGCCAGGTGATACCAACAGTCACACTGGAGACCACCGAGCACAAGGCTTCTCCTTCTGATGCTTCGCAACCCCCAGATTCGGGGCATTGAAGGCACGGAGAGACTGACTGCGCGCACATCACCAGCGGGTTTTCTCCTTCCTCTAAATCACAGCCACTTCTCAAATACTCTTTCATCACCCTGGCAATGACTGCTTCTCCCCACGCAGGTTTTGGGAGAAATTTGGGAGTGCTCTTGTGAAAGGTCCAAATCTTGACTTTGGGACCGATATACAGCCAGCCTTGCGGGTATAAGCTCAGAAATTCAAGGCTGTTTGGGGTTATGGCATGTAAACACACTGTTATAAAGCTAAAAAGCTAAATTATAAATAATTCCCATCCTCGTATATATTACTGAGGTTGGCTGCTGGGTCTTTTACTGGGAGGTGCAGGGGGAGGAGGACATGCAACAGTTCATTTTTGCCTGATTAATGATTCTGATTGGGAAGCCTTCCTCACTGTAGTATTTGCTAATTGCATTTGGACACATCAATTAATTTATTCACTTAGCAGTAGAAGAAATCTCCCTTTGTAAAAGCCGAGCTCATGAAAATCGTTCCCCCTTCTCCCATACCAGTATGGGATGAGAAGATGAGATGTGCAAAGATGAGACGAGATCACCGAGGTGAGAAGCTGATGTGCAAAGCTGCAAAGCCCACAGCCATCGGGATCACAAGGCGGTAGCTCTGGCTGAGCAAACTCAGCCTGTTATTTCTTTACCCAAGCTGTCCCGCGTCGTTACAACTGGAAAATACACCTTGCAGCATCTGCCCCATCCATTCGCTTGTGCCAGTCGCTGTTTCCACGACACAACCTTACGCTCGTACCTGCCTGCAGAAACAGTGGGAAGATCTAGATCTGAAACACTCCCTAAATATTTTCTCCCGTTACTGGTAAGAAGAGACTTACAGCTTTTTCTTTCCTTTGTGGGCTTTAACTTGTTTCAAAGGAGGCATTCAATGAGCCCCCTCGCAGGAATAATTTACCACACCATTAACTGAAGAAAAAATATCTGGTGTCTGCATTAGGGGCTCAATCACCTTTCAGGGAAACACTGTGAAGAACTCATTACAGTAATTACTAACGAGCTGGCCTCTTTGGGCTGGAAATGTTTTGTGTGTAACTGGCAAAGAGCTGCATTCAGAGCTTCCCAGATGCAAAAGAAAGCCATCAGACCAATAAATGGCCCTATAGTTCCTGAGGAAAACATGCTCAGAAATGAAGCTGGTCATTTTTTCAGCTTATTAGTTTCTCCTTACAAATTTGACCTTTTTGGAAATGAAAAATGAAATCAAGAAATGGAGCTCTGTGGAGTCATGGTAGCTCTTTAATAATCAAAGTTTTTCATTGACACTTTTTTTTTTTTTTTAATGGTGCAGAAGCTTCTTTCAAAGTTGAATTTTTAACTAATTCAACTAAAACATCCATTTTAAACTGTCCTTAAAAACACAGATATATTTTGAATCCAGCAACAGAGAAACAAATTTTATAATTTCTCATTACACTCCCCCTCCATTGAAAAGCACGTATGTTAGTAGACAGTAGAAAAAGGATGGATGGGAGTGTCAGAACCATGCTGCAAGGACGGATAGCCATATTCTCCTTGGAGAAACCACCTGTTGCTCAAAATCTCCGGAGATTTTGTATCCAAGAAAGGCCTGCGCTGAGCAGGGAAAGAAGAGCTGTTGTATTTTGCTGTGTGTGGGGTTTTTATCAGCCCTTGGAAAGGACTTTTCTTCTTTACTTCAGTTTCTTCATCTGTAAATTATAGCTAATGCCTCTCAGTAACAAGCCGAAGCTCACTAGAGTTTAGCCAAAAATTTTAAAATTAAAAGGTTCAGTGTTTTCTCTAGCTAAAATACTGCCAGAGGTCATTTAGAAAATGAACAATATGTTTCTCTCTGGATAATAGCCTCACTAGAGCGATAAGAATATCAGTGAGCTGAAGAAGTGATCCCATGCCTAAACACTTGCCTATCCCCCCCAGTTGTATTAGACTAATAAATAATATTAACGCTCACTCTAAAAGAAAAACCCAAAGCGAAAATAAAGTTCTCTGCTATGTTTATCCTTACACCGGGGAGACTGAGTCAGAGCACAGAATGAAGCACCCAGCGACGAGGTCCTGCTTCTTTTGGTAGAGCTTTGAGCCAAAAGAGCCCACAACTCCTCCAGCAAACTGAACTCCAAACTTCCATGGCTGGACAATTCTTGTTTACAGAAATATTTGAGATGATTAATTCCCCAGAGAGGTACAAACTGCCAGGCCAGGAACAATGTCAAACTTTGAGAAATACAGAAGGCATGATGCCAAACCAGTAAATCTAACGTCTGCAACAGAAACTCCATTTAAATTTGCCAAGAACCGAAAAACCCTTTCCAAAGACAGTCAAGGCATGGTGGCACCCAGATTTACAGCTGCTGTTTTCTTGTTTCTCTCGGGTAATCATTTATTTGTTGCCTCTTTAGCTAATTGTGCAACCATTGTATTTCATAAACAATAGCTACTTTGCTTCAACGGAAAGGAAGTGAACAACAGAAATCACGTATGCCAACACAAAGACAGCATGGGTCAGATACCCAGCTGCTACGAGCTGACTTCAGAGGAGCGATGCCCATCTGTGCTCGCCTACGGGCAGTGGTATGGTGTTGCTGGGCTTTGGATGGAGTACAGGAGGACTGGTTCCCACTTTGCCCCAAAATGGCTCCAGGATCTTGGATAGGTCACCTAAAGCCTTAGTGCTTCAGCTTCCCATCTGTAAATACAAGTTCCATAGCCCGCAGGAAATACCATAAACCACGAGATGCCACCACCAGTGAGGGACTCGTTGGGCTTTTCCCTGCTATTCAACTACAAATTAGGAATTGTTCTAATTTAACGAGCAGCTCCTGGTGCAAACAGGATACTCCATCTCCTCGGTGTCAAAGGTGGAAGAAAACACTTCCTGAAGGGAATTTAACAAATCGCAGGCTTTTCTGGGGTTTGAATGAACTGAAATTGTTAGAAGACAGCTGAGCTAGTATTTGTTTCCAACCAAACATCTGAAAGAGCGTGAAGCAGAGTTACCTGTCGTTGTGAAGGTTGAGAGACTAAAGAATATTGTCTTGCCAACCTGATGGGGTTGCAATAATCAGAGAGAGTCACCAGAAATCCTGAAACTGGCTTTAACAACAAGATTTAAAAATGAATCAAACTGGTCTTGTTCACATCAGCTCCTGAGACTTTTGTATCGCCCTTAGAATTGCACTTCTTTTAACCAGGTGGGTTAGAAACTTAAAAAAACCAAACCAAACACAAACCCACAACAGATTTACCACATAAGAAAAACATCAACGATTATGAGACTTGCAATAAAGTCATGAAAACTGGCAACCTGCAAACCTCTCCTTGAATATGTCTATATTTGCTGTTCGTAGCTGAAAGAAGGGATGGAGGATACTGTTAAAGCAAGTATTTAAATTTCCTTGGGAGCCGCGTTCTTGAGCAGCTCTGCTGCCTAAAACCGTAAGACGTGACACTAACGAAAAGCTGGGCTTAGCAATTCTGTCTTTAAAAAAAACCTATATAGGCAGAGCATTATAAAAACCTAAAATTCAAACACTGGAAACATACAGGTTGATAAACGTCGGCTGAGTACAGTGGATCAGAGGGTCAAGTTTTATCAAGCACTCGCACAAAACCAGCTGTCTCAGAGAGCCTGGGAGGGGGATTTGGTCCCTGCTGCAGATAAAGGTGACACCGAGGACCACACCAGATGCTACATCTGCACGGATACTGCCCACGGAGCCACACGCTGTCAATTCCTAACTGTTAATTGTTTTTCTACTGCATTTCCTTCTCATCCAAGACCCACAATCCATTATGTGCAGACGTAGCACCACCTCATTTTGTGGACTGAGAAATCCAGACCTTTTTTCATTCATGTAAACTATTCAACTCATGGGAGAATGTCATCTGTGGATGTACAATGCCATGGATATTTTGGCTTATTTGTAATTTATGTAATTTTGACAGTACTGTGTCAATTACTGCCCAATTCTGACTTGTACCTGCTAAGCCATTACATCCAATATCACCAACCCTATTTACGTGGAACAAAAATAAGCAGCTAGGAATATATTCATGCAATTGAAATTAAAATGAGACTATATTCAGCATTTAATAACCCTGACATGATTATCTCTTCGGAGCAAAAGCTTCACATTCAAGACACTTCTTCAGTGTGTCATTTCTTTTTATGAGCGCAGAACTGAATAAACTCCTCCTGAAATAAAGCAGATTTTTCAGACCAGTATTTAAACTTGTTATTTCTGTTAACTATGTCTATAAAACACAGCAAGAGAATGTTCTTTGTAAAGAACATGATCCTGTGATCAACTATGTCTGCATCCACAGCTTCAAACTTAACTTTCCCTATAAGAGCAAGAAGCTCAAGCAGCAGATTCAGAAAAACTTTCACGTTTCTATTTCTTCAGTATAACAGTGCACCGGCCTTTTCTCAAGCAATCAGAAAAACTGACAGGTTTAACTTTCCAGAAAATGGGATTTAATTATCTTTAGGATAAATAGGAAATACAAGCTTTAGTGAAGGAAACCACTCTTGCTACACTCCACTGCCAGAAGTCCAGTAACACAAGTCTTGCTTTAGGTTCACGAGAGGCTCATACTTCACACTTACAATAAATATACTGAGAGCTCCCACACGTCAGAGTGGACGAGGGATGATTCCGGAGCGGTTACCCAGGTCATGGGCAAATTGCTATGCCTTTTCTCATCTTACCTAACAAGAAATTTTGGAATAGCTTCTGACACGGTCAGTGGTAAACAGGCTTGGCAGGAAATGTGTCAAACTGTTCTTAGGTTTGTTGGTAGTTTTCTTCCTACAGAAATGCTTCTTTCACTGAAAAAATTCCTAATTTTGAAGGGCATGTCAGTTGTGAGGTTTCACTTAGAAAACACACAAGTCTCGATGATGTTTAAGCACATCCTCCTCTTGTGTTCAGGATGGTATTTTAACAGACTTTTGTGTGCACTTCCCATTTCTTTTCACTGATGTTGTTTTCATTCTACCCAAGCACAATCATTTGTCAAAATTATGACATTTGCAGAAAAAAAGAACATGGAGAGCATTCAATACTAATTACATGGTATTCAAATGTTTGTCTCAGTTGGCATCTTTTTTTATTTATTAGGTTTTTTAGATGCTCCTGCCAAGGTGCTTTTACCTCTGCTGCAATCAATGGGATTTTCAGTAGGGAGGGAACACTTCATAACTTTTTTCATGTGGTAAAGCCTCATGGAAGAGTTTACGTGCATTTTTCTTGTTGGTGACCAGTGGGAAAATAATTTATTTCTAAATTTCCCTAACCGTAGAAGACAATACCTTCTTTGTTTTGCCTTTCCTAGGTTTTGTGATTTAGCTTTGAACCTTGACTTCATGGCTGACCTCACATTTTATATCTAAATTACTCAATACTGCATTTGTAAACATTCGCTGGTGGCATTTATTTCAGCAGGAAAAACCCCAAATATCCCTGTAGACGGGGATAACATATATTGCATTAACCTCCTTCCCTCACTTTCATCTGTAGCCTTTGCAGCAAGATTGTTTGGCAAGGCAATGAAATTAAACTTTAATAAAGGACAAGAGGAGTAATTGTCACCAGTATGAAACTGGGGAAGCAGCATTTTTGCAAGCAAAGCTTGGAAGGAGTGGGATTTTTCCATCAGTCATGTTCCTGTGCCAAGTCCAAGCGAGGAGCTCGGACTGCAGCCAGGCACTTGGAGAGATGAGATCATTGCAATACCCCAGCGGTGCGTGAAGCAGGTAAAACCAGAACAGCAGCAATAAAAATGCCTTCCTCTCCTCTGTAACACAGAATATTAGGTAAACAGAAAAGGTTTTGATTAAAATGTTCAAAACTCCTGAAGTGACTCAGAGACTCATTTCATTCTCAAACACGCCCACGGTTCTTTGGCTCCTGAGCCTTGGAGGAACTGTGGCGTTTTGGCATCTACCTCGCTTTTGAGGATGGAGCTTAAATATTTCTGAAGGTGCAGGTCAAGGAGGGCAGCGATTCTGGGTGCGCCCAGCGCTCGATGGGTAGGAGATGCCTCGAAACGAGAGGCCTGGAAGCACACTTACTTGCTGCCTGAGCTGCATGTGCAATCAGTGTAGATATATCCTACCTAAATTGGATATCACCTGCAGAATCCACCTGAGATCCTCACTGGATAGGCACGTGGGTGGCACTATCTGAACCTTATGCTATCATGACCACTCTGCCCTGGTAGCCCATCCACCCCGCAAAACCCCTGGAGCTGATCGACACATCCCACAGTCTCACTTTTTGGATGCCAAGCAGCTCTAGCTCCAAATATCCTTCCTTGTGTGAGAATCTCTTTCAGCTAGCAGTGAGAACGACTTAGGGTTTCTGAGAACCTTTCATCTTCCTGAGGCTCCCAAACATGCTTAAACAACAACAGTACCATGAAAAGTTAATTCGCCTTGTTAATAGCCCAGCCCATCACTCTGTGTTCTCCCCTGGCAGCTGCCTAAGGGAACAACTATTCTCGTTGGCACAAGCATTTTGATGGATGAAAGGAAAGCATTTCATATAGACACTTGATTGACAGAAAGTGTCCCTGTTAATCTCAATCAAAAAAAGAGGAAAATGAGAATACAGCTCCATAAACTAATTTTGGTGTCATATTTCAGGGGTTCTTAGAAGATGCGTAGAGTGAGCTAAGACTGCACAGCACAAGAGCTATATTTACTCTATTTCTTACAAAGGCAGGGTGAGGTCAGTGTCAAACTTGCTAGAGTTCAATAGCAATGTAAAATATTATACACATGGACTTGTGCAAATAAGAAACACCCTCCAGCTGCATAGAGGCCACCTCTACTCTCACCAGAGCAACTTCAAGGTCTTTGGTGGACTTCATCTTTATCTATGCCAGTGTAACAGAAAATGGCGCGTCTCCCCTCTGCGATACTTTTTTCTGAATGTCTTGCAGTGATTTCAGTGACCAACCTGACAAGGGTTCAGTCACCAATGGCTGGGTGAAGCGCTGGGCTCCAGCTACCCAAGGGGCCGCTCCGTCAGCTTAGGGAAGGACCATAAAAAGGAAATCTGGTCTTTTGAAACCCCCTCATTTTCTACAGCTTCCAACATTTCCTTTCCACCCACTGATCAGAAATCACAGACAGAAAGGGGGAGCCCGAGGAACTATGTTGCTTGCCCAGTGTCAAACAGTAGACCCAGAGCAGAGACTGGGACAAAACCCATCCCTTCACATGGAGTTTCATGAAGCCTATAAGGACTCAGTGCAGGTTTCCTGGACTCTCCCATACAAATGTCAGACCAACAGATGGTGATGGCTCAAAGAAACTCCCGCAGCAAAGGCCTCTGGTTTCATTCCCATGGATTTCTGCATCCCATTAAAAAGTAAATGACCCCAAACCCACTTTCTGCTTCCCTGCCGAGGCAGCATTCCCTCACCTGAACGGCTGTCTCTGCTCTTCTTTCCAGGTTTGCCATGGCAACAAGAAAACTGCGTAATACCGGCATAAAATGGATGGGCTATGCTTTTAAATTGTCCTTCTGTCTCAAGCCAGGTTACGAGATCTCCTAGCTACAAGACGTGCGAGACCGGCAATACCCTTGCTACTGTGAAAAGCTGCAGCACAGTAAATCCCAAACGGTAAATGCATAATCAGCTGTGGGCGCGTGCAGAGGGCAGGCAGGAGTTTCGGGACTTCAGAAAACAAGAAGTGAGGTGGTTAGAAAAGAGAGGACGTTGGCTTACCATTGCTTTTTGTCATGGGCACTATGGGCTGAGCTGGGCAAGCTGCGAGCGAAGCACACCCTCCTCTGGACAAGCCAGAGAGGCTGAAACACCAAGTGTTTCCATCGAGGAGGCACTCGCCAAACTGCAAAAGGACGTTACAGAGGCGAGCCAGGGTTTCTTAGCAACAGCATTGCGTGCGGGTCCATTAACACCAAATTCCTTCGCGAGTAAATCCCGAGCTAGGAAAATCTTCAGACGCTTATGGACAACGTGAGCTAAAGCATGTGTTTTGTTCAGTCAGTTTTTCAGGGTAAATAAAAGGTAGACATTGAAAAGCGAAGACCCGAAATGACTTGCATTTTGGGGAGAACACTTTGGACATCGTAGAGGCGTTGGATGCGCAGCTGGCTCATAATTAGGTTACGGTGAGCTCTCATGGTGGGTCTCTACAAAAGCCTCAGCCGTAGAAATTTCTCTTGCAATTTCTGCAAGGTGATTGCATTGGCCAAGAAGGCAACCGAAAAGCAGCTCATACACACAACAAAAAAAAAACCCCACAGAGAGAGAGAATCAGAGGGCAAAAAGGGATTCACTTATTACAGCAGTTTGATTTTCCCCTTGCAAAGTGCTTCGTGTTTGTGGGACTCCATGGACACATTTCACCGGCATTACTCCTGATTTACTGGTGGCACAGCAGACCGAACAACAGCAAGACCAGACGAGGTGGTCAGGAGGCTCCTCCTCTTCCCTTTTCACCACTATTTGCAATATTTCTATTGCGATTGTAGCTGACAGCAACTGTGACTTTATTTCACCTCCAAGCAGCTCTTTATTTTCTCAGAGCCCATCTCTTGGAAACACGCAACGGTTTCAACAGCTCCGCTTCTGTTTTGGAAAGCTACATCTTCAACGCAGCCGAGCACAGACTGAAAATGCCATAGTGAGAATCGAAGTGTGTATTTTAAACACATTTCAAAGACGATTTTAAGACACTGTCAGAGAGGTGGGAGACGGGGATGCTGTTTGAACCATCACAGTGTTTGAATGCGTGGAGCTGGCAATACCGCGCTCGTACGTATAGCACAAACAAGTTAGCTGTATGCAGTATTTTAAACATTACATTGTCATGGTCTATCCAGATTACGTGTAATCTTCATGTTTATCATTAAAAGGGCCCTTTTGCTGATGATCACTAAGTTATCGTCAGAGGTTATGAAGTTAAAGTGAGGAAAAAAAGGCAAGATATCAGTGCACTGGAAAGTTCCCTCACTTGAAAAGGTCAGCTCATTTTAGATGGGCTATTTGCATAAATTTTCAGCGGTCAACCCTCGCTCTTCCTCTGATACAAATGGGAAACCTGTATCAGATGCACTTCTCAGACCAAGTTACACACAAGATACTGCTTTTATACTGAGACAAACAAAAACACCTTAGAAATTTATATCTGCTCTGGTTTTGATTCATTTTACTGTACTAATATCTTCAGAAGTGAATAGCTTAAAATTACACTTTAAAATACTTCCATTGGTATTCTGACAAGAATAAAGGGTAGATTTAAATCTATGAAATAATACACAGAAGAGAAGTAGCTGTGGTCAAGAAGTAATTTGCCTGCACAATCTACAGCATCATCTGTCTAAAGCACATTTAGGTGCCAATTATGGTGCCGGGGTCCACTGGATTCACCTAATCACTTCTTCAGCCGTGGATCAAATCCTTCCAACCCCTTTGTGATTTACATGAGGAGTCAAAAAATGATAAACTCTTTAATAACACCAACAGATAGCACACGCTGAACTAGAGGAGAACAGATACAGGGGGTTTTAATGAAAAGAACATGAGGTTTATCATGCTTTCGCTGTTAAACTCAGACAAGATTAAGCTAATGAAAGGCAAAAACAACCTCCCTCCCCCAAGAATTGTTCCTCAGCCTTAGGAATGTTTGCTGCAAGCCGAATATCAGACACGTCCTCGCAGTTTTTCCTCCCCGTATGACATGTCACAGTGCTCCCACCACCACCAAAAAATAACGTTTAGATATAAGACCTCCATTTTCTGTCTTTTTCCACAGCCTCCTCTTGTTGTACTTTGTAATGTCTTTTACGGGTATGTTAACTGAAATAAAGGGGCAGCTACACACATAAGACTTTTTTTGCCACATCTTAAGCTCTTAAATAGCTCCCGTCCTGAAAAGAGCCTTCATTAGTGTACATTGCCGTACCAAGATGAAAGTATGGGAGGCCAAAGTTTTCCCTGGAAAAGGAGAGGATCTCAAGCTGTTAATATGTCATTATGTTTCTGTTCATTAGCATCTCTAGAAGCTGACAAATATGTTTTTAATGACTTTTTTTTTTTCCTTAATGCTCTTTAAAGTGTTTTTCCCTTCCTGCAGTGCTAATAAGGTGTAAAAGTCTTGTCCTGAAACTGTACGCCGTACCGCAGCTCACACTCTGCGGCAGTTTTAATGGGAAAATTTTCTCACAAATGCAAATTAAACAAAGTATTTACTGGTATGCAGAGTCAACTTGTTAACATATTAAAACTTTCCACAACCTATTTAGTCCGGATTCAATTTCCAATGTGGTTTAAATAAAAATGTATAGGAGATTTTTAGTAATAACATAAGAACATTGCTTGGACCCAGGTAGAATTTTTCACTGTCACAACTCAGCTGTTAAAAGCTTATATATACGTGTGTGTGTGTGTGTGTGTATACAAGTTTTTTTTTTTCATAAGAACAACTGCACTGGCTGCAGAACTATTCCCCATGTGGAGCAGCATTCAGATTGAAGCAATTTACTTAATATTTCTTCTGCATTTGGTTGCAAAAGAAGCAATTAAATAAAGAGTGCTTCGAAGGTATCCACCAAATACCATGGTTCCCTCTGTTGTTCTCTAGCAAATCAATGATCTTTGAATTGAAATAAATCTTTGTATAGTTTGGACAGTTTTATAATTTAGAGCCTGATTCCAACAGAAAAGAGTTGCGTCAATGCAAAACGGTTTCTGGAAGATAGATGTTAGCACAATGTCAGATTGAATCAGGAATGACACGCTGCCGTTATTTGATTCTGTTTATCGAATTTATTTATCTCCAGTTGTTACTTTTTGCAAAATGCTGTAAGATGGGAACGTTTGTCAGTAACATCAGTAAGGGAAAAGTACGACTGGCACACAACTTTCCCCACCTCCGGACCATTTCAGCAAGCGCTTATTTTAATTCTTCATAAGTACGGCATTTTAAAGCCCATTTAAATGTTTAGCTGAAGTGGGTTCTGGATAGTGATAAATGAATCATTACAAGGACAAATTACCCAAACTGGGTCATAATCGACCATGCTATGCAAACTCCAAAAGTGAAGTGGGGAAGCAGCGAGTGACTCATCCGGCAATAACAGGAAAGAGCCTGATTAGTGCAAATGAATACAAAGGGCAAATGTGAAGCTATTCAGAACATAATTTGAAGAGTTCATAGCTCTCCCTGACCTCATACAAGGTCTTAAAATGGTTTGAGGAAAACTGATAAAAGCAAAGATTAGTTATCCCCATTTTGCAAAGTCTGCGTGTGCTTAGCATGTAATGGACAGTGCAATTTGGACGCAGCACTTAAGCTGGGGAATGTACCAAAACCACAGTGTGGTTCTTTTTTATCTGGGGGAGAAAGGTGTGGGCAGGTTGGAAGAGGGGTGTTTGTAGGAAATATGCTAATTATAATAAAACTAAAGCACATGAGCTCCTGGAGGGCATGGCCTGTCCTATACTTCTTTAAGGTACCCAACACTTTGGAAACAAAAGGTAAATACAAAACAGATGCTCCTTATGTTGGTTATTTCCATAGTCTAAATTATCACAAGAAAAAGAAGAGAACATTCAAACCAGGTCATTCCTGAAAAAAAAATGACTAAAGCTTTTCTATAACATGCAGTATAGCCCATACTGCTTCTTCCTTTAGCACACATGGGTTTGGCCATCCACAGATGTGGAATACTGAACAAGACAAACCAGTGCTCTGCTCCCGCACTGAAGTCTCCCTGCCTGTTGGCAAACCCTACTTTTGGCCATTGCTCAGCAAAGGAAGACCACAAAAACACACGAGCATCCACTCCCTCCCCCCTTGGTTCCCAGGCCAAGGTGATCCTTCTTCACTTTGAAAGGGAAACAGAGGGAAAACATCATCCCGGCCACGCAACTTAGTTCAGGCCTGTGGTTTTGACATCTGCCTGATGGGCAAGACGGTTTTTTTGGCTTTGCATGAAGCACAGATGTGCCGAAACCCATGTCTGACCACCACTGATGGGAAGCGAGGTGTGGAAAAGCTTTACAACAGCCCTGAGCACATGCAGGAGGATGTTGTCACAGTACCCTTAAGAAATAAAACAGAGAAGCAGCTTGAGACACAAACTCTTTCATCCCTGCCCTCCCCTAATCACATGCAGAGATGACACAGAGTTTCAGACAGAGGAATTAATTACTCCGTTAACCCAGCTCCGTTTAATGTGGCCATTGCTTTCTGTCGATAAGGAGCAAACAATGAGATTTCTCCTTTCTTGAGAAAGATTCCAGTCTGTTTTCTTTTGGTTACTCCTACACATTGCTTTTCCTGTAACAGAAGTATCTGACTTTTTTTTCCTTTGATGCGGTAAAATAATAAACATGGGATGAAAAATGGGAAGGGCATCCTTTTGGCTGGAAATCTGAAATCGTGGCTTCCTTCTGCTTCCAACTGAAGGCTCTGAAGCTGCTTCAAATGAGGGGGGAAATAAAAAAAAAAGCAGGAGGGGTCATGAATTAATAAAAAACACTACAATGAGCTTAGCCAAAATCAGGTTTCTCTCCTACTCAGTATAACCAATTTCTGGTATTTTCAGTAACTTGGTTTCATTGTAGATATATCCATTCTCATATGGCTTAATTAATTATGCAACTTCCAAGTGGTATTGAGATGGGAAAACAAAATAGGTGAAATTCTCCTCCCAGTTAACTGGTGTAAACCCAGAGATCGAGTATTTCTCAGTCGGTAGGTTATGATTTTCCAGAATGCATAGCATGGTTGCAAGGTGGGGAATATGACATTATAATTTCAGGCAAATAGAAAACTCTAAGTCCTACACCTTTTGAGGTCACACAAGCTCAAGTAGCATAAAATTGCCTTATCATTAATGTATTTGTATGCCTAATAAATTAAAGAGAATTAAAGGCATTTTCATTTCAAATAAAGGGCTGGCCACTCAGAGGAAAAAAAGGAAACGAAAAACAAAATAAAGAAATTCAGCTCTCAGTTAACATTTGGTAGGCCAGGGGATGACCTCTTCATCTGCCAAGTCCCAAATGTAGGATGTTGTATGTGACAATGAGTGATGCGCGCACACGCGCGCACACACAAATTATTGTTCGTGCAAGAATCTTTAAGGGGGGAGCTGCCTTTTTATAACTTTATGCTTGGATCATTACGTTTCAACAAAAAAAAAAATAAAAAATGGGTGCAGGTGGAACTGAGCACCAGTTCTGGCTGAAAACTGAAAGGCAGGACACAATTTTGCATCCTGAAAGAAGAGAAGTGGAGAGGACCTGTTTCGACTAGAGATCAGCAGACCTTCAGTGGCAGCACACCAGACTGTATCGCTGTTTGCCGAACACAAGGGCAAGGTTTTTACTGGAAATTCAATTGGGGAAGAGGCTGCTGTGGACGGGTTTATCAGATGGTCCCTGGCTCCAGCTGAATTGGAGACTGTCTATAGCACAGGTGTTGAGACCTGCCTACACACCTGGTTCACTAGCAGAAGAATATCACCCTGTATATAACATTTAGAGGTCATTAATATATCCAGAGCAAATATTAAATTAGTGCATGCCACCAGTCCACACTGCTGTTCTCTTGAATCACAGGCACAACCTTTGATGTCTGGGCATCAGTTCACCAATCTTCACCATCATTCCAGAGTCAATAGGACTGAATCACCCTACATTTAAGTATGTAAGCTGTCCCCAGCACAAAGGAAAGTAGCTCAAAGATAGGTATTTCTCCTTTAAATTATTTGTGTAGCACTCAGTGCTTGTGTAGATATTTATGTCTGAACCTGCAGCAGACTGAAGCTGTTCTGGAGGTCAGAGCCTGTTGGGTTCCCTTTCTGCAGAGGATGCTCTGGCCTTTGGAGTGATAGATCGGGAACGGTCTCCTCCATCTCCCTGCCTCTTGCAAAGGAAGGTGAGAAGCACCGGCAGTCACAGACAATGTCACTTCTTTCTTTCTACATTTTTTGGGGGGTTAGGGCTGGGTATTTTTTTCCCTTCTCTTTGATTTATCCCCTTGTATGCACTTGACCCCTCAGAAATAAAAGAAACGAAATGTGTCAAATTCTGGAGAATATTTCAGGCACAGAGAAGACGCCAGAGCTCAGAGGGGATGGTGAAACAGCAGGAATTCACATAGAGATGAGCATCTCCTCAAAGAAGCAACCAGCTTAACAACAACTTATGGATGGAGTCAAAGAGAAAGGAAAGGGCAGGTCCTCTGTGTGTGTGTCCCCATCAAATTGCCCAGCAGCTCCTACCGGGAGTCTCCCCCACATTCAGGATGGGTTCAGCTGCGGATCATCCCCAAAGAGAAGCGGTGAATCACCTCATAATTCCGGTAAGTCAATGTGCACTACTCCAGATAGTCCCTTCCTCGTTTATTTTGTCCTAATGGCTGGTTGGGCAGCGTATGTTAAAATAAAAAGTAATCAGAGAAAAATTAAAGTTTAGGGATATTTTGTGCTGCTAGTTTGCAACATTCTTGTGTTGGTTTTTTTGTGTGGAAATTGTGAATCTGGCCTCGCGTGTGGCTATAACATCCATTTCTATTCAGAAGGGTGTTTTTCTTGACCATGTTGCTTGACTATAGGGTTTTTTTTTCAGTGTCCAAACACACTGTTGAGCTAATATTTTCCTTGCAAAATTTAGCGAGTTTGCTGAGCTTTGCCCCACGTCCCGCTTCCGGTTCATTTTTCTCACATACATTTCTGCTAACAGCATTTCTCGGTCCCTTGCCATAAATTATATTTATTAAAGATCAGCAAGAAAGAAACCCACTATAAGTTCCTAAATACCTCCTCTAAAAGCGAGAGCAAGCAGACGCCCAGAAACTTGTTTCTTTTATTTTTGCAAACAGCATACCAAAGGCCTGACACCTTTTTATAGCTTCAGCGTGACCTCCCTCACTTCCCTCAAAGAGTGACTTCATTTCTAAGCTATGGGGGGGGCTCCGCTGCAGTGCGATACACAGCGCCCGAGGGCTGGGCAGTGCATTAAAATGCAATATTCCACAGGCTGTGATTTATGGTCTGTCACTTAGAGCAAAGCATCGTGCATCTTAATTGTCTGCTCCTTTCCAGCTACTCGGTTTGGTTGGGAGATTAGAAATTTTTCATCCACCATGAATTTTCATGGAAAGATGGATCTTTGAAAGGCACAGGAGTTAAAGATGCAAAAATAAAACAGTCCTGCATACCTAAGAGTCTCTCTGTGCAATGCATGAAAATGGATCATGGAAAGTAATTATGCATTTTTCTCTGCCTGATCTACCAGTTTCAGGGATTTCCCGATGGAACGGATCTACAAGTCCATAGAAAAAACCCCACGTTCACAGCCAGCCCCAGGGAGCTCACGGTCAGCAGATGATCTCCAAAATCTTCACGTTCGCAGAGATTATTCGCTAATTATGAGATTCCATACAGACCCACTGAAAACTAGAATAGATTCGGCTTTTGATTTGGCTCATGTCTGACACGCAACATGCCACTTTCAGGGTATAAGAGCCTGTAACTTTTAAATCAGATAGAAATATTGTGTGCACTGGCAGTGTCCTACCTGAGGAAACTTTAATCTTCTTCAGCTGCATAGATTTTCAGTTACAAGCTATAGATTCGAAATTACGAACACTGTACGGGTCAAATAAATGTATGTCCAGCATCAGCGGAAAGGAGTTAATTGTGCAGCTGATGGTTCCGTGAGTCAATTATAGGGCTGTTATTTACAGATTTATACCCAGACCCCCATCTCTGGCCCATCCTGTGGATGCCTGTGATAAATTACATAGGTTGTGTTTCCCATGACCTCTTCAGCCCCCCTCCTTCTCAAGACATTTTATTGTCTTCAGAATTTTTCTATATCCACATAATCACAACCATATATCATTAATTCACCTGGTGTGAAAGCCAGCCTCATACCACCGAGCCACGCTTCGCTGAGACGGTCTGTTCCCAGGGCAGAAAAACAGACCAACATCGGAAAAGAGGGTTTGCTGGAGCAGGTCAGCCAGTCGCCGACACTCGCACGCCCACCTCATCGCTGCAGACTGTCTGTTTGCTTCTTCGAGTCTGGCAGAAGCCCAGCTGAGATGAAGAAGGTGTTTCTCAATGCCTATCCTGCTCCAGCATGCCTTTGGCACATTGATTTCTCCCGAGCTATATTTCTCTGCCTTGTCCAACGAGTCTATGCAAACCAAACGGTTCTTTTGTATTGATTTAGTCTCTGTTAGATGAGCTGATTTTTTGTTTGTTTGTTTAATCCTTACAAAATTGATGTTTTTCAGGCTGAAAGCCAAATAAAAACCTTTGGGGACATATAAAAAACATATTAAGAGTCTTATTGCCCGATAAACTAATGGCACAAATTATACAGCCAAATCCAATGAGCATCTCATTACAGATGGCATGTTTTGGCATCACTGTGCTTTGCAAGAGAGACTTATAGTCATATATTCTTGCGTGGAATTTAAAATTCCAATAAGCAGAACCACAGAGGGGGATTACATTACCTGGGACTTGAATCAAATTACATTTTTAATTCTATTAAAACTCCAAGTTTGCACAATAAAATAATTGTATGTATTTGATTAGGATCTTAATTACACGTTTGCATATTATTAGATGAGTTTAAAAAATTAAATAAGCTTTCTATCCCTTGGAAAATTTTGGGAAATAAGGTGGTATTTATAGTACTGAGCAGAAATGTAAGCACACAAGACACTGAAGTGAATAGTGCGATCCTGACACAGAAAACACTTTCTCAGCATTTTGTCAGACTCCTACTGAAAAACAGAATTAACTGATACAAGCCAAAACTACACTTGACCTCTGAGGTTTTGCGGTGGTCAGTTTAATTAGCCCATTAAAAATTAAATGTTAATATCAGTTTGAGTAAGCTCACACTTCACTGTGTCTAGAAAACAGCCTGGAGAGGCGACGCATCGGAAAGCATGCTGTAATGCCACGGTTTCTGACAATAAATAGCTTTTGACCTGGCAGGCTGATCCGTGCTATTACTTAGAGGCTGTTATTAGCCTTAGAGGGTATCTTGGGGCTACTTAACTGGCAATCATTGACCCAGTAGAGTATCGCTCTTCAGCGTGGAGCTAAGTCGATGCACATGCTACTTTGTATGCAAACCTAATTGGAAACAAGGGATAAATTAACTCATTTCTTCCATTACTTTGTGCCTACTTGAATGCTGCATGTTCAAAAGTGCATTAAAAAAAAGTTTTGGAGGGCTGTGTCCTGAGATATCAAGGAGGAATAATTAATATAGAAAATAGAAGAAGTACCGCTTGAAGATGTGGGATATTGCAAACCTCACACCTGACATCCCTCCACAAAGCCAGGTCAGGGGGGTTTACTGGCTGAAGACGAAAATAGGTGGCTGTAGATGGTCTATTCTCTCTTATGTCTTTTGAACACAAAACCCTGAGCAAATTTGAGAGCTTATGAAACCTCAGGAAGCAAGTTCATCACTATTCAAAGTCTTATCTCCCTCCAGGCTCTCAGCATTGGGAAAACCAACAATGATGCAGGTAATGCACAGCTCATTAACACCCTACGTCGTACATTCAAAGGATGTCTTACCACAACAGTTCATATTCAGAAAATATTTAGCTTATGCATCATCAATTTAAGATGAAATATTCAGTAGCGATTACCAAAACACAAAGTGTGGAGCAGTCAGATAAGCATCCAAAATAGCAGATGAATGTACAAAGCTCAGTCTCTAATTCTAGCAGATTTTCAGAAAACGTAGCCCGCTAGTTAAGTCTTCCTTGTAGAAACGTTATGTTCGCAACAATTCTGTCTCCTCTGAGGACTGCTGCTCTTCACTGACCTTCTCAGGTGAGCCCTAAACTCCTTTTTTCCATTCTAGTTTTAGAGACAGAGAAGGAAAATCTAAATAAATGAACTTAAGGTTTCCAAAGCTTAGCAAAGGCTCAGGGTCACTCCTTGGTCTGTACAGGTACATCAGTCATCTAGCTTTAATAACTCAGATTCCATGGCAGAGAGTATATAAAGACAGAGAAACCCAACAGACATAAATCCTCATCAAGTTAACTGTCCTATATTCTTTCTGCCAGACACAGTTTTGCCCAAAGTGTAAAAGGCTTTGTTTATAGCGCAACCTCCGCAAAGAAAATAGTTTCTTCCACCCCACTGTCCCCACTGTATCTCCAGATTCATAATTTTTAATTATCCCTTTCTGTCAAACAAGTAATCAGAAATGTATGGAAGCAGGTTCAAGAGCAGGTAATTCAGAGAGCCAGGCTCAAGTCTCTAGTACAAGTGAAAAATGAGCTTAAAACCAACAAAACCTAACCAAAACCCAACACAGCCACATCTCAGATGTAGCAGCAGGTGCTCTGCTGTATTCTATCTGAAAAAAGTTGATTTTGTGGCCTGACCATTAGAATTGGTGTGTAGAAATTTGACTGCAAGCCTTTGCTTTCCCAGTAAGCATCAGAGCGCTGCCCCATGCTCTTCTGCTCAAGAAGCACGTAGGACGAGGGCTGGTGCTTACACGGGGCACCCTGTGATGCCCGAGTCAGTTTATAACCAACACCACAGCGATTCAGAATAAACTGGCAGAAAAATCAACCACCTCCCCCATCTGCAGAGCAGCAAGAGAAGACCCAAGGACAAACAGGGCTCTAGGGACAGAAGGACCTGGAGCTCTCGCACCAATTTTAAGAGGATTAAGCAAAGCTCTCTCCTCCAGAGATTTCAACAGAAACTTCCCCAGGTTGGAGGGATACAGTATGAAACGCAATTTAATTTCTTCCTTGGCATTTATAAGTAATAAAAGCAGCACCGGGCAGTTTCCAAAACCAATTGCCAGGTTTTGCAAGGATATTTCTGGCACATATAAAAGACAGGCACTCCCCTTGTATAATTTTTTTTTACTCTAGCTCCCAGCCTGCAGTTTTCATAACCAGTCTCAGGTGCTGGGGGGGGAAACAAAACATCAAAAATACCCAAAACAACTGCAACAAGAATTTTAAAGCATTATGGCAAAAGCAGTCCATTGCAAGAAAACTTTTAATTCGAGTGTATACAGGACTGCTCACACAGAGCCCAACCAGAAACTATTCCCACCACCTGAACTAATAGCACTAGATCCATCTGTAATATATTTTTTTCCAGTACATTTTTAATGCGGCCATCACTACAAAATCTGGTCACCACCATTACTGAAAAGATGCTCCCAAGATGAGTTTCATTAACCCTCCCACTTCTCACCGAGCTAATGGAAACAGCAGGACGGACCTAATCTCTTAACACGCAGATGTCTGATGGCTTTAACTGACTAATTACAGCTACAGTGAGCAATAGTTGAGAAACTCCGTGGTTGGCAGATGCATTTATTCAGCTATCACTATTAGATTTTAAATCTGTTTCATTCTGCAGATGACTGATGCTTGGGAGAATTAAGCTTCCAATTAATAATATCCAATAATAGGAGGAATACTGAAGTTCCTCCTTTAGGAAGGACGGTTGTGTCTACAATTACAAGTAGTCCAGGATAAAGAAAACAGAAAACTTCTTACAGACTACCAAGGTGAAACTCTGCTACTTGTTTCCCTGGTTTCTGACTGTACATTTGTAGTTGTTTGTGAGAACATGGCCCCGTTTTGCTGTGTAAAATACAGAATATGTTTTCTCTTCCAGAGTGCTTCTATTACAAGGAAACAAAAGCCAAGAGCGCGGGAGCTGAACTGCAAAAAAGAATTTGGATGCGAGAGAGAACAAGCAATTTGCTCGACAGCACACAGGGAGTCCTTGGCAGGACGTCTTATGGAAAGTCAGCAAGAGGAAAACCCCTGCCCCTGGTTTGGGGTGGAAGTCTGTCCCTGCAGGCAGCTCTCCCAAATCCCAGCCCGGGTCTTCACCTGCGGGACAATTCCTCTTTTTCCTGTCTTCAGACAGAGATCTGACCGTGCCGCTTATTTAACTTCAGATGTGTTTATTCCAGCTTTGCTGCTGGGTGAGATTTTCCAAGTCACTGTGAATCTGCTTAGCTCTCCTCCTGCTGAAGAGCTCAGAAATACCACCCGAGGCAAGGTATCCGGCACCAAAACTGCCATTTTTTATGTTCCTCTGGCAGCCGTCACCACGTGGTGCCGTTACCCGGGGGTTTGTTCAACCCCTCTCTGGAAGCAAAGTGCGCTTTGAAAAATTGCTGCGCTGTCATTTTTTAAATTAAAGTTTCTTCCAGAGTTTCCTGTAACAAGTAGCAAAAGGGATTTCCTTGGCATTAGTAAGCACGGCCAATTCCTGAAGAACATTTGAGAATTTAGGAAGGATAACCTCTGTGGGAAGGTGTCATGCACCTTGGGCAACTAGTAGGACAAGGTTCTCTCAACACCTCTGTTCTTGATAGCCAACAACAGAGTCATCCAGAGAGCAATTCAGAGCAGAAACCTGATTTAGCCCAAGTGCCCCTTGTCCAGGATGAACCTGGGAAGACGAGCGTCACCAGACCAGTCACCTTCAGTGAACATCCAGCTCTGATCACCTAGAAGAGTCACAAGGAACAGGCCAAGATACTGAATCAGTGGGGTTTTTTCCCCCTCTTTCAGATTTTAAACTCCTGCTGCCACTGGCCCCAAGGCTGACAACAGCATCATGCCCGGCACAGTGCAGCTCTGGACCGCCAGCGCATTGACGCTGCCGCAGTGCAAATACTAAAACAGTATTTCTGGGATATAGAAGATTAGTATCCCCCATTTATAATTTATTACATGCCAACAAAAGCCTGTTGTTGGGGAAAAAAACATTTGTGAGCATCTGGATGCTTAAATAAGCACCAGAGAAAGTTCATTAAAATAGAAATTGAAGTTAATTAACTAACTGATGGACTCCTCTGTTCCATTCGCTTTAGAGCCATCCGCATCCTTCCCTTGGTCTACTGACTAGCTTTATTCAGTTCCAGTTAGTATATCAAAGTGATGTATTCTGCTTACAAATTCAAGGCAAAGCACATTTATCTATTACAGAAGGAGAATGGATTTACATTTAAATGGGTGTTCTTCATGTATCTAATAACTTAGTTGAGTAATCAAAGAAGTACAATCTAAGCAGGACCGTCTGTCTTTGGCATTAATACAGCCCCCAAGATTCCCTCCATACACTACTCCTGATTTATTTCGTGAGCTGCAAGGAACAAAATGGGAATGTTGTCATCCCCCAGCTGCAAGAAGGTTAGCTAGGAATTACCAGCCCGCTTGCTTAGGCTTATGTTTCAATTAAAAATTCAGACTCAACAGGAGAGCAAGAAATCACCATGGTGCGTGGACTTTCATTCCTTTAAAAAAAAAGGAAATAAACAAATAATGCTTCAAAGCTGCCAAGGGAAGTCTGGCAACGAAACTGTTGCCACTAAGAGCAGCAAGTTATCCCAGATTCACCGATTCCAGTGAAAAATTGCAAGGATTGCACTAGGCTGAACCAAGCAAAACAATTTGCAAAGTGAAACACACTTGGAAGAGGAAAAGCCAGATAGGAAATCTAATTCAAAATTACAGTAATCAACTTTTTAATTCCTTTTCATTGGGCTACGCTTGCTTTATCTAAACATGCAGAAAAATGTGTGCACGCGTTAAAAAAACAAGTACCTACAGCTTAATCCAAAAATGCTAGTAACCTTCCCAATGAATGGTTTTGAAAGTGTAGAATTTGCTATTAAATTTTGGTTTATAGTGATTTCCGTGGCAAATTGACCCCAAAAGCCTTTCAAAAGCCAAGTCAAAGATAAGTAACGAGCAAGAAAACACATCTGTTTCAATCAGACAAGAGCAAAGCAAGTTTGCACGCAATACGTGGTTGTAGACGATATCCTCCACCAAAGCAATTACCCTTTCTCCCAGGGATGCGTGAGGCACAGCTCTGTCATTCTGCGGGTGCAGGACAGCATTTCCTAACTCCGACAGGAGTTATCTTGCAACGTACAACAAAAAAAACCCCCATAAACACGGCATGTCCCAGGTTGCACCACAGCTCGTGTTAGTCCCAGGTTGCACCGTAGCTCGTGGTATTCGTGTGCGTAAATCTCAGGGGACAAGGAGGCTCGAAGTCATCTCTCAGCCAGAGAAAACAGAAACACCTCCCTATATTCATTCTCACAAACACAAATTCCAGCTTGTGCAGCCCCTCCTCTGTAAAAACCAGGATTCTCTCCTGCTCTACGCTCCATTGTTTTGGTACCTGATTAAATCCTGGAGGAGACAAAGAAAATTCCACTTTCCCTCGCGTGTGGATTATCAGCCTACATTTCACCGCAGCAAAAAGTTACAGCAGCTGAAGAGGTCTAAGGAAGCACACAAATGAGAAGAGTTTGGAACTCAGTAGATACCCACCGCTGTTTTACTGCAGGGACCGCGCAGTTTCCCACCGTGTAGAACGCATATGGTCTAAATAAGGCTAATAAAGATACATTAATGTTTCTCTTGCCTTCCTTGTAAATAAGATTTCCCTGTGGGCTACTAATTTATCAGCCAGTTTCTCTACAGCTTATGACCACAGATCAGAAAGCTGTGTATAAAGTGTTTACGTCTGCTACATACATTCACTGTCTTTTCCTCTTTGTCTTCCTTTACGCTAACGCTGGGCACGTGTACCCACAGCAAATACTCCGCTCCAAGAACTCTGAATTTTAGGGGAAAGCCTACTGCTGTATGGCGCAAATCTAAGCAACGGATTCATTTGCTGCTGAGCTCTCAGAAAGGTTAGATTTAGAAACAACTCTTGCATAATTTTATTTATAGACTTAAGCGAGCAGTTCGAATTTAAGTATTTTCACAAGTCCCCACTGCTGGCTGAATGCACACAAGCAAAGTACAGAGCAATCCTGTATCATCTGTCTGCCTCTGTGCCGAAGGATGCTCTTCATCCACTCTGCGCTACGCATGAATTCTTCTCCGCCTTCTATTGCCTTAATGCAAAACAGCGATACTGGGAGGAACCCAAACCTCCTCCCCTCCCAGCAGAACGGTGAAGAGGAGAGCACAACGGTGCCAGTGCTGGAAGAAATGCCTCCAAAGACGACCAACAAATGAAAACATGATGTGCTAAACAAAACCAGTTCCATTGTCAGCTTCACTTTCCACCTGTAATTACAGTACATTTCAGCTGAGTATTTTTTCCTGGAAACCGAAACAGTTTCATTACAGCTTAAATATCTGACAAGACAGCTGACTACAGGCTTGTGAAAAGCAATTATTTTGGACACCGATTACTTCCCATGCAGACAGCAAGCATCGTAACTGCAGATAGCCGGGAAAGACCGCAGCTTTGTGATGGACTACAGTATCTAGAGTTAATTAATGTTGTGGGGTGAGTAGGAAGAGAGAAACTCTGCAAATACCCAGCTTAACATTCAAATTAATTGACATCAAATAACTTCATATGTTTAATTTAAATGCAATTAATTTATTAGAAAAAAGCCAGTCTAGGGACAGATAGCTGGTGCATCTGGCACAACAGCTAGAACAACATCAAGTTCCCATAGCAACATATTTGTTAGAAACAAGGCAAACATACTTAGGATGATGTGTTTTTGTTTTTAATCCACCAGAGTGATGATGACCGCACCAACAGGATTCAAACTACTGAGATAAAAATTGAAGAAATTAAGAATTATTTTCCTTCTCGGAGCTGGGAAGGTTTTGCAGTGAAATTGGAACTAAATCTGGAAATGCAGGTGCTAATGTGGGTAACTGCAAAAACAACTCAGCACTGCATTGCATCAGTACTTGCATCGACATCATAGCCCACACGTGGGCTCTGGACGGCTCAGCCATAGCAGATTTTAACATCCCACACCAAGAGAGGTGATTGCACCCATAGCTCCTCCAAGGCCAGCTAATGTCCTGTGTCGAGGTTCAAAGGTCCTCTTTAAAATGACTGGGCTTCATTAATAAGAGAAAAAAAAGCACACAAAAAAAAAAATCTATCAGTCATTGCTATGATTTTTTATGGATTTCAGGGAGCCTGTCTAACCCTGTTGCTAAAAGATGAGGCACCCCAGTCCATATGAACTCACATATTATTAATTTCCTTCAAAGAAGGCTCCGTGTAGATTTTATTCTTTGGCAGATACTACATTCTTTGTATGTCATTTTATAGGTTGGGCATTGAGCCACAGGATGGCTTTAAAAGTTTGTCCGAGTGAAGCAGGAGGTGCAAGATCAAGGAGGGATGTTAACGGAGATCCAGGAGTCCCATGAAGCACCTGAGCCATGGCCTATCTAGTGCAGCTTGTTCTTCTTCTGGACATGAGTGTCCAAACCAGTTCAAATCAGAACTGGGACAAAGAGGAAACCAAAAGCACAGCAATGTACCTGAAATGAGTAGACCTTCCACTTCTGGTAACTTAGAGATTTAGATGTTGGGGGGGTTTTAACCACTTGTATGCACTTGGGCTTCTGAAACAGCACTGAGGAATGAAGGTCAGAAAACAATGGTCAAGAAATGAAAAGAAATTTTGACATCAGAGTGATGGGAAGCACCTTTGAGTCTTAAAATGCCTGGGCTGCGTTTGGCAAGTTTTCTTTTAAAGGTCCCCCCTGAATGGCCTCTGTTTATCTTCATAGAAAAATAGCAGGCCAAGACCAATGGGCAGGATTTGACCTCCGGCTCCAAAGAGTATTTACTTAAACCTAAGACTTAGTTGCAATTTATTCATTTACCTTTTCCTGAGAAGTTACAATGCAACCTTTGCTTTGGATATTTTGGATATTTTATTCCTTCTGTTCAGCAGGGCACAAATCTGCATCCCTCAGGACTGATGCTTTGCTGCTGAGAGTATACCCTGCGCTGCCGGCAGTAAATTTCTGTTTACTGGGATGTGAACATAAACAGGCAAAGCTCTTATTCTCAATAAGCTGCAAATTGGGATGCTGGCAAGCAACTAAACTGGATTGCCTCCTCAGATTTTTCCTTTGCATTAATACAAATGGTAAGACATGAGCCTGACTGTGGCCACATTGCTTTCCCGAGGGACTTCTAGTTTGCCAGGTCTTGGCTGCGATTGAAAACCTCTTGCCTTCCTGGGGTGCTGTTGATGCGTTAATTTTATGCAAGTAGTAACAGGAGCCTTTTACCTTTCTAAAGAAAGCCCTAAGTATAGGAAAATTTAGATTAGTTTGCTGATCCAACTGAGACAAAGTGTAGATTTTTCTCTCTTTTCCTCCCATATCCTGCTGATCCTTTCGACACTGGGCTACCAGCCAGTCTGGGTGTGTTACTCCTAGTCATTCCTTCCTGAGCTGTTCCACTTTCTATAAATAATTTAATATTCACTGAGCCAACCTAGATTTTCCTTGACTTAAGATGGGGAAAGAAATTTCTTCTTCTTCTCTCTTCTTCTTCTTCTTCCCCAAAGAACTACCCTCTAATTTGCCGCTGAGGATAATGAACGGGCAGTGTGTGCTGTCCTGCACTCCTGAACACCATATTTTCACAGAATCTATGAAACATAATGTATTGGTTTGGTACTGTGTTCATACACAACGTGCATTATTTTATTCCTCTTCCTTCTTAACTCAGTAAGGCCCAACCATTCATCTTCTTGACTTCTATTCCCCAAACTCAGCTATGCTTTAACTAGATATGTGGGCTTTAAAACGATGAATAAAGAATTCATTCTCTCCTTCTCATCAGCAGGCGGGTGTTTTGTCACTGTAATTATTCATGCATCATTATCATCTCATTCTGCCCTTGCCTCTTACCTGCAAGGCAGAAGGGAGATGGACAATCATTAACCCTAATCTGTATTTTTTTTTTCCTTCTGTCTACATTTGAATCTGCAACGCTGCTTCAGCCATTCCCATTTCTCCTTGTGAATAGCAAACAAGTTTCTTCTCCCTGCCACCTCCCTCGCTCTGCCTTTTTATAACCAATTTTCACCCGTTCTCAAGAGATGACCCCAATCTACCTTTCCTCCTCAGTAGCTGGCTGTATCTATTTGGGATCTCTCCAGGACTTCCCCCAGGTCATCTTATTTTAAATATTTTGTGCAGATAAAGCAGAAGAAGTTGTTTGATGAATTTATTTCTCCTGAACTCTGCCACCCCTAGGGAGATGCTTAGGAAATGGTTTCTAAAAACATTAATTTGGGTGATTCTTGCAACCACATCCAAATTTCACAGTCCACAGGGCTTTTCAAACACTGCCTTTGTGCTGCCCAGTCTGATATTTTACATTATACATAAAGTATACACCAGGATTAGGAATGACAATAGCTCAACTACTTTCCCAAGAAGAGTTAGTCCTGTATTAAGCATCTCTAGGAGAAACTTCTCATCACTAGAAATGGGGGCAAATACAGAAAAGCACTGGAAGGCACGTACTAGTCTCAAGTCCTTCAAACATACTGAAATTACCTTACACCAAAGACCTGAAGTGTGCTCATAACTTTTTTTTTTTCTTTTTTTTACTGTCCCTTTATGCTGGCTCCCCAGCTACAGAAAGTATTTTTTCCATGTAATATACACATTAGCTTCCAGCAGGGAAATGTAATTACCATAATAAGATTTCTTAAAATTTGGCTTTTATGTTGTCAACTGCATTAAAATTTAAATCTTGTGCCAAGTTCAGAAAATGGCTCTAAAAATGTAAGAAAAATATACGGTAAAATCAATGTTATTAAGACTGAAATGGACTAAACTGGAGGCAATCAAGCCTTTCATTCCGTGTAAAAAAAATACTGTAAAATTATAATAAATTGCTTCCATTTTATCACTTGGTAAATTGCTACAATATCGGTGTCAATGTGGCAGCACGGCTCTCACTGGATGAGCACTTCATCACTTTGAGTATTGTACAAATCTGATAATATTTGCATTTCCTGATGATACATCTCACGTGTAACTCATTCTGCAATGTTAGCACATGCTTTCAAACCTCTCCTATGATGTTTTTCCTTTATTATTCAGAAACTCACCAACTTCTTCCTAAATCTTCCGGTCACTTCATCTCAGAACATGTAAAATCCTATCATCTTGGCACTTTCATATACCAGTTCAAATGCAAATCTAGAAAAATATGTGTGGGCCTGTTTTCTTTTTAAAACAGTTTCACTTACGCTTGATTACTTATCATCCTGATGGTACCAGCTTGATTTATCAACAGTTTATCAGGATGCATTTTAGGAATGATGAAAATTCAGACAAGTGGTCAAGGTACCAAGGTTTATGGCTGACATTTGGTGCGATGCTGATATCAGTCCCGTGCTCTGTGGCACCAAAGCAACACGGAGACCATTGCCCACGTATTTATGTTCAAAACTTCCTCCGCTCCCCTTGCAAACCCATGCAATAGTTTACATTCTTGTGCTATTACGCTCATCACAGCAGCGTTTGTGCATGCACTCGTAGCTGCTCTCTGCCTCAGATTAAAAGGGAATTGAATAGTATTGCGTTTTATGCGTTCTGGACAAAATTTCATCAGCCTCATTGAACAATAAGCTAGAGCAACAGCAGTGAACTGAGCTTGAGAGGGATGTGCTACTTCGACCCAGGGACAAGCCTCTTCTTGAACATCCACCCCTTTCTCTTGGTAAATACAGCACCTTTGCAGCCCTCCCAGGTTTAAGACCATTTATTCCTTTCAAAATCTGAGCCAGTTCTGCCATAAAATTAAGGTGGTACAATGTTATCGTTAACCCTTAAAGCGTTCCTTCCACTGCCTTTGCAAATGAGTGAACAACTCTTTCCAAATACCGATGGGTCAGCTGCATAGCACGCGATCCTAAAAGAAAACTGCAGTAATTTTCTCTTGAGGTCGAGACAAGAAAAGAGCAGTTGTTGCTAGTGAAACAGCAAAACCTCCTGCCCGGAGGCACGCAGAGAGCCCATGGGATCGCACCACTGTCTCCCAAAACCTCTCGGGCAGTTGCTGGGTTTTAGCTGTTGACCCTATGGCCAGGGGATGGCCCTGGGTGGTGGAGCAGGACATCTTGCTGAGAAAGATTTCTTTTCATTTATCCACGATAAGTAAGCAAAAAGGGATTGACCACTAGATGAGACACACTGAATTGGTTTTTACCCCTGCAAAAAAAAACCCCACTGGGAATTAGCGATGACCCAGACAAGCTTTTTCACATCTTTTATGCAACTGGGCGGTTTGCTGACACGAGAGCCCTACGCCGCTGGTGAAACACGTGCAACGTCTTCCCACTGAGGGCAGGCAGGAAAGAAGGGGTTCGCTGGGTTTTTTTAAGTAACAACTTGTTGCATTTACTCCTTTCTCAAGCAACAGTAGCGTTACGTTAATTAACAGGAAAGCAAAGCAAATTGACTTGGTGCAAACACTGTGGGTTTATTAATGAGCAGAGCTGCTGCCTTCCGTCTACCGCTCCTGCAAACGCAAACCTCGGGAGGCCCCACCACAATCCCTCCACAAACCCAGCAAAGCTCACAGCGGGTTTAGGCTCAAAATCCTGGCAAACAAGAGCCCCCAGAGCAATCCCGAGCCCGGATCAGCCAGCTCCGGGCAGACCCTGACAGTGCATAGCTGCTGCCTTCCAGGCGCGCCAGCCCCAGAGAGGGGATGTAAATGCAGAAGGATGCGAAAGTAAAACCGTTTATGCACCAAAAAGATTCCATCTGTATCACAAGTAAGATATATAGTATAAGTACTACTGCCACATTTTTTTTTCCTTTTAAATGGCCCAAAGTTGTATACAAGAAGATTAAATAAAAACAAAAGCATTGACTTTTTCAGCGGTCTTTAAGATGGGACAATATAATCATCCTTATTTTGCCTACAGAACAGTGAGGTCCATCCAGATTGAGGTAAAAAAAATCTTTAACTGACAAACTTGCGTTGTACTTTCAATTGGTTTCAGACAAACAGATAAATTGATGCTCTGACCTTTCTCAGGGGTGCAAGATGGAGTGATTTCCTTTCCCCTTTAAACACCATTAAGTGGATGTGACATTCAGTCCAGATCTTACTGACAGCCGAATATTCCCCACGCAATTACAGGTCCCGCTCGCTCGGCTGCTGCTCCTGGATCAGGGATCATGACAAACTGGAGCGGGTGAAACACCTCGCCTGCATTTAACTACCAAATCAAACTGCTACTCCACCTTTTAAATGACAGTTGTATTATAAATCTGGTCCTGTCCTTCCCCTCTTACAAAGCACCAGCATTCATTCAAGACGCAGTTTTTAAAGGAAATTTTCATTGTGCTGGACTCACTTGTGAATTATTTACCAACACATTCAAAATACAACAGCACTGACTGCAAATTTGTAATTAAGGCTGAATTGTATTTTGCACTTAAAGCAGACGTTCATATCCTGTGTTATCTTCCTCCATTTTATAACACCAATCCTTTGAACATTTTAAGAATTTACGAGAATATTCAACAATTAGTTCTACACGTGGGTCTTTCCATGAGTGCGGCTGTCTCTTGGCGGCATGATTTCACGGGCTGTGAGGTCCCTTCCCACCCAAACCAGTCCATGGTTCTATGAATGAAAGGTCTTCATGTTCAAAGCTCCTCAGACAAGGGTGGGTTTGGGTTTTGGTTTTTTTTTTCCTGGTTTATCAATCACATTAAATAAAGAGAGCCCCGGCTTGCTTATCCACAGCTATGCTGCAAATAAACAAACAAAAAAAAGCAGCTTTTGTTGGTAAACCAAGCAGATCAGATCTCTACCAAAGCTTGGCGACTTTTGAACGAGGAGGTGCCTTTTTACGTCGATGTTTTGTGATTTACAGCTCTGCTTCAAGAAGCCAAAACCCAACACCGCAATTCCCAGGCCAGCTGTTGCAAGGAAAAAGAGGAATGTATGCACAGCCGCATACGCGGGGAGATGCACGCCCGCTGTTTCAGCACATCAACCAAAAGATATTATTGCCTATTATGCCGTAATGGTCATAATGTTTTCATCTGTAGCCATGCAGATGTTATTCAGACTTCGTACACCTGCTTCTCTGCAATTCAGAATTACTAAACAGGCCCTAAAAATAAAGTGCTCTTACAGAGAGGGGAGGGGGAAAAGAGAATATTGCATCTTCCCGAAGAAACAAAAGTCAATCAGATTTGCAACCAGAAATCATAAAACTCTTATTTTTTTTTTTTTATAATGATTCTTTTACTGGGATATCTGGAGGGGATAAGCAGTAGAAGAAAGTTTCTCTTCTGTGATTGCCTCACCATATGGAGTAATTTTTCCTTGACATGAAGGAGATTTCTTCCGATAAGCTTTTGAGCAGAGTATCAGGCATTTGTGTCTTTGACAAAGTTATCTAAAATATTACATTACTGATTTTTATTAATTGGTATCTCATTTGTTCCCTCCTAAAACCAAGAAGCCAAGGCATGAGTACATTTATAAAGTTTCTCCAAGAAGACTAGAAGGTTAGATTGAAGAGCATTTATTTTGGATGAGAAAATAAGTCACAGATAATTATTCCACATCTTTCTTATTTCCTTTAATAACTAACATCTGTTACAAGGCTACTACTGTCAATGTGCCCAATATGTTTCTATTGGCAATACATAGAACTGAAAAAAAAAATTAGAGTTTGAGTCAGGTAGAAAAAAAACAAGATGAAAGTTCAAAATTATCAAAATTATCTATAGTTCTTCAGCTGGCAAAATACACATTTGCATTTTTTGCTTGCAACATTTCTTTTTTTATTTTTTTTTTCCCTCCTGGAACGACTAGAAATACTGCAAACACAGGGTTGGGTTTTCCCTTTCATTCATGGGTCTCTCTCAAACATGCTGGAGACATTGTGGGATTACTAAATATAAAATGAGCAGCAGCTTCTAGTCCCTGGCTAGGGAAGAGCAGAATGAAAAAAAGCAACCGTGAAACAATGATGTTTAAGAAAAAAAATGGGACAGGTAGTTGCTTTATTGGTTTTAATTGCAGTTGTATGAAATGATCAACTTAATTTAAAAAAAAAAAAAACAAAAAAAAAAAAAAAACAAAACAAAAAAAAAAAAAAAACCACAAACCAAAAAACCAACCAACCAACCAAACTAAAACCCACCAAAACCCACCGCACACCTGGAGGGCAAAACGTGCGTCTTGGGGGCAATAGGCGTTAGCAAAAAAGCCCTCGTTCAGCATAATCTCTCTTTGACGGGGGGGGACAGGGGACCTAGCTGCTCTGCGGCCCCAAAAAGCACACACACGTTTTCCAGCCGCCGTGCTGCTGGTCACCTCTTCCATGGACTGACCAGCCCAGGGAGATCCAGGTGCTACACCCGGAGTGCCTACAGCCACAGCAACTCATTTCCAGAGGCGTCAGAGTCGAGAGTTCTCGGCGCTTCTGCAAATAAAGCACGGGAGCTAGATGCAACTCGCTTTTTTCAAGAGAGAAAAAAAATCATCTTCAATTTTCCTGATGCTATTCTTTAAAACATGAGGTTTAATACTGTTTAGAAACCTCCATGATGCAAATCATGAATGCAAATTATTACATAAACGCTAACTTCTAGTAACATTATCCCCACCTTCTTTTTTGTGTGTAGTACGCTGAGAGATGAATTTAGATTCTCACTAGCAAACTCCATTTGAATTGCCAATCAGATATAACGCCAAAGTTTCTGCAGTTTTACTGTTACGCATTCAAGCATTTCCAACGTTACGTGTGTTTTAGACATTTTTAGGAAGAAAGATGGAGTGAAAAGTAATGAAATGAAATACTTTACTGCAGCTCAGAACTGCACGCTTGAATGGGCTCCAAAATGTAAAAGGCTTCGCCCTGTCTTAAAGTAGGAAAAATCATTTTAAATAAGCTCTTAAACTATGCAGCTTGCATATCCTCCACCCAAAATAGCCTAAAATAAATTCATACTGAAGTAGCCTCTAAAAGTTACAAGACCGAGAGCTGCCTGGTCGCCGCCAGAACATTTTCCGGTCGCATACGTTCCCGGCCGGGTACACAGCCATGGCACAAGCCAAGCATTGTCTGCTGGGATGAATTTGCTGGGTGCAGAGGGAAGCGCTGTGGTTTACGCAGATCCAGAAGAGTCTCTCTCCACCCATGGGTGAGGATTTTTACCCACTGGTCTCTGAATATTTATGGCTGCAAAGCGCAGCTGCACTGGAGCCGGCTTGTCTGCACCGTCTCACCCTGCAACATCCCTCAAGACTTCGCCTCGGCTTTTTTATCCATGCTTCAAAGAGGACGCGCTATTCAAAATGCAAGTCGGTTTGTATTAAACACTTGTACAGCCTCTGTTATTACAGTGTGAAATAGATGTAGCTCAGCACCACAGACCCTATTTTGAACCTCAGGACCTGGAGCACACGATAATTCAATCAACTGCAAAAAGGAATTCAGGAGAGCTGTGAACACGATTTCCCACGTCTTGAGCGGCTGTGAGTAGTTATTGTAATAGTATAGAAAGGGATGGAGATGGACATCCGCAGATAACAGTATTCAGATGGCTTCTTAGCAATACCGCACGGACGCAAAGCGTATTTTTTTTTTACCAGCACGGATTACGTCTCCAAAACCCGCTTTATTTCCAGGCAGCTTGTTTTCAGAGCATCGCTGCCAAAGCGAGAGTGTAAATTTCTTTAAGGAGGAAAGAGCCATTCCTTCCAGAGCTCTGATTTTATGTGTCATTCAACAAATAACATCTCTGCTGCCTTCCCCGGCACCCCACCGTTCGTGTTCCCATAACAACAGAGGAGATGGCTCCGCCGACACTCGCTGCTCATTTGCAACCCCAGCAGCAGAGGGGAACTGGATCTGCTGAAATACTTTCAGGATCTTCAAGGACCAGATCCGTACCCAAAAAACTCAGTCTTGACAGAGAATGAAATACATCCGCAATAACTCTTATATTCATGCAATATCCGTTTAAGTGGTTTATGGTTTGGGTTTTTGCCTTTTTTTTTTTTTTTTTTTTATATTTAAATAAA